>JASDAP010000384.1:32500-37187 GCA_031216635.1 Dissostichus eleginoides | reverse complement strand
ACCTAAGTGCCCACATTAGGGAGACATGCTGGAGGTCTCCAGGCCGTCTTTGGGGGTCTGTGAGCTTGTAAATATAGGTGATTTTCCCGGTCTCTCTCCTGGATGTGTGAAATAACCTAAGTGCCCACATTAGGGAGACATGCTGGGGGTCATTAGCCCGTCCTTTGGTGGTGTGTGAGCCGCCAAAGAGAGGTGATTTTCCCGGTCTCTGTCCTGGGTTTAAAAAAAAAGCTTACAGCACCGGGTATTCCCAGGCGGTCTCCCATCCAAGTACTGACCGGCCCGACCCTGCTTAGCTTCCGAGATCGGACGAGATCGGGCGTGATCAGGGTGGTATGGCCGTAAGCAAAGGGTTTGGAGGTACATTGGCTTCTCATAGCTGGTTCAGAGAGAGGGGCCGGAGGTCTCAGGGCCGAGTTTGGGTGCCGAGAGGCGGACTGCCCACCTCCATGTCGAGTCGATGCCCAGCAGCTGGGGGTGGGATGCTGCAGGGGGGGGCCTGCTGAAGGTTCCGGGCTGAGCTGTGAGCCTGTCTCCCACCCTCTTCAGCACCTGGGAGCTCTCCGTGGTCCTGGAGAGGCATTTTCAGGCTTCTCTCTGCACTTTTTCCCCTGCAAATGAATTTTAATGGATACTTTTAGATGTAAATGGTTTGTTGTATCCTTACTATGGGTCTCTGAAACAATCAGACTCTTACCACACCGTTATCAGAGTTTTAGCAGAGTTTTATCCGACTTTTAGCACTCTTTTCCCCGCAGAAACTAGTTTAAATCACCGCTGTCACTACTGTGGGGACTTGGGAATGTACCTGTGTCTGGTGCGGAGCCTCCCTGCCTTAAATCCATCGATTTGCCATTTTTTATTGCATGTTTTACTGTTAATGCACTGTGCTCATGTGGGGTGAAGTGCCCTCCTGTGGGGAAACATGGGAACTGCACTTAAATCACTTTGTGCTTTTTAAACGGTTTAAAATAGTTTTAAAATACACGCTGCCGTAGAAATGTTTTTTAATCATTATTACCGTTATTAGGGGGCTGCATGAACACTTTCCCCCACCTTTCAAACCCTTTTCCTGGGTTGAAAAGGCAGCTGCGTGGTCCTGCACTCTGGGTTCACTCTGCCTCTATTTTAACCAGGATCCAAGCTCTTTTTTCTGGCTTTTTAATAGCTGTCATGTGCCCTGGGAGTGCCACACTGTGCACACTGTTTACCCAGGTTCCAGGCCTTTTTCCCCGCTTCTTAATAGCTGTCATGTGCCCTGGGAGTGCCATAGGCTGTGCACACTGTTTACCCAGGTTCCAGGCTCTTTTTCCCCGCTTCTTAATAGCTGTCATGTGCCCTGGGAGTGCCATAGGCTGTGCACACTGTTTACCCAGGTTCCAGGCTCTTTCCCCGCTTCTTAATAGCTGTCATGTGCCCTGGGAGTGCCATAGGCTGTGCACACTGTTTACCCAGGTTCCAGGCACTTTTCCCCGCTTTTTAATAGCTGTCATGTGCCCTGGGAGTGCCATAGGCTGTGCACACTGTTTACCCAGGTTACAGGCTCTTTTCCCCGCTTTTAATAGCTGTCATGTGCCCTGGGAGTGCCATAGGCTGTGCACACTGTTTACCCAGGTTCCAGGCACTTTTTCCCCGCTTTTAATAGCTGTCATGTGCCCTGGGAGTGCCATAGGCTGTGCACACTGTTTACCCAGGTTCCAGGCACTTTTCCCCCGCTTTTAATAGCTGTCATGTGCCCTGGGAGTGCCATAGGCTGTGCACACTGTTTACCCAGGTTCCAGGCTTTTCCCCGCTTCTTAATAGCTGTCATGTGCCCTGGGAGTGCCATAGGCTGTGCACACTGTTTACCCAGGTTCCAGGCACTTTTTCCCCGCTTCTTAATAGCTGTCATGTGCCCTGGGAGTGCCATAGGCTGTGCACACTGTTTACCCAGGTTCCAGGCTCTTTTTCCCCGCTTTTAATAGCTGTCATGTGCCCTGGGAGTGCCATAGGCTCTGCACACTGTTTACCCAGGTTCCAGGCACTTTTCCCCCGCTTCTTAATAGCTGTCATGTGCCCTGGGAGTGCCATAGGCTCTGCACACTGTTTACCCAGGTTCCAGGCACTTTTCCCCGCTTCTTAATAGCTGTCATGTGCCCTGGGAGTGCCATAGGCTGTGCACACTGTTTACCCAGGTTCCAGGCTTTTCCCCGCTTCTTAATAGCTGTCATGTGCCCTGGGAGTGCCATAGGCTCTGCACACTGTTTACCCAGGTTCCAGGCTTTTCCCCCGCTTCTTAATAGCTGTCATGTGCCCTGGGAGTGCCATAGGCTGTGCACACTGTTTACCCAGGTTCCAGGCACTTTTTCCCCGCTTTTAATAGCTGTCATGTGCCCTGGGAGTGCCATAGGCTGTGCACACTGTTTACCCAGGTTCCAGGCTCTTTTTCCCCGCTTTTAATAGCTGTCATGTGCCCTGGGAGTGCCATAGGCTGTGCACTGTTTACCCAGGTTCCAGGCACTTTTTCCCCGCTTTTAATAGCTGTCATGTGCCCTGGGAGTGCCATAGGCTGTGCACACTGTTTACCCAGGTTCCAGGCTTTTCCCCGCTTTTAATAGCTGTCATGTGCCCTGGGAGTGCCATAGGCTGTGCACACTGTTTACCCAGGTTCCAGGCTTTTTCCCCGCTTTTAATAGCTGTCATGTGCCCTGGGAGTGCCATAGGCTGTGCACACTGTTTACCCAGGTTCCAGGCTTTTTCCCCGCTTTTAATAGCTGTCATGTGCCCTGGGAGTGCCATAGGCTGTGCACACTGTTTACCCAGGTTCCAGGCTCTTTTTCCCCGCTTTTAATAGCTGTCATGTGCCCTGGGAGTGCCATAGGCTCTGCACACTGTTTACCCAGGTTCCAGGCACTTTTTCCCCGCTTCTTAATAGCTGTCATGTGCCCTGGGAGTGCCATAGGCTGTGCACACTGTTTACCCAGGTTCCAGGCTCTTTTTCCCCGCTTCTTAATAGCTGTCATGTGCCCTGGGAGTGCCATAGGCTGTGCAGACTGTTTACCCAGGTTCCAGGCACTTTTTCCCCGCTTTTAATAGCTGTCATGTGCCCTGGGAGTGCCATAGGCTGTGCACACTGTTTACCCAGGTTCCAGGCTCTTTTTCCCCGCTTTTAATAGCTGTCATGTGCCCTGGGAGTGCCATAGGCTCTGCGACTGTTTACCCAGGTTCCAGGCTCTTTTTCCCCGCTTCTTAATAGCTGTCATGTGCCCTGGGAGTGCCATAGGCACACTGTTTACCCAGGTTCCAGGCTCTTTTCCCCGCTTTTAATAGCTGTCATGTGCCCTGGGAGTGCCATAGGCTGTGCACTGTTTACCCAGGTTCCAGGCTTTTTCCCCGCTTCTTAATAGCTGTCATGTGCCCTGGGAGTGCCATAGGCTGTGCACACTGTTTACCCAGGTTCCAGGCTTTTTCCCCGCTTTTAATAGCTGTCATGTGCCCTGGGAGTGCCATAGGCTGTGCACACTGTTTACCCAGGTTCAGGCTCTTTTCCCCGCTTCTTAATAGCTGTCATGTGCCCTGGGAGTGCCATAGGCTCTGCACACTGTTTACCCAGGTTCCAGGCACTTTTCCCCGCTTCTTAATAGCTGTCATGTGCCCTGGGAGTGCCATAGGCTCTGCACACTGTTTACCCAGGTTCCAGGCACTTTTCCCCCGCTTCTTAATAGCTGTCATGTGCCCTGGGAGTGCCATAGGCTCTGCACACTGTTTACCCAGGTTCCAGGCACTTTTCCCCCGCTTCTTAATAGCTGTCATGTGCCCTGGGAGTGCCATAGGCTCTGCACACTGTTTACCCAGGTTCCAGGCACTTTTCCCCGCTTTAATAGCTGTCATGTGCCCTGGGAGTGCCATAGGCTCTGCACACTGTTTACCCAGGTTACAGGCACTTTTTCCCCGCTTTTTAATAGCTGTCATGTGCCCTGGGAGTGCCATAGGCTCTGCACACTGTTTACCCAGGTTCCAGGCACTTTTCCCCCGCTTTTAATAGCTGTCATGTGCCCTGGGAGTGCCATAGGCTCTGTGACTGTTTACCCAGGTTCCAGGCTCTTTTCCCCGCTTTTAATAGCTGTCATGTGCCCTGGGAGTGCCATAGGCTCTGCACACTGTTTACCCAGGTTCCAGGCTCTTTTCCCCGCTTCTTAATAGCTGTCATGTGCCCTGGGAGTCCCATACTAATAAATGTATTTGTATGATATATTTCTGGGGTAGGAAAGTGACATTTCTGGGTGATTCTGTCAGTTTATGGAGCTTAGCTCACACATCCTGGAGGTTCCAGGCCGAATTTGGGTGTTCATAGGCTGCCTGCCATGCGCCCCCACCCGTGGAAAGAAGAAAAAAGTGAAGAAAATGGTTAATTATATCTTAAAATAATCAAAAATGAAGTTTTGAAAAAATTCTGAAAAAACGACTAAGTGCCCACGGAGAAGGGGAAATGAAAAGCTCAACCCTTCGGCGCTTTTTCCCCTTCTCCGTTGCAAGTCGCAACGGAGAAGGGGAAAAAGGTCCGGGGCTTCATTTCCGCTTCTCCGTCGAAAAAATTCATTCATCCATTTCAAACTACCGTCTGCACGAAATCGGAAACCCGGTTTTTGGTCATACTCTGAAAAAAAACGGCTGTTTGCAAACGCGGAGGTGAAGTGTCCGCTCACCA
>JASDAP010000384.1:20000-22500 GCA_031216635.1 Dissostichus eleginoides | reverse complement strand
ATTAGGGAGACGTGCTGGAGGTCATTAGTCCGTCCTTTGGTGGTCTGTGAGCGGGCAAATAGAGGCGCATTTACCGGTCTCTCTCCTGGAGGTGTGAAATAACCTAAGTGCCCACATTAGGGAGACGCTGGAGGTCATTAGTCCGTCCTTTGGTGGTCTGTGAGCGGGCAAATAGAGGCGCATTTACCGTCTCTCTCCTGGAGGTGTGAAATAACCTAAGTGCCCACATTAGGGAGACGTGCTGGAGGTCATTAGTCCGTCCTTTGGTGGTCTGTGAGCGGGCAAATAGAGGCGCATTTACCGTCTCTCTCCTGGAGGTGTGAAATAACCTAAGTGCCCACATTAGGGAGACATGCTGGAGGTCATTAGTCCGTCCTTTGGTGGTCTGTGAGCGGGCAAATAGAGGCGCATTTACCGGTCTCTCTCCTGGAGGTGTGAAATAACCTAAGTGCCCACATTAGGGAGACATGCTGGAGGTCATTAGTCCGTCCTTTGGTGGTCTGTGAGCGGGCAAATAGAGGCGCATTTACCGGTCTCTCTCCTGGAGGTGTGAAATAACCTAAGTGCCCACATTAGGGAGACGTGCTGGAGGTCATTAGTCCGTCCTTTGGTGGTCTGTGAGCGGGCAAATAGAGGCGCATTTACCGTCTCTCTCCTGGAGGTGTGAAATAACCTAAGTGCCCACATTAGGGAGACGTGCTGGAGGTCATTAGTCCGTCCTTTGGTGGTCTGTGAGCGGGCAAATAGAGGCGCATTTACCGTCTCTCTCCTGGAGGTGTGAAATAACCTAAGTGCCCACATTAGGGAGACGTGCTGGAGGTCATTAGTCCGTCCTTTGGTGGTCTGTGAGCGGGCAAATAGAGGCGCATTTACCGGTCTCTCTCCTGGAGGTGTGAAATAACCTAACCTTAATAGCTGTCATGTGCCCTGGGAGTGCCATAGGCTGTGCACACTGTTTACCCAGGTTACAGGCACTTTTTCCCCGCTTCTTAATAGCTGTCATGTGCCCTGGGAGTGCCATAGGCTCTGTAGACTGTTTACCCAGGATCCAGGCTCTTTTTCCCCGCTTCTTAATAGCTGTCATGTGCCCTGGGAGTGCCATAGGCTGTGCACACTGTTTACCCAGGTTCCAGGCTCTTTTCCCCGCTTTTTAATAGCTGTCATGTGCCCTGGGAGTGCCATAGGCTGTGCAGACTGTTTACCCAGGTTACAGGCACTTTTTCCCCGCTTCTTAATAGCTGTCATGTGCCCTGGGAGTGCCATAGGCTCTGCACACTGTTTACCCAGGTTCCAGGCTCTTTTTCCCCGCTTTTTAATAGCTGTCATGTGCCCTGGGAGTGCCATAGGCTGTGCACACTGTTTACCCAGGATTCAGGCTCTTTTCCCCGCTTCTTAATAGCTGTCATGTGCCCTGGGAGTGCCATAGGCTCTGCACACTGTTTACCCAGGTTCCAGGCACTTTTCCCCCGCTTCTTAATAGCTGTCATGTGCCCTGGGAGTGCCATAGGCTCTGCACACTGTTTACCCAGGTTCCAGGCACTTTTCCCCCGCTTCTTAATAGCTGTCATGTGCCCTGGGAGTGCCATAGGCTCTGCACACTGTTTACCCAGGTTCCAGGCACTTTTCCCCCGCTTCTTAATAGCTGTCATGTGCCCTGGGAGTGCCATAGGCTCTGCACACTGTTTACCCAGGTTCCAGGCACTTTCCCCGCTTCTTAATAGCTGTCATGTGCCCTGGGAGTGCCATAGGCTCTGCACACTGTTTACCCAGGTTACAGGCACTTTTTCCCCGCTTTTTAATAGCTGTCATGTGCCCTGGGAGTGCCATAGGCTCTGCACACTGTTTACCCAGGTTCCAGGCACTTTTCCCCCGCTTTTTAATAGCTGTCATGTGCCCTGGGAGTGCCATAGGCTCTGTAGACTGTTTACCCAGGTTCCAGGCTCTTTTTCCCCGCTTCTTAATAGCTGTCATGTGCCCTGGGAGTGCCATAGGCTCTGCACACTGTTTACCCAGGTTCCAGGCTCTTTTTCCCCGCTTCTTAATAGCTGTCATGTGCCCTGGGAGTCCCATACTAATTAATGTATTTGTATGATATATTTCTGGGGTAGGAAAGTGACATTCTGGGTGATTCTGTCAGTTTATGGAGCTTAGCTCACACATCCTGGAGGTTCCAGGCCGAATTTGGGTGTTCATAGGCTGCCTGCCATGCGCCCCCACCCGTGGAAAGAAGAAAAAGTGAAGAAAATGGTTAATTATATCTTAAAATAATCAAAATGAAGTTTTGAAAAATTCTGAAAAAACGACTAAGTGCCCACGGAGAAGGGGAAATGAAAAGCTCAACCCTTCGGCGCTTTTTCCCCTCTCCGTTGCAAGTCGCAACGGAGAAGGGGAAAAAGGTCCGGGCTTCATTTCCGCTTCTCCGTCGAAAAAATTCATTCATCCATTTCAAACTACCGTCTGCACGAAATCGGAAACCCGGTTTTTGGTCATACTCTGAAAA
>JASDAP010000384.1:2500-10000 GCA_031216635.1 Dissostichus eleginoides | reverse complement strand
CCTGGAGGTGTGAAATAACCTAAGTGCCCACATTAGGGAGACGTGCTGGAGGTCATTAGTCCGTCCTTTGGTGGTCTGTGAGCGGGCAAATAGAGGCGCATTTACCGGTCTCTCTCCTGGAGGTGTGAAATAACCTAAGTGCCCACATTAGGGACTGCTGGAGGTCATTAGTCCGTCCTTTGGTGGTCTGTGAGCGGGCAAATAGAGGCGCATTTACCGGTCTCTCTCCTGGAGGTGTGAAATAACCTAAGTGCCCACATTAGGGAGACGTGCTGGAGGTCATTAGTCCGTCCTTTGGTGGTCTGTGAGCGGGCAAATAGAGGCGCATTTACCGGTCTCTCTCCTGGAGGTGTGAAATAACCTAAGTGCCCACATTAGGGAGACATGCTGGAGGTCATTAGTCCGTCCTTTGGTGGTCTGTGAGCGGGCAAATAGAGGCGCATTTACCGGTCTCTCTCCTGGAGGTGTGAAATAACCTAAGTGCCCACATTAGGGAGACGCTGGAGGTCATTAGTCCGTCCTTTGGTGGTCTGTGAGCGGGCAAATAGAGGCGCATTTACCGGTCTCTCTCCTGGAGGTGTGAAATAACCTAAGTGCCCACATTAGGGAGACGTGCTGGAGGTCATTAGTCCGTCCTTTGGTGGTCTGTGAGCGGGCAAATAGAGGCGCATTTACCGGTCTCTCTCCTGGAGGTGTGAAATAACCTAAGTGCCCACATTAGGGAGACATGCTGGAGGTCATTAGTCCGTCCTTTGGTGGTCTGTGAGCGGGCAAATAGAGGCGCATTTACCGGTCTCTCTCCTGGAGGTGTGAAATAACCTAAGTGCCCACATTAGGGAGACATGCTGGAGGTCATTAGTCCGTCCTTTGGTGGTCTGTGAGCGGGCAAATAGAGGCGCATTTACCGGTCTCTCTCCTGGAGGTGTGAAATAACCTAAGTGCCCACATTAGGGAGACATGCTGGAGGTCATTAGTCCGTCCTTTGGTGGTCTGTGAGCGGGCAAATAGAGGCGCATTTACCGGTCTCTCTCCTGGAGGTGTGAAATAACCTAAGTGCCCACATTAGGGAGACATGCTGGAGGTCATTAGTCCGTCCTTTGGTGGTCTGTGAGCGGGCAAATAGAGGCGCATTTACCGGTCTCTCTCCTGGAGGTGTGAAATAACCTAAGTGCCCACATTAGGGAGACGTGCTGGAGGTCATTAGTCCGTCCTTTGGTGGTCTGTGAGCGGGCAAATAGAGGCGCATTTACCGGTCTCTCTCCTGGAGGTGTGAAATAACCTAAGTGCCCACATTAGGGAGACATGCTGGAGGTCATTAGTCCGTCCTTTGGTGGTCTGTGAGCGGGCAAATAGAGGCGCATTTACCGGTCTCTCTCCTGGAGGTGTGAAATAACCTAAGTGCCCACATTAGGGAGACATGCTGGAGGTCATTAGTCCGTCCTTTGGTGGTCTGTGAGCGGGCAAATAGAGGCGCATTTACCGGTCTCTCTCCTGGAGGTGTGAAATAACCTAAGTGCCCACATTAGGGAGACATGCTGGAGGTCATTAGTCCGTCCTTTGGTGGTCTGTGAGCGGGCAAATAGAGGCGCATTTACCGGTCTCTCTCCTGGAGGTGTGAAATAACCTAAGTGCCCACATTAGGGAGACATGCTGGAGGTCATTAGTCCGTCCTTTGGTGGTCTGTGAGCCGCCAAAGAGAGGTGATTTTCCCGGTCTCTGTCCTGGGTTTAAAAAAAAAGCTTACAGCACCGGGTATTCCCAGGCGGTCTCCCATCCAAGTACTGACCCGGCCCGACCCTGCTTAGCTTCCGAGATCGGACGAGATCGGGCGTGATCAGGGTGGTATGGCCGTAAGCAAAGGGTTTGGAGGTACATTGGCTTCTCATAGCTGGTTCAGAGAGAGGGGCCGGAGGTCTCAGGGCCGAGTTTGGGTGCCGAGAGGCGGACTGCCCACCTCCATGTCGATGCCCAGCAGCTGGGGGTGGGATGCTGCAGGGGGGGGCCTGCTGAAGGTTCCGGGCTGAGCTGTGAGCCTGTCTCCCACCCTCTTCAGCACCTGGGAGCTCTCCGTGGTCCTGGAGAGGCATTTTCAGGCTTCTCTCTGCACTTTTTCCCCTGCAAATGAATTTTAATGGATACTTTTAGATGTAAATGGTTTGTTGTATCCTTACTATGGGTCTCTGAAACAATCAGACTCTTACCACACCGTTATCAGAGTTTTAGCAGAGTTTTATCCGACTTTTAGCACTCTTTTCCCCGCAGAAACTAGTTTAAATCACCGCTGTCACTACTGTGGGGACTTGGGAATGTACCTGTGTCTGGTGCGGAGCCTCCCTGCGCCTTAAATCCATCGATTTGCCATTTTTTATTGCATGTTTTACTGTTAATGCACTGTGCTCATGTGGGGTGAAGTGCCCTCCTGTGGGGAAACATGGGAACTGCACTTAAATCACTTTGTGCTTTTTAACCGGTTTAAAATAGTTTTAAAATACACGCTGCCGTAGAAATGTTTTTTAATCATTATTACCGTTATTAGGGGGCTGCATGAACACTTTCCCCCACCTTTCAAACCCTTTTCCTGGGTTGAAAAGGCAGCTGCGTGGTCCTGCACTCTGGGTTCACTCTGCCTCTATTTTAACCAGGATCCAAGCTCTTTTTTCTGCTTTTTAATAGCTGTCATGTGCCCTGGGAGTCCCACACACTGTGCACACTGTTTACCCAGGTTCCAGGCACTTTTTCCCCGCTTTTTAATAGCTGTCATGTGCCCTGGGAGTGCCATAGGCTGTGCACACTGTTTACCCAGGCCAGGCACTCTTTCCCCCGCTTTTAATAGCTGTCATGTGCCCTGGGAGTGCCATAGGCTGTGCACACTGTTTACCCAGGTTCCAGGCTCTTTTTCCCCGCTTTTAATAGCTGTCATGTGCCCTGGGAGTGCCATAGGCTGTGCACACTGTTTACCCAGGATCCAGGCTCTTTCCCCCCGCTTCTTAATAGCTGTCATGTGCCCTGGGAGTGCCATAGGCTGTGCACACTGTTTACCCAGGTTCCAGGCTCTTTTTCCCCGCTTCTTAATAGCTGTCATGTGCCCTGGGAGTGCCATAGGCTGTGCACACTGTTTACCCAGGTTCCAGGCTCTTTTTCCCCGCTTTTTAATAGCTGTCATGTGCCCTGGGAGTGCCATAGGCTGTGCACACTGTTTACCCAGGTCCAGGCTCTTTTCCCCGCTTCTTAATAGCTGTCATGTGCCCTGGGAGTGCCATAGGCTGTGCACACTGTTTACCCAGGTTCCAGGCTCTTTTTCCCCGCTTTTAATAGCTGTCATGTGCCCTGGGAGTGCCATAGGCTCTGCACACTGTTTACCCAGGTTCCAGGCACTTTTTCCCCGCTTTTAATAGCTGTCATGTGCCCTGGGAGTGCCATAGGCTGTGCACACTGTTTACCCAGGTTCCAGGCTCTTTTTCCCCGCTTCTTAATAGCTGTCATGTGCCCTGGGAGTGCCATACTGTGCACACTGTTTACCCAGGTTCCAGGCACTTTTTCCCCGCTTTTAATAGCTGTCATGTGCCCTGGGAGTGCCATAGGCTCTGCACACTGTTTACCCAGGTTCCAGGCACTTTTTCCCCGCTTTTTAATAGCTGTCATGTGCCCTGGGAGTGCCATAGGCTGTGCACACTGTTTACCCAGGTTCCAGGCTCTTTTTCCCCGCTTCTTAATAGCTGTCATGTGCCCTGGGAGTGCCATAGGCTGTGCACACTGTTTACCCAGGTTCCAGGCACTTTTCCCCGCTTCTTAATAGCTGTCATGTGCCCTGGGAGTGCCATAGGCTGTGCACACTGTTTACCCAGGTTCCAGGCTCTTTTTCCCCGCTTTTAATAGCTGTCATGTGCCCTGGGAGTGCCATAGGCTCTGCACACTGTTTACCCAGGTTCCAGGCCTTTTTCCCGCTTCTTAATAGCTGTCATGTGCCCTGGGAGTGCCATAGGCTCTGCACACTGTTTACCCAGGTTCCAGGCTCTTTTCCCCCCTTTTAATAGCTGTCATGTGCCCTGGGAGTGCCATAGGCTCTGTAGACTGTTTACCCAGGTTCCAGGCACTTTTTCCCCGCTTTTAATAGCTGTCATGTGCCCTGGGAGTGCCATAGGCTCTGCACACTGTTTACCCAGGTTCCAGGCTCTTTTTCCCCCTTTTTAATAGCTGTCATGTGCCCTGGGAGTGCCATAGGCTGTGCACACTGTTTACCCAGGTTCCAGGCTCTTTTTCCCCGCTTTAATAGCTGTCATGTGCCCTGGGAGTGCCATAGGCTGTGCACACTGTTTACCCAGGTTCCAGGCTCTTTTTCCCCGCTTTTAATAGCTGTCATGTGCCCTGGGAGTGCCATAGGCTGTGCACACTGTTTACCCAGGTTCAGGCACTTTTCCCCCGCTTCTTAATAGCTGTCATGTGCCCTGGGAGTGCCATAGGCTGTGCACACTGTTTACCCAGGTTAGGCACTTTTTCCCCGCTTCTTAATAGCTGTCATGTGCCCTGGGAGTGCCATAGGCTCTAGACTGTTTACCCAGGTTCAGGCACTTTTTCCCCGCTTTTAATAGCTGTCATGTGCCCTGGGAGTGCCATAGGCTGTGCACACTGTTTACCCAGGTTCCAGGCTCTTTTTCCCCGCTTTTAATAGCTGTCATGTGCCCTGGGAGTGCCATAGGCTGTGCACACTGTTTACCCAGGTTACAGGCACTTTTCCCCGCTTCTTAATAGCTGTCATGTGCCCTGGGAGTGCCATAGGCTCTGCACACTGTTTACCCAGGTTCCAGGCACTTTTTCCCCGCTTTTAATAGCTGTCATGTGCCCTGGGAGTGCCATAGGCTGTGCACACTGTTTACCCAGGTTCCAGGCTCTTTTTCCCCGCTTCTTAATAGCTGTCATGTGCCCTGGGAGTGCCATAGGCTCTGCACACTGTTTACCCAGGTTCCAGGCACTTTTCCCCCGCTTCTTAATAGCTGTCATGTGCCCTGGGAGTGCCATAGGCTCTGCACACTGTTTACCCAGGTTCCAGGCACTTTTTCCCCGCTTTTAATAGCTGTCATGTGCCCTGGGAGTGCCATAGGCTCTGCACACTGTTTACCCAGGTTCCAGGCACTTTTTCCCCGCTTCTTAATAGCTGTCATGTGCCCTGGGAGTGCCATAGGCTCTGCACACTGTTTACCCAGGTTCCAGGCACTTTTTCCCCGCTTCTTAATAGCTGTCATGTGCCCTGGGAGTGCCATAGGCTCTGCACACTGTTTACCCAGGTTCCAGGCACTTTTTCCCCGCTTTTTAATAGCTGTCATGTGCCCTGGGAGTGCCATAGGCTCTGCAGACTGTTTACCCAGGTTCCAGGCACTTTTTCCCCGCTTTTTAATAGCTGTCATGTGCCCTGGGAGTGCCATAGGCTGTGCACACTGTTTACCCAGGTTCCAGGCTCTTTTTCCCCGCTTTTAATAGCTGTCATGTGCCCTGGGAGTGCCATAGGCTCTGCACTGTTTACCCAGGTTCCAGGCTCTTTTTCCCCGCTTTTAATAGCTGTCATGTGCCCTGGGAGTGCCATAGGCTCTGCACACTGTTTACCCAGGTTCCAGGCTCTTTTTCCCCGCTTTTAATAGCTGTCATGTGCCCTGGGAGTGCCATAGGCTGTGCACACTGTTTACC
The DNA here is from genome assembly GCA_031216635.1 of Dissostichus eleginoides. Lineage (NCBI taxonomy): Eukaryota > Metazoa > Chordata > Actinopteri > Perciformes > Nototheniidae > Dissostichus > Dissostichus eleginoides. Next base: position 4,321 of record JASDAP010000384.1, on the reverse strand, counting down.
CAGGTTCCAGGCTCTTTTTCCCCGCTTCTTAATAGCTGTCATGTGCCCTGGGAGTGCCATAGGCTGTGCACTGTTTACCCAGGTTCCAGGCACTTTTTCCCCGCTTTTAATAGCTGTCATGTGCCCTGGGAGTGCCATAGGCTGTGCACACTGTTTACCCAGGTTCCAGGCACTTTTTCCCCGCTTTTAATAGCTGTCATGTGCCCTGGGAGTGCCATAGGCTGTGCACACTGTTTACCCAGGTTCCAGGCTCTTTTTCCCCGCTTCTTAATAGCTGTCATGTGCCCTGGGAGTGCCATAGGCTCTGCACTGTTTACCCAGGTTCCAGGCACTTTTTCCCCGCTTTTAATAGCTGTCATGTGCCCTGGGAGTGCCATAGGCTGTGCAGACTGTTTACCCAGGTTCCAGGCTCTTTTTCCCCGCTTTTAATAGCTGTCATGTGCCCTGGGAGTGCCATAGGCTCAGACTGTTTACCCAGGTTCAGGCACTTTTTCCCCGCTTTTAATAGCTGTCATGTGCCCTGGGAGTGCCATAGGCTGTGCACACTGTTTACCCAGGTTCCAGGCTCTTTTCCCCGCTTTTAATAGCTGTCATGTGCCCTGGGAGTGCCATAGGCTGTGCACACTGTTTACCCAGGTTCCAGGCTCTTTTTCCCCGCTTCTTAATAGCTGTCATGTGCCCTGGGAGTGCCATAGGCTGTGCACACTGTTTACCCAGGTTCCAGGCACTTTTCCCCGCTTTTAATAGCTGTCATGTGCCCTGGGAGTGCCATAGGCTCTGCACACTGTTTACCCAGGTTCCAGGCACTTTTCCCCGCTTCTTAATAGCTGTCATGTGCCCTGGGAGTGCCATAGGCTGTGCACACTGTTTACCCAGGTTCCAGGCACTTTTCCCCGCTTCTTAATAGCTGTCATGTGCCCTGGGAGTGCCATAGGCTCTGCACACTGTTTACCCAGGTTCCAGGCACTTTTTCCCCGCTTTTAATAGCTGTCATGTGCCCTGGGAGTGCCATAGGCTCTGCACACTGTTTACCCAGGTTCCAGGCACTTTTCCCCCGCTTTTAATAGCTGTCATGTGCCCTGGGAGTGCCATAGGCTCTGTAGACTGTTTACCCAGGTTCCAGGCTCTTTTTCCCCGCTTCTTAATAGCTGTCATGTGCCCTGGGAGTGCCATAGGCTCTGCACACTGTTTACCCAGGTTCCAGGCTCTTTTCCCCGCTTCTTAATAGCTGTCATGTGCCCTGGGAGTCCCATACTAATTAAATGTATTTGTATGATATATTTCTGGGGTAGGAAAGTGACATTTCTGGGTGATTCTGTCAGTTTATGGAGCTTAGCTCACACATCCTGGAGGTTCCAGGCCGAATTTGGGTGTTCATAGGCTGCCTGCCATGCGCCCCCACCCGTGGAAAGAAGAAAAAAGTGAAGAAAATGGTTAATTATATCTTAAAATAATCAAAAATGAAGTTTTGAAAAAATTCTGAAAAAACGACTAAGTGCCCACGGAGAAGGGGAAATGAAAAGCTCAACCCTTCGGCGCTTTTTCCCCTTCTCCGTTGCAAGTCGCAACGGAGAAGGGGAAAAAGGTCCGGGGCTTCATTTCCGCTTCTCCGTCGAAAAAATTCATTCATCCATTTCAAACTACCGTCTGCACGAAATCGGAAACCCGGTTTTTGGTCATACTCTGAAAAAAAACGGCTGTTTGCAAACGCGGAGGTGAAGTGTCCGCTCACCATGCACTATGGGTCAGCCTTATTTTGTGCCTCAAGACCCCCCCAGCCTGGTTCTCACAAAAGTGCCTCTGGAGCAATGTAAGGGGAGT
>JASDAP010000381.1:0-14025 GCA_031216635.1 Dissostichus eleginoides | reverse complement strand
CTAACGGGCGAGAGAGGACAAACAATAAATGGATTCACTAAAATACATTTCTCTGCCCTCCGAGACATTTGAGCCCCAAATTGAGTTAAAAAATCGGTAAGGGATTGAGGTGATTCAGACTAAGGAAAAATATGATGTTTTAAGTAAAAATATAATATATTAGGAAATACACTTGGTACAAGGACTACATTTATAAAGCTCGTTTTAATGCAAGGTATAGTGGCCAGGAGCAAATTGGGATTCAGTATCTTACTCAAAGACACTTTGTTAACAGGAGAAGCAGGGGACCAAACTGCCATCACGGCAATACATTTCCACAACTAACTCCACCTCCTGCCTCAGCCACACTATGCTGATCTGCTGTCTTGTCATGGGGTATGTATGGAGCCAGAGCCAGGAGTGTAGTAACTTAGCTTTAGCGTAAAAACTGAAAGTAAGGGGAAACAGTTGGCCTGGCTCTGCCAAAACTCCAGAAAACCCACCTACCTGCACTTCTAATGCTGACTTATTAACACATTGTATATTGTTGATTTTAATCAGTACACAAACAATGTACTGTATGTAAAAACAACAATTTGTGGTTTTAGAGAGAGCTACATGCCATCATAACCTGAGGTATCTTCTCAGGGGCATGGCCTGTGAATATCTACTGCTGTCAAGAAAAAGGTTAAAAAACACTCCCCTAAAAGCACAAATTACGCTTCTAAAAGAGCCAGGCTAGCTTTTTCCATTTCCATCCAGTTTTTTTGCGAGGCTAATTATGTCACAACAATAGCTCCATACTTAAAGAAATAGGACTTTGAAATGTTTAGAAATATGTATATTGGAAGATCGACACCGTTGTGATGGGGAGCATTATTCTCCTCTAAATATAATAAAGAAGGTTTAAAAGCCTTTTTTTCAACGATGAAATATTTATTTTCTGCCTTGCAGCCTATATAAAATGTAACGATAAGTTTTTCAGTGGTGACTTCGTAGTGCAGTTTAAAAATGTTCAAAAACTCCTCAGCTTCCAGCATGACCTGCTTGCTTGACAATGTTAGCTTCCTCCACATTGTGAAATCTTCCCTTTTCAATGCAGCAGAGTCGAAATTGTAAAGAACGAAAATCTGTAAGGAATGACTAGCCAAACTGTGGCCCGTGTCATGCTGTCTCGCCTCAGCGGATGGTAATGAAAAATACGCCCTGCATCGTAATCACCAGTGACCCTCATGCTAAGGCCTGATTGGCTCCTCTCTGGCCCCCTGGGTGTCCTCTGAGCGAGGTCCTGACCGGCCACTAGCTCGGACCTGATGAGTATATTCATGACCTTGTACATTTGAGAAGCTGGGAGGCATGCATTGATTTCTCTAAAATAACCCTGGGTCTGATGAATGGGACAGGAAGTAAATCCTCTGTGTATGTGTGAGTTGTTTTTATTATTCCTGATTAACTGACTTGCATTTGTTCAACCTGCTAATACTGTAACTCTTATTGAGCTGTATTGAGTTCAGGTACGAGGTGTGAGGTGACCACAATAACATTCAAAGCATTGTGATACCTGTTTACACGCTGCTGGAGTGTGTAAACAGAGCCATATGGTTCGCCTTATGTTGCTCCATTGTTGTGAATGGTGGCAAAATGACAAGCTGGTGTTGTAATATCAAATCACCTGTGTGATGGGAAGGTTAATTGTTTGGAGGAAAATACTCACAGCTCATTTCATTTTTTTGTTTGTTTGCTTAGTACTATGCATCTGTTTATTGGCTGATCCCAGTGTAATCATGGTATTTATGTGTGCTAATAGGAGGAAATGCATTCTGTAATATGTGTGTTTGTGTGTCTGCACGTCCATATAGTATTTTAATACATCACTTTGTGTTTATAATATGTATTAAAGCACCCATTAATCCTTCATGTTGAATACGGGTCATGATCATGTTTTAAACATGCTGGATGGTTATCTCTCTTATAATAAACATAATAGGGAGCAAAAATAATTCTCAATTTCTGGAGTTAAACGCAGCAACGCTGTTATACAATTCCCTTAACCATTACTGCATTTGTTGTGCTGTGATGAATACAAATGTGCCTGGTACCAACAGAGATGCTTCAAACCATGGTATGAATTGCATATCTGAACAATATTTGAATTTGTAAATCTCCCTGAGCTCAGAATATATTATTCTGAACGTGGTATTCTTAGCTCGGGGACCCTCCACGCTTTTTCACTCAGGAGGAAATGAGTAACTATAAGTTACCTGTTTATAAGTGTAAAAAATTCTAATGATCAGATTTATATACACATAATGTTCCCCATTGGTTTGTAGACTACCGTTTTAAAGCCTCCAGTATGTTGGCCATCGCAATTGAGTCAAATGCTGAACAAGATATTTTTAAGGGACAAAATATAAACATTTACTTTGAATAACGGAAAACCACTCTTCGTGGGGTAAAGTTAGACAGTGGGTAATTTTCTCATAGACTTCTATGCATTCAGACATCTTTTTGCATCACAATAACCGACAAAAATACTGTAATTGAACCATATAAACGTTATTTGCTTCAAAAAGCTGATTATTCACTAATTTATTGCAATTATTCTTATATAGATAATTGGTTAATTGTAATGTATATAAAGTATTCAACCACATTTGGCTCTTACATTGCCAATCTTGTATTTTAAGATGTTTCTGCTGCATTTTAAATACAGAAAATAACTGCTATTAATGTCTCTGTGTTCTGCCTCTACAGCACAATTCCCTTAATTACTATTGTCCATTCATTCACCAGATGTTTCCTACCCTCCCTGTGAGTCCAGTGTGCTCTGATTGGTCAGGACGTTGCGAGGCTCGTTGCTGCTCGCCGCTGCTGTGAGCTGCTGCGAGGAGCGGACAGGTTTCCGGGTCGGCGATACAGCGAGAACAAGCGAAACTCCTCCTGAGCACACACAAACACTCACAGCCGAAGTAAAAACAATAAGTGTGGCTTGATATTGAGTAAGAAAAAGGTTTAGAACGCTGTGAGAATGGGTCTGCGGAGAGCATTTCTCCGCGATCCCAACTCGTCTATTACCAGCGTTCAGGGAGCTCTATGCAAGTCAATGGGGACTCCCTGTTAGTTAGCCAAGGGATCCTGGTGTGTGAGGTGCTCCGCGGATTGGTCCATTTGGGCCAATCCGGTCATTTGTTGTTGATTTGGGTGTTCACACGTCACAGAACCCAGGAAGCAAACAATGGAAAATGAGAAATCTCCAACGAGGCGTTCTGGGGCAGCATAGACAGGTTTTTTCTGTGTTAGAGTTATACTCGCTACAGGGTGTACTTTGAGGGTTTTTGACTCTGCAGACCGTTTACATGCATAAAAACCTTCATAACACACAAGGGGACGGGTAATAACCGGAAAAGCATGACATGGGCCCTTTAAGACTTGCTACACATCCCCATGAGCTTTTGAATCTTTACTTTTGTGAATAAATCACTGAAGTGTTCTTTCCTGCCTCTACGTCTGCATTTTGGGACCTTCCCTCGTTTCCCTTCACACACCAGCTGTGAAATGTAGGTTTATTCAAAAGGTAGAACTCCATTTATTTGCTCATTTAACCTCTGTGATTGGTCAGGCTTCATATTTACTTGCTGCCATTGTCAAACACGACAGTAACTTCTGTTCAGTAACTCCACTGTGTATATTACCCACAGTTGCATCAGATCTCTCCCTTGGTAATTTTGGCCAAGTGTGTCATGTGATTTTAAGAATTGACACACCACAAAATGAAGTGAAGAAGTTGTGTGATAACAGCTCAGGTAAGCAGATGGTTGGGGGTTTTTTTCTGATTGATTATATAAAGAGAAACACACCACATTTTACAGTTAATATTTATTCATGTTAAAGACAGAAGTATTATTTTTAACTCACACTATCTCTTCTAACCAAACGCTTGTTTTCTGACACATCATTATTTCCTGACTATGTTTACGGTAGATACAAGTGATAGGCGACATTTAATTGATATATAGAGAGAGAAAGAAGAGACAGCAATGAAAAACGTGTAACTTTCTGTGAGTTGTTACTGAGATCTGTGATTTCACACCCAGCTGTGACTTCCTGTTGATGAACAAATGTGTTTAATGTAACATGAATCTCAAAGACACCTGACTTTCCTGTGAGAAAAAACAGCCATATACAATCTCTGGGAGCTAATTGTCACAGATGTTTTTCTGATGTACATTGTGTTTCAGAAGTATTAAAAACTAGTTTAGTGTCATAAGGGGGTTCAGGCATACAGAATACTTACTTCACTCACTCAATTTCTTGGACGCCTCACATGCAAATGAGGGTATTTGATCTAGTGGCTGTTGTTCGACATTGTAGAGGCGAGCAGATTGGCTACTGAGGTTGATAATTTAAAAAGGGAGTCTCTTCACTCAGCTTCCTACATTTATAAGCAACAGAAAGAAATTCTCCGTGCAAGAAATTATCTGAGCTGGCAGACATACAGATGAGTAATGTCTGGTGGTTAAAAGGGAAAGCAACCATGCTTCTTTTCAATGTGTGTAGGAACAAGATGGTGGCTTCCTGCAAGACTCCATTACAGGGCTCTACTAATCCAAACATGCAAATCTGTGTCTAAAAAAGCATCCTTTGTAAATACTCATAACACAGTTTCAATGGGATTAGACTGGGGCAAGATGAAAGGCTTGCCAATACAGTATCAGTAACATACCATAGCACATTGCTAAACACACAGACAATACTTAGTCTTTAAAGGGGCCCTCTTGTGCTTTTTTGGGTCCCCTCTTTCCTGTAGTGTGTTCTTTAGGTTTCTGTGCATGTAAATGGTCTGCAAAGGCTAAAATCCCTTTTTTCTTCCAAAGAGAATCTCTCCCACACACTCCCTCCCCGCTGCCTGAAATGCCTCCATTGGACAACTTTGTTTACTTCCCGAACATAGTGACATCACTACGTAACACTCAAACTTCTATTGGCTACTGCTCCAACACATTGTACGTGATTGGCAAAGGGGCGGGACATCTCTAAGCTGTTGGCCAATCACAACAGACTGGACTCTGGTTTCAGACAGAGGGTGAGAAGAGGTGCTGCAGCAAAGGCAGTATACATGTCACAGGAGAGGAACAAAAAACAAATGTGACCCTAAGTCTATTGAGTGTGTGTTGATATAAGTCCAAATATATCAGATCAAAAACGCACTTCATGATTTTCTAAGTAAAATATTTTAACCAGTCAAGTGTGCAACCAGGTTTTAATTATACCAGAAAAACACTATCTTCACACAAAATTGTAATATTGTATCTTCACAATGATTGAGTCATTAGCATAGTAAGTCCTTCCTCTACTGGCACGGAAAATAGTGGTTAATAAGTTCAAGAATTCTGCATTGATTTTCCACTTGAACTGTGTCAGTGTGGCTGATTATTTTCTAGCAGCGGTGCCTCTGATTGCAGGGGACAACACGAAATTGAAGGCTCTGGTTAATACTTCAGTTGTTAACAAACTTGCAGTAGCCTTGATTTAACCATTGAGTTCAACAGGAATCATTTATGACCGAAGTGAGAGTTTTTGTAGTAAGGCAAGGCTTAGTACATCATATAAATTCAGTCAATTAATACAACGCATTAAATACAGAACTACACAACTTGCCCTTGTTTTTGCAATTTCTGATAATGTGAGATTGCCCCAATAATGCACAATACCAAACAGAAGTTACATGGTCTTTAATTCTGTTTCATGGCCTTCTCATGCAAGCCCCTTCTGCTTTAAATTACATTAATATTCATCTAATGTGTGAAGTGATGGATGTCTGAACAAAGTGCTTCACCTCTGAAGGCATGTGTTTACACCATACCTCAATTCAGTTTCAATATTTAATATCTCAACATGACCTCAACCAAATGGTTTCACCTGCCTAAACTTAACCGTACACGATGCCTGTGGTGGAACCAGTTGTTCACACAGCTGTACTTGAGATTTTTCTAAATATGAAGTGAAACAAAGCTTTCCAGTGTGACTCACCTTTTATTTTGTTATAAGTGCTGTTGTTGTCAGCAGCTGTGAAGGTATCCAAGCCATCTTCCTTTCTTGATTGCAATAAATACTTTAGCTGCCATAAGATGACAATTAAAGGGTAGAAAAAGACACGGTTTGAATGGGTCTGTGCAAACATTCTGTCTCTTTGTCTAAAATGTATGTTTTGAAGATATGTTGAGAAAGAAAGGCATTACACTTTCTGTAAAACCTTTAGCTTTTGGAAAACTTCACATGTTAATGTTAAAAAATGTAATAAATAAACCGAAAATGTCCTTTGCCATCGATCAACCACAGTACCTCTTAAACAGATGTGACTTGGTCCTTTTTCTAGGATAATATTCCTCCCTCTCAAATGTCATTTTTACTTATTCATGTATTCCTTTTGTTTTGTTTTTGCTTCTGTTGTATGCAACAAGTAATAAGTTCCACAGTCATTGTCATTGACAAATGTATCTAATAACACTGACATTTTCAGAGAGAGATGAAATCAAACAAACAGTACCCTGTCTTTGTTGTGTGGGTGCAAATCCGTGTGTGTGTGATTCAGTTATTTGTTAAAACAATAATTTAATGCTCAGATATTGTTTGTCAGGATGATGTGTGTGTGTATTTGTGTGTGATGAACAGTGCCCATGTCACCACGGTGTGAACAGACACACAGCAATATGTTGAGGAGAATACCTTGCAGAGAGAACAGCAGAAACAGTTCGTTATTGCATGATTACCATATGCTTGTGAGACTGTGGGTTCAAACCTGGTTCAGATCCAGCTGGTGATTCATGTCCCATCTCGATCCATCTCCTCTCACTCCACGGTGCACTGCCTATTAATCAGAGGTGTCTTTTATTTGAGACACAACATCTTTAAGGCTTCGAAAATGTTAAGGATGAATGATGAAGGAATAATATTTTGTCATCACTGGTCATTTTTTGACTAAAGTGCCTGATGCCAGTTTGTATAGCAGGTGATGTCTGATTGAGTAACTCCTCTCTGTTAGGAAGACTCGAAGAAAACAAGAGGCCATCTGTGCTTAGAAGGAAATGAACACAAGCTATTCACATTTAACTTTGAACAGATGTGTGTGTGTGTGTGTGTGTGTGTGTGTGTGTGTGTGTGTGTGTGTGTGTGTGCGTGCGTGCGTGCGTGCGTGCGTGCGTGCGTGCGTGCGTCCGTGCGTGCGTGCGTGCGTGCGTGCGTGCGTGTGTGTGTGTGTATCCCATGTATTTGCTAACTGCCAGTGATTCGCAGATAAAAGCCCACGGAGATGTGCAGTCACTAAAAGATTAACAGCGTGTCAGTGTCATATGATTCAAATTGCTCTGCATTATGAATGTAGTTTTTTATGAGTTTAAAAATACACAAGACTGTGAATTATTCAGCCACTCCCCTCACACTCTGAGAGGCTTTTTGACTTGATGCTGCACAGTCACAGTGAGTTATGTGCCAAATACCCGAGGAGACCATCAGTGAGTTTAGATATTGGATGTGAAATGTTTGATGTGAAACTGCATTTATGTTCAGAACCGCCGGTAGAATATAATTCAAAACAAAAAGGGAGCAATTAGTTTATTAAGAGCAGAGGAATAAATGTAGCGTCAGAACATACCACCCATGTAGTGTGAACAAGGCAATTAACTGCCTTCCTCCACTTTTGTGAGTTTTTTCTATCAAAAAACTTTTTTAAAAGCTCACACTTGGAGAGTTTGAATGAAAGAAAAATCTCCTGTATATAATTTATAAATGATTAATACCATTTACAATAATGTTTTTGGAATAGATCCACTTCTTGTTAACCAAGACCCACACCTTAAAGGCAAAATAAAATCACACCAAATGATTCTCTGCTCATCCGAATCATATATATATGCATGATTCGGAAATATCTAATCTTGATTCATTATAAGATGCTGCCTAAAATCCACATTGGCAAATTGCGATCAGTGGGGAGCGTGTCATGCTGGGCTTGAGGAGGCTTGATGTTTGACGCATGGAGCCGTGCGTGTAGACTGCCACCCAGTGAAAATGTGTCAAACTACAAGCCCGGATGAGTCATTCCTGCAGTCTGAACGCCTTCCTCAGCCCTGCTGCAGGGATCGGACTGGGTAATAAATTAGTCTCTTTTAACATTCACAACTGATGGAGGCAATCTCAAGGTCTGTGAAGATGGGGTTGAAAGGACTGTGTAGCCGATGAGCATAGAGTGGAAAGACAGGAGGGAGGGAGGAGTGACAGAAGGAGTAAAGCCGGGATTTGGGGTGCTCTGAAGCTCTGAAGCAAGAACAACTCTGCCTGAGCCAACAGAGCAGAGCCACAGACAGCGAGCACTAACCATACAGAGCAGAAAACCACAGCGCTTGTCAACAGGACGGACAGAGGAGAAGGAACAGGAGATGTATGTAGGTCATCATTTTTACTTGGAAAAATAAACGCCAGCGACAATCCCGAATCCACATAGTAAAAACTCTACCAGAAAAAGTTTATTTTCAGTGGCTTACAAAATTACTGGTTCCAGAAGATTAAAATTAGACAGAAGCCACTGTTCTTTTTATAAAAACCTGGCACTGAACATGGTCCTCAAGGGCAGCAGGCTGCAAAAGGCTGTACACGTTTTCAACATCTTTTATCTCCTCTATAACCTTAATGAGTAGCATATGTTGGAAAGAGGTCATTGATAGCATGACAGTTCATGTTTTTTGACTATTTAAAGCACGATTTCACCTATATAAGGAGCACACTGCACGTGTTTGTAATTTAAACACTCTCTTTCACACTCTGCATTGTTTAGTATTCAGGACAACATGTGCTCCATTTAGGACTACGAAATGTGTAGTGCTATATCTGTAAACAGTGATTCAATTATTTCAGCAAGTTGATATCTACTATTTCAATTAAGCCAATGTCAAAAGCAATATGCAGTATGTTAGTCGTGATTTATGGACTTCAACAATGAAATAACATCCAGATATTCTCCCTTAGAGGAGGCATTGAAAATCTAGCAGGAGAAGAAAAAAAGGCAGTGTGGAAACCTTGAACATAGTCCTGAAAGGAAATGCCACAGGTGTTTATCCATTAACTGAACTCCTCTCTTCCATAACCTGCAGCGAAATTGCCATAAGACCTCTAAATGACTGTAGACTGTAGTCAATTTCCAGAGCCAAAGCCCCATGAAGTCAAGTTATACCGCAGTCCAGTCCAGCATGAAAAGTATTAAGTCAGGCGCTCTATTCATCTGGGGATAAATAGCTCTCCTTGCACTTCTCAAGTTAATCTCCTTACTTATGTGTCTTTTGTTGATAAATGTTTTGAAGCGTTGCATTTAATAATCCAAGAATGAATATGCATGTTAGGCACTTTCTTTGCCAAAGAGCTTTCCTTTTCAATCTGTGTTCAGTCACAACCTGAGATGCAGTATTCTGTTACATAATTACCCTGGGACAGGTAATTGTAGACAAGGGACGTATGAATTCATTGCAGAAAACGTCATTAAAAAAACTGCCATTAAGGTATGAAATAAGATTTAATAACTGTCATTTATCAAGCTCTTAGTGCGCTGTGATTATTTCCTATCTCACTTAAATATTGTCATCAATTTATGTGAATTATAGAGTGAAAATAAAAGCACATTACTTACATACTTAAATAGGCCATATATTTAAATTCTCCACATGTCCAACATCTCGTCTTCTCCCCTGTGTCACTCTCTGGAAATAACATAATTACGACATTTTTAACTAAGCAGCCCCGGGGCACTGAGCTACAGGATCGATCATCATCTGTCTCCCTCTATCAGATGGCATCCTCATCATAAACTTTGTCAGTATGTACAAACGCTCACAGTGAAAGCCCAGGAAACACATCGTGAAGGAGCGGTGACATTGACAAAGTGAGAGTGCGGCCATAGTGCAATGTAACAGCACGCTGCCACTTATGAAAACACCTGCTCCACGCTGTCAGCAACTTAACCTTCTATCACCTGAGCTCCCAATGGAGGATTATATCTGACAGATGTAGGCCAGGAGGGGGTCAGGGGCGGGGTGACCGGGTGAGGTGGAGGGGAGGGATTGACAGAAGTGACTTCATCAGGAAAAGTTTTTTGGAGATGGATGAAAATAGAAAAACAGCACAGAAAGAGAGAAGGGAGAGGCAAGTCTCTGAGAGTGGTGATTAGAAAAGGTATGAGGGGGCGGTGAATGAGAGACTTCATTAGCCTTTGCAACAAAAAAGCAGGTGCAATTTATATCTATACATACATCCATTTCCTGCTGCTCTTTCAGTGCCTGGTAACTGGGTCAAAGTTAAGTCAGGCAAGATGTCCAACATTGTCGCACCATGATCTATTGGATACTTTGCATGCCTATACCACACTTTGTATTACATTGTGAAACAATTCACTGGATATTTAAATATTGTTGACCTGCTGGTGTGCTCAATGAAGAGTCAAGGGATCCCCAATATACAGATGGATTGACTAGGCAGATATTTCTTTTTTAAAGAGGACATATTATGCTTGTGTTCAGGTTCATATTAATATTTTGTGCCTCTACTGTGACATGTTTACATGCTTTAATGTTCAAAAAGTGCTTTGTTTTTCTCATACTACCTGTGGTGCAGTACCTCTTTTCAGAAATTGTTTGATGCAGCCATCCATCAGTTGTCTAGATATATCACTCAAAACCAAAAATGTCAACCTCATTTTGGCAGTCAAAGTACCAAAATAAATGTTAGTTGATCTCCAAATGATTAGGTTTAATTCGCTGGAGAATATGTAACAATTTCATGGCAATCCATCCAGTATGTGCAGAGATAGAGTCTTAATCAAAGTGTTGGAAGGTCAACTCAAAAACGTCAAGCTCTCAAGTTAGCTCAACCCTTATGTTGTGTTCGGGTCTCCCGTGACCCGTTTCAAGTTAAAATGATATAATAACTACGCTTTAGTTTTTTTTTATCGGAACAAGGCTTCATGATATCCTCCACAGCAGCTATATAAACACTACAAAACAGATGTTGACCATTTTTGCCAAGTCTGAAGGTCTCTAAAAAAAAGTGTATCGCTTGCTGTTCGGGTCTGGGAAGACCCAGCAGAATTGTTGTGGGTCACTCGGGGTCAAATTTGGCCCAATCAAAATTCATCTTTGACTTTTTTTGGGGAGATTGTATTCTAATAGTCTATTATAGTCAGATAACGTAATGATCCACTGTCTTCACTAGAATATATTGAGTGAATTGAATCACACATCTTTTTGAGTGTTTTGGACTGAGATAAATCATGGGTCAAAATTGACGCGCGAACACCATGAACGGTAACAGCTTTCGAACACAACACAAGGGTTAAATAAAAAATAACACTACACTTTGTATCATTTGTGATGCCTATTTGAGGACAAAAACAAACACGACTTCACTTCAGCCTTAAGGAGTTAATTCCTTGTCAGTACTGTTGTGGGTTTACAGTTCATATAAAGGATGATAAATTATCTTTTTCACAGTTGGAAGGCAGCTAATGGAGCAGGAAGGCTTGTTAGACAAAAGGTACTTTAACAAGGACATGAGAGACACAAAGGACATTGAAGTGTTCCTGAATTAACTCATCCTTCACAAGATGACGGATTTAATATTTAGACTCTGAGAGGTGTCGTATTGTTAAATAATACATGATGTGAGAAGGATTTCAGTCACTCCTTCAAGCCTGTCTAATGATGGCAAAACATGACTACTGACGTTGTGATTTATCTGTGGAGCAATAAATATACAGATAAAGGAGGTGTAGGTAAAAGCTGTAGAATATTTATTTTAATGACATGTCATTTTGGCTGGATTGATTAAGTTTTATTGATGCTTTAACTGTAAATATCTGAACAATTGGATGATAGGATGTCAGTTGGGTTTTATTAAAGACTTGGTGTTGATGTTTCTCCACCATGACACCTGCATATGTCTTCAAATCGACCTCTTCAATTTATCTAGATCCCTAAATGTGACACTTGGCCACTAGCTGTCTGGAAAAGAGATGCAGTGTATTGAAAAAAAAGAAAGAAAAATGAGTTAATAAGTGCTCAAACAAAATAAGATAACCAACTGAAGGCTTGATGATAATTATAAAAAAACAACACTATCAATAATTGAGGCCCATTGAAGTACGATTGTATTTGTTGAAAATATAAATAACACATATCTGATGTTTATCCAACAAAGGATACCAAGACCTAATGAGAAAATATTCCAAAAAAGGAATTTACTTAATTGGAATCTCAGAAATGAAAACTTTAAAATGTATGACTACAGACTTGATGGTTTATTGGAGAGTACAGTAAACATGTGCATCACTGCAGTGACAAAATAAACACCATCAAAAATTACTTTCACAACACTGGCAACCCATATGTTATGGTGTTATGGCAGCTTCAGGTACTGTGTTTTGGCATTTTGCTTGACACTGTCTTCAGTGAGCCTTTTGCAAGTACTTATGGGCTTAACCACTCATCTCTCTCAGTACAAGTTATGACTGTTTAATCCCATCAACAACAGGGATAGCTGTCAAAGTATCATTGAATTTGACGAAATGACAGAGGGAGTGGGATTCAGTTTAGGCAGGCTAAAATGTTGAATCATGACTTCTGAAAACCCCACAGGCTAACTTCCTTTAAGCTTACAAGACTTTTTCTAACATGATTAATCCTCCTTACTCTGCAGTAACTTTCCTCAAGCACAGCAACACAGGGAGTTTCACTAAAATAGAACAGTAGTTTCTCTCCTGCGTCACATGATTTGTATAGGAGTTATTATGGTGAGTGTGGCTGAGTTGTGGGCGTATCTTAGTTTTCTTTTTTCAGTTGGATGATTGAGTTCCTACCATTTGAGTTTTACTGCACTGAGCAGATAACACAAGCCAGTGTCTAATTCATTTTACTTCTTGACAGTGTCCACAGATGATTTATAAGCTCCTGTCACAGACTCCTGATTGGGTCCTTCCTGTTAAACAGGCAGCATTAGCATAAACATATGAGGACAACGTTGTCGAGGTCAGCCCCCTGCGCGCCTTACCGGTTGATTGGTGTTACTATTTCTGTATTTGAGATAAGGGTGTCAGAGGTGTGTGTGTGTGTTGTGTGTGTGTGTGTGTGTGTGTGTGTGTGTGTGTGTGTGTGTGTGCGTGTGTGTGCGCACATGGGTTTTTTGTTTCTCTACTGCTACATATTGTTGTGCACCAAAAAACCTAATCAAATTCCTTGTAGTCCCATGTGAAAACCTAGACCATAGGCTTTGTACACAAACAAACTGTAACTGTCTTCCAAAATATGAGGATAAGAAACACCTTACAATTGAATGCAATCTAGTTGTATTAGCACTTCTATTAGAAATTCAAGAAAAGTATGTATTTTTTTATGGGACTCTTGCATTAGAGTACAATCTAATATTGATTGATGATTTTATTGTATTGCAGAGTACAAGTGTTTGTCACATTGGCACCCTTTGAATCATTTTTTGTAAGTATGAAAAAGGTAGTGTGGTAGATTTAGGTTGGAGACAGACTGATTCAGAGCGATAAACGCACAGTTCAGCACACTCAATATTGATCTGGACTGAATGGTCGGATGAGAATCGGAAAAAAAGTTGATTGAGCCTCCACAGCCACCGTACTTGTTGTGAACTAGGAACAAGCAGCCGGGCTAACCACTAGCTAAGCAAAGCAATGGCTGAATATTCTCACGTTAAAAAAACCAAATTGGTTTTGAAAGGTCTTAAAAAAGGGTAAGTGTTTATTTTAATGAGGAACATTAATCGCTTGTGTCTGCGGTGTTATTCACGGCTTGCTAGCTGTGTTTGTATAACCAAAGCTAAAGCTAGCTGATGCTAACACGTTAACGTAAATAAGCAGTCTTAAACTTTTAACAACCAGCATGGTGACAAAGGCTGCTAAACATCTTCAATCTCACTCGGCTGTTTGCAACTAGCTCAGAAACACGTTAGCTCCTTGTTTAACACGTTGGCTCTCTAATAAAT
>JASDAP010000379.1:0-44545 GCA_031216635.1 Dissostichus eleginoides | reverse complement strand
CATCACATAAACACAATACACATTACTAATCCTTACAGTGTAAGTGTAAGGATTACACTTACACTTACAGTCATTGCTTTCTGGCTGACTTGACCCTTTTACTCTTCAGGTTGCATAGGGAAAATTAGTAGCCGTCTACTGCCATGCTACTCATCACTTGCTCCTACTTCCTGTACCCGGTTTCCCGTCTAACCTTCAGTACACATTTTACAAAAATATAAATGTGCAAATATGAAACATGCAGGTCAATATCACCTTGCTATTGGTAGCTGAACTGTCAAAACCTCAAAAACATATTCTTAGATATAAATACCTAATTTTGAGTTATTTAGACAGAATTAACACTTGTAGTTTCATGTCTTGTTACATAAGAATAGATCATATTTGTTAAGTGTTATTATGGGAGAATTACTATTCTTGTGGTACTACTGCCTTATTAGGCCCATATTGAGCAGCGCATATTAAAGTGCTTGTGACACGGTTTTCCCCCATCATCCAAACCATTAATTTCAGTAAATAATGTCCCCTTGAAACCGTTACTGAAGTGATTTTTGAAAATTTGTACTTTGATAACCGTTAATCTGCCCTTCAATGTGACCATATTCTGGATCTTCTCTGGGTCTGCTCTGGGATTCTTAAACTCCCGCGAAAAGGTGTGCCGCGTCACAGAGGGAAGACGAACGCTTCCGGAGTCCAGTATCTGTATGCAAACAAACGATGGCGCACACAGAAGCAAGCTCCGACAGCGATTGTAATTTAATTTTTAATGTGTCTGAGAGCTCATATGAGGATGAAGCATCTGATAGTGATAGCCTCGTAGACGATATTGACTATATGCCCTACAGATTCGAACCATATGCCATCATCCTCTTTCCCTCCCTCGTGCACACACACACACACACACACACACACACACACACACACACACACACCACACACACACACACACACACACACACACACACACACACACACACACACACACACACACACACACACACACACACACACACACACACACACACACACACACACACACACACACACACACACACACACACACACAGTATCCTAAAAAACACATCACGTTTAAAGGTTGTTGTTCTTACCTGAGTTTTCTCTTGTTGCTCGAAGTAGGCACTTTGGGGGCGTTTAGCTGGGGGGTTGGCGAAGTCTTTGGGGCCTTTACGGATTTGGGAAGGCGTGGGAAAGAGAGTAGGCACTGCTGACGGCTTCAGAATCCGTCTTCGCGAAAAATCAATCCCAGTTTCAGCCATCAACAAAGGCCTTTCCTCGAAATTCTCGGCCAGAAAGTGGGCGCTGCATATGTAGGTCGATGTGGGGTTCATCACAGACCAGCCAGCCCTTGTGTTCGGCACGTTTTCCTCCCATGTGCGCTGACGCTTGACATCCGTTGGAAAGCTATGTATGCTGATGTTAAGTTCCTCATTTGCTGTATTGGAAAAGCCAGACACAACGCATCGTCGAACCATCTCTACGCGTGACAAATCCCTTCTGTCCCTGTCTGGCTCAATGGGAGCAGAATAAATATGGCCCTTGTGACGCACTTCCGCCTTCGTCCCGAAAAAGGAAACTGAGTGAAGGACTTTTCCCGCGATATTCGAAATTATTGATATTTATCAATACGGTATCGCAAATTCATTTTTAAACTGATGGTTCGAGATGACTAGTAGCCCAACATTGCATTGCACAACAATAGGTGGGATGGTGTCACAAGCACTTTAAGACCAAAACTCATGTACAACAACTTCCTTACTTGCAATAAATAAGCACCAGAGTCCTGCATCGGACTCACCATAGTCCGTCGGGTACCCGCCACCGCAAAAAAAGTGATTCGCGGGTGGTATTTTTTCAAACGCTTTTTTCCGGGTTCGGTTCTGGGTAAAACAAAGATGATGCGGGTCGGGTCGCGGGTGTTGCATAATAAATATATTTCAATAATAATAATTTAGTTTAATGTTTAAATCCTCAGACCCCTCCCCCGCGGGACCGCGCATAATCAAAACCTCTGCAGCGCATCAATCTGCTGCTGAGCGCGTCACATTCGAAATGGCTGAGGTGAAGCTCAGCGGAGAATACAGCATTTTCAATAACACTTCCTCAAGAGCGAAATCCAACGTCTGGGAGGCTTTTGGTCTCATCCTAGATGGAGAAAATAACCAACATCCCACGCTTTTTGAGACAAATATGCAACTGCGTGTGTTAATAATTGCACGTTTTCACTGCTCATATATATGCGGGTTCGGGTCGGTTTGCGGATCTTGTGCCGACGGGTCAGGTCGGGTTGCGGAACTAATTGGCAATATGTGCGGGTAGCGGGGCGGGTTCGGTATTGCATGTCGCGGGGCGGGAGCAGGTCTTGAAAATCAGACCCGTGCAGGACTCTGATAAGCACTAATTAGAGGGTTATAGAGAACCGCAGTGACGCGTCCTAAAACCCGGAAGTAAGTTAGCATTTTTACCACTTCCGGTTCCTTCGTCAAAAAGCAATGCAATTTCTCCATAGGGTTTTGGAAAATAGCTCCAAATAAGGTCTGTGTTTGACACAAAATTAAGAGATAGATCACGTTTTGTTCTACCACATTAAATACATCAGCAGTGACCCCGCTGGTGATTTCTGAAGAGTTTACGTGTCGGAAAAACGATGGTTGTTAACAAGTGGCATTAGTGGACTACAGAAATGGTCGAGGCCGTTGTACGTCATTACGCCGATTACGTAAACACTCCCGCTAAATTTCTTTCCCCCTGTGTTCTGCTTGAAAGAGCGTATATGCCTATCTTAAGTATCTGTAGTATACCTGTGGGGTGGGATTGTTTCATTATTTAAAATATATTTACATTTGTAATGCCTTCCCAATTATCCCTTTTAATTTTTTATAGCCTACTGTATGTTTATTTCATGGATATTCTGTGTTTTCTGGTGTGTAATATTTGTAATAAAGATTTCATGTGACACATAAAATGGATTTGTTGATGGGAATTAATATCACTAATGTGAATAAATTAACTCTAGGTTAACGGTGCTCTTGCTATCACTACTCACCGACACTCTATAAACCTTGTCCCTCATGCTAGCCCTCACAACACCGGTAAGCACACCTTCATCCAGGCTGCACTGTTGTACGTGTCCTGACTTGTAGTGGTTCTCTCCTCTATCTACACTCTTCTTGTCATCTTTGTAAAAAGATATTAGACTGGTAATGGACAGAGCCATGACTTCTAGTTAAATTCAGCGTGGCTAAAATGAAAAGCTTTGTTAAAATATGCAAGCGCGCGAAAGTCAGTTGAGGCGATCTTAAGTTGGCGTGACGTTGAGTAGTGCGACCCTGCGGTTCTAGCTTGTAGTTCCTTTATAGCATAACGTTAGCATTTTGCTTCTGGCGAATAGATGTATGATTCGAAAATGATAAAAGTAGCGTAGATATGTGGAGATTATCTGGCTGAACAAAACGTGATCCCTCTCTTAAATGTGTTTCAACCACAGACCTTATTTTGAGCTATTTTCCAAAACCCTATGGAGAAATTGCATTGTTTTTTGACGATGGAACCGGAAGAAGTTTACTTCCGGGTTTTAGGACGCGTCACTGCGGTTCTCTATTGAGGAAAAACTAATGGCTTATTACTTGTAGAATATCGTCATGTAGAATAAGGCATTAATAAGTGTTTTATAATGACTAATAAAGAGCCAATATACTGCTAATATGCATCTTAATTAACAACTAGTTGATGGTTAATTTGTGTACCTTAATATAAAGTGTTACCAAACGTTGTTAGTAGCCTTAATGGCCTACACAGTTGTTATGCAATACCATATCGCCCTTCACTGGATGTATAATGAGCTGCACTAAACTACATTTTAGCATTTAAAATACCTAGCCATTCTTTTGTGGTTATTTTGGTAAAGTAACTCAAAAGTAATATAAAAGTAGTGTAACTCATTACATTTCAGAGACAGTAATATTGCAATGTAACTTATTACTTAAAAAGACAGTAATAAGTAATATGTACTGTATTACATTTTGGAAGTAACTTACCCAACACTGCTGAATGACCCTGGACTCTGACCCAGCCCTGCCCACAACTATTATGCCGCACACATTTCAAAATGTTATGTAATAACTATAAATGAATGAGGCCGTGAGCCGCCTTCCAGCCGTTCTGCGGTTCTACAGAAAACACAGATTTCCAGTTCACCATTGGCTTAAAAATATATCGATGCTACACTGACTTGCAACGGGGAAATGTACTGTCTGGATTGGAATATCCTGTATCATGTTGATATTGCTTGATGCCTGCCCGTGTTAGCAAGGTATTTTTATCATAAATAATGCAATCATAACACATGCGCGGGCATATCATGCTAATTTGAAGGTTAATACTTGTATTTCTGGTTTCTGCAACTGTTTACATAACTAATGAGCCAAATGCACAAGCACTGAACAAGTGATATTTAATGTCCACTTTAAATATTGGGAGAACGTTTTCTTCTTTCTTTCCAGCCAAAATTTAAGGAATTAACTAAACACTGTCTCTTTCTTCTAAGCTACAATAGCATGTCCGGCCAACTAGCTTACAACAGCAGAAACTAAGCATTTCTACAAACATTGTATGTATTGGTATAAAAAGGGTAGATAATGCACATATTCATTCTATGCCCATTGTTTAGTCCGTTGCCCCAGCTCCTCTGTGTCTGTGGGGCTGTATGAAAGTTACACAGCTCTGCTACGTGTTAGCAAAGTTGACGACTATTTTTGATCATAAATAATGTTATCATTACAAATGCACACGCAATTTTACAGCTATCAATATTTACGACTGCGGTGTATAAGTGAATTGTGTAAGTGAATCATAAAATGTATGAATCTTACATTATGCTGCTGTAATTGAAAATCTATCTCAAGTGCGGAAAGCTACACAGCCATAAACCAAGGGTGCACTTCAGGAGTGTTATTGGAGTGCACAGATATGAGGAGAGCACTGAGAACCAGAGCTGGTGGTTGGAAGGAATGGGTGGGCAGGGGGGCATTGTGGGTAAAAGTGATTTTTATTAAACCTTTAAATCCCCAGTGCCAAATGCAATTTGAGGTTTTGTGTTGCTTTGCCACCATTAGCTGCTAACAACCCCGTCGCTCCGGGGCCTGTCCTGATAAAAATAGAGTGGATAGACAAGGGCGAACCAGCACAACGCTTTTTTCAATCTTTGCAATTATAGTGCAGTTACCATTAGCCCATCTGATTCCTTAATGTCAAGGCAAACAGATGCATCACTCAGGGAGCCTCCAAATCTCATCAGAGACACAGGTGGCGTAATATTGTGATGAAGCGACAAGTGAAAGACAGGGTAATAGACAGAGAGGAAGCGATCGGGACGGATAGAGTGTTGATGAGAGTGGGCGGGTGTGTGTTTGTTTGGGGTTGTGTGTTTGCGTGCCCTACCATGCATGTGTAAAGCTCAGAGGATAAGTGCACATTGAGCGACAAGGGACAGGCCGCATCACCATAAAATGTAATCTATTAAAGCTTATTCCAGACAAGATCGCTACAGCTAAATTCATCTCAGTCTGTCAGGCTCGGTTCTATTCCCAATGCTGAACCACCATAATGGGATGTGACAGTACATGTCCTGAGGAATGAGGAAATAAGAGATCTCCATGTCATATAGCCGTGTCATTTTCATACAGCCGCTTGCCCCATAGAGACACACAGCAGCTGGGTAATCGAAACAATGAAGACATAATTAATATAGTGTGTTATGGACTTTTTTATACCCGTACATACAACATACTTACATGCTTGTGGAAATGCTCAGTTCCTTCAGCTAGTGAGCCGGACAGGCTATTGTAACTGATGTATCCATTCCCTACACTTCAGCTCTTGTGTTTTGACTTTCTCAAAATATTTAAATATGAGGAAGCCAATCTCCAATCATTTTAAACTAGACATGAAATCTCGAATGTTTCTGTTTGTTTGCATTTGGATATCTGAAGTGCATGGCAACCCACAAACTGTTAGAAGATACACAAACACAATCCGATTGTTGTTGAACCCCTCTCTCAAAAAACATGTGATTCAAAAAGCCATTCAGATGTGGCTACACTTCCTAGAACTCCTTTTTTCCCATAAGCCAATCCGAGCAGACTGAGGCTTAAAGAGACAGGTGATACAACTGAGTGTTTCAGCCAGAGGGCGTAAACAGATAGATTCAGAAAGACAATGAGAAAAATGATGTTTTATGAACAATAAACCATGAAAACACATTGTAGTAAACACCATAAACACAATCATGAACCTGTTAAATTAGCATATGTCCCCTAGCAGTGGCAGGTACTTCTACTACTATCTATTCACTATTCTCAATGCTGAGCCACCATAATGGGATGTGACAGTATGTTCCGAGGAATGAGGAAATAAGAGATCTCCATGTCATATAGCCGTGTCATTTTCATAAAGCTGCTTGCCCCATAGAGACACAAAGCAGCTGGGTAATCGAAACAATGAAGACGGAATAAATAGAGCGTGTTATGGACATTTTAATACCAGTATATACAATAAACCACATACAAATACGTTTGTGGAAAAGTCCAGTCACTATCTTAAGCTAGTTATCTGGACATGCTATGGTAGCTTAAAAGAGAAAGTGAAAACATACTGATTTATCCATTCCTTACACTTAAACTCTTGTGTTTTTTGAAAAGCTTAAATATGAAAAAGCCATTATCCAAACATTTTTGAAGTGGACATGTAATGAAAACTCACTTTTTTCAGTTTGAGTGCAATTGGATATTTGAAGTGAATTGCAACCCACAAACCGCCAGAAAACAACAACACCACCATTTGTTTTCACTTTCTCTCTCAAAAATGAAATAAAGATTTGGCTACACTTCCTAGAACTCAATTTTTCTCACAAGCCGATCAGAGCTAACTGACGCTTAAAGAGACAGGCGCTAAGACGGAGCATTTCATGAATGATGAAAGCAGATATATTCAGACGGATAGTATGAAAAAAGTAATTTGTTTTCTTTAACAATAAACCATGTAAACACATTGAAGTATAAACCAGAAATACAATACAACGAGAAATAAATGCATAATATGCGTCCTTTAATTGTCAGGCATTGCTCCTAATATCTAGTAGCATTATAGGTTGAGCTTGAAAAGCCTAGTTACTGCATGGTTGCTATAGCATTATTTTAGTATCATTGATCAGGGGAGGGGTTTGTTTAGATCAATTTTAAATGATCAGACAGAAATTGTGTCAGAAAAAAAGTATTCAAACTTAAATTAAATTAAATGATCTTTTAAGTCTCATCTTTTGTCTTTTTCCTTGAGAAACACCTTACATATCACGGACGTGCTCCTCTTATAATATAATCTCCCAGCTCTCATCATATGTCCTCTTATAAGCACAATTGCAAAAGAAACCTGCTATCTAAAAGAGCAGCAGGCCCTTTTTTTCCTCACTCCATACTTCACTGCTCACCTTCTCCCCTTAGGTATCCTCCCCCCCCCCCCTTTCAATGCATCCCACTCGTCAATCTGCCAGGCAGCGAGTGTTTTGAAACAATGCACCAATCATTGCATGGGGACTGTGACTCGCGCATCCCCCCCCCCCCCCCGCTGTAGTCCGCTGGGATTGGCTGCTGCCCCGTGTTCCGGGCCTCTCAGAGAGCAGCCAGATTCCTCGGACCACTGTTCAGCTGCCAGGAGCAAAATAGCTCTAATGATCGCCCGCTGCCACTGAAGCACAGCCAGGGACACAGAAACAGAAACACATGGGGGAAAAAAATCTGTATTTTTTAGAAGTGTGTTGAAGACTATATATCTGTCATCGGTAATATTCGAATTTAATTGGAGAATATATTTATAGGATAGGAATATCTTGCAGAATACTACAGGGTTCAGGTTTTTTCCAGTTATTGTGCAGGATGACTCAGTATTGAACTACTCTCTTGTGTCAAGTAACGGTCTATTCATATATATTCTGTTTACAGTGGCTGTATTATACTGTCTATTTTCATACCTGATCTATAGTATATTCGATGTCTATACTGCTGTTTATAATATTTATACCTCCTTGTACTGTTCAAAGTGTAAATGTTGTCCGATGTATTTATTTATGTTATACTATGAATAACACTGCACTTTATTACTTGTTTTGCACTTCTTGTACTGCATTTCGTTGTCTTAGTACTAGTACAATGCAATGACAATGAAGTTGAATCCAATCTAATCTGGTGGCACAAACAGCATTCTGGGATATGTGGTGCTGAACTTTCTTAAGGGACAAAAAAATCTCCCTTCTTCATCCATACTTTATTTATGACTACCTCTGTCTTTATCTCTTCCTCTCAGTCGTCCACATTCATAAAAACGCTCACTTTTCTGTTCAGTGTCTTCTTCTGGTGGTCCCTCCTTCCTCCTCTCCAACTCTCTGTCACCTGCTTTTTGTCAAAGTAAGGGCAGGCTTTTAGTTGGTTATAAAACTCTCATGAATTATGAACGTCCGCTGTCCGTTGGCCTGGACAGAAACACATCTCACCGTCTCTCGCCTGCCACTCTGTTGAAGCAGCTCAGAAAGGAGCGGTACCGCAATCCAGTCAGAAACACCTTGTTCCGCAGACCTTTGGAATTAATTATTGAAACTTTCTGACCTCCATTGGCACCCAGAAGTGTGTGTGTGACGCACACAGATCCCCCATCCTCTGGCCTCGGTCCAAACACACCGCAGGTACTGACACAAGACAAACTTAGTCAGCACTCAAGTACAGCCTGCAGACCGATTTCAGGGCAAACTGAAGATTATTCCACTAGGATAAAAATGTTTGATCTGCATTTTGCAAACACTTCTGTTTAGTATTATAATTATGCATTTATCTCACAAGAGAAATATTGCTCTAACAACGTTTTAGCCCTAATGGATGCATCATCAGCATATTCTTGTAATTTTGAAAACAATTAAATAATTGTAAAACATAGTTTGACAGCATACTACTCTTCAAGTGATTAACAGATTGTCCCTATTCAGAAAAAAAAACTGCCTAATTATATTGTACAAAAAAGACCTCTAGTACTCTAGGGATGAAACCCATCATTTTTTCAAAACATTACACTCTGAGCTAATACTTAGGATGCATCCGTTTATCCATCCTGGTGCTCTCCACTCAAATTAAAAATTGTTGATCTTCATAAACATAGTGTTCTATTTCTACAGGTACATTTAAGTGTAGTCCTGTCGTCTATTATAATCTGTGATTTATCATGATTAATCACAAGTTTAAAATATTTGCCTTTTCAATGCCTGCAATTCATGGTAAAAATATCTGCTGGAAATACAGTAGGAAGATGTGATGAAACTGTGATGTCATTGATTTGCAATAATAATAATAAAGCTTTTTTAACATTAAAGCATGGAGACAAGTCACAGTAGAGGCACTAAATAGAAATATGAACATACACAAATATCTGCATCATATATCCTCTTTAAAAATCAATTATATTGTAATTTCTTTTCTAGACACAATATATTTTATATGTGTAAAAATGTACAGTATGTGAAAGGTCATATTCATGAAAAAATTAGCTGGATATGCTTGGAACAAAAAGCAGCCCCGAAGGGCTTTAGCTACTGTTAAAGACACTGATGAATGATTTTGTGATAGAAACCATTTATTGAATTCCATGAGCCAATTCCATAATTGTTTGCCTGAATATACTGTATCTAAATTGGGCTATTTTTAAGGAAAGCACGAAGGTAAAGAATACAGTAAGGAGAATTCTAATCCTGGCAATGTGAGGAGAGGCTGTCAGCTACCTTATGTCATCATACAGCAGCAGAACAATATGGCTGGGAGCAGCGTGAATGCAAAGTAAGCCAGCTAACGAGATGAGCCGAGCTGCTGGCAAAGACATGCAGATGATCCCTCGTCTTAGCATTCGAGCCGGCTGCCGTGCATAGAAAGAGTTGAGAGCTCCAGTATGGATTAGCGGGGTTGGGAGTTGCTTATGCTCTTCAGGAGAACACAGAGCAGCGCCACACCGGATTACACAGCTGGGGAAAAGACTACACACTTGAATGCGCGTGAGAGAGGGATGAACAGGAAGAACAAGCTCACAGCAGCAAAGGTAATTAGAGAAGTCTACCTTCACTCTTTCTGACAGTCAGACAGACAGATGTGCCCGTGGAATATTACTGGAACTTGCTTCTGTTTGCTTCAAAACATAAACCATTCCAATGTCACCAAAACTAATTCCTGTGTTTTTATTGTAACTCTGTAATTAGTGTGCGTGAGATTCTAGTTTTAATTAGCACGGAGAGGGGAGTTAATCACAGTGGCCTGTTGTTCGACACTAAATGTGATCTGGATTGTTCGCTGATATTGCAACACAAACAGTAATTCAATTACACCCTTAATGAATATGGATAATGCAGTAATATGATGCCTAAAATAATAGATCAGGCATGTGATTAGTAAGATGATTCTGCAATTGAACGTAGATCGATATGATATACAATTTATCCTCTTCCTTTCCCTATGTTTTCATTACTGGGGACAGTTTAGCCACCATGAAAAAGTTTTGTGAACTCCACAAATATAATATTTAATATTCATGACTGCACAAAGTCCCTTGACCCATCTCAGCAACAGTCTGTTCTCCTTAGCAGCGGTGTGTTAGTAATAATTCACAACCTCTGAAATGTCCAAATGTATCAATCCAAATTGAGTATTCAACTAAACTGTGTTATAATTAAGAAATAAGTATATCATTTCAATAATAAAATTGGTAATTTTGTGATTATTCCCAAATTATACCAAAAACATAAAGTTTGTGTTTCAAGTCTGATTTATGTTCTTACTGTTTACTGTAGAGCTTCGCTATTGACCAAAAACCATAAAGATAATAACAATGACCTGCATAGCTGCACCAGGATTAGATCTTTATTGAGTCAATCTGTGCTGTAAATGTGTGCTTTCACGCCACAGCTGAAAATAGTTCTCATAACTACAGTGATGGCATGATTAATGAACATTGCTATGCCTACATTGTGCCACTCATATAGACATGTGCAAACCAGGAAGAGATGCAACAAACCACAAATAATGAGAAAATGACCATAAAGAGACAAATCACATCAACTACAAAGAGACTTAAAACAGGTGCAGAAAGACACAAGAAAAGAACACAATGAGACTCACAAACGCCTTGGAGAAAAACCAAAACAACTACAAAGACGCTTTACTACAAGTACACAAAAGCCAACTACAAAAGAGGAAGACAACTATAGACACATATAACTACAAAAAGACCAAGCAGTTAGAAATGGTCAGAGAATAAAGACAAAGAGACACAATATGAACAAAAAAAGAGGGGATATAACAAGAGGCTAAACAACGATACCGTCTTTGTGTCTTGCTCCTATTTAAGAGATGTGCTAAGTCCTTTTAGAGACATTGTCTCAAACTGCACCCATGAACACAGTACAGTATTTACTGCTGTTAGAGTTGTGTTTGTTACAGTGCCCTGCTGTTATTATAAAGCCATATATATTTTAGTTTTTAAGGATTTACATCTGCTTCTTTACCACGTGATGGCCAGTCCAACTCTCGATGCATCAACATGTTGCACTATGAGAACGAAATTAAGGATAAATCTTTATGAAGAACTTTGCAAACAATGTTGTGTTCTAGTAATACATTTAATCATAAAAACCTAAGTTGTATAGATATTAATACTGATGACTAGGCAAAAAAGTCACACCCACAAAGCATGGTAACAAGACAGGATTAATAATAGGCTAATTCTAAAAAAAACTGGACAGGATTTATTCATCTGTCATTCCAATCATGCGTTGAAGTCCTCGAAAAGAATATAATACGAGTGAAAGTATGTTCAGGGTGCTCTCTGTGTGTCATTCACTCTTGGCTCTATGTGTTGTTGTTAGTATCTGGTGGTAGCTAGCTATGCTGACGAATATATGAAACTTGTTCTCAACAAAAAAGTGGAGGAAGACTTTTCATCTGTTGCTGTAGCAGCAGATGAGTCAAAGTCAGAGTGAGGGTGGCTCTCCCTTATCTTACACGCTCAGGTTGGTGGAGAAGTGGGCTGTTTGAGTCGTAGCTAAATGTTTTTGTAACCCTTTATGAAAACAAGTATTTGCAAGGATTACCTTTATATGAATATTGTAATACCAGAAGAATAAAAATGCTAACGAGGTAAAATGAGACAGTTCATGGTTGCTGTAGAGGACCTCACGACGAAAGGCTTAATTGACTTGTTATTATTAATGGTTTTAGTTATGCGCATATCATAAAGATATTTTAATATCTGAAATGTATACAGATGTTTTTTATGGTTGTTAAGAGTTTTACCCCCTTTTTACAAGAACACAAGGTTCTCATAGATCTAGCCTCTTGGTTTTGATCTGGAAGTGCACCACATTAATTACTTTCAGTTAAAATCTTCCCAGAGGGACATGCCCCTGGCGCAGCCTATGAGTCAAAATATTTTTTATTTCTTATTCTCTTGTACTTTTAATACAAGTTCCAGTAACCTGATACAGGGGAAGACAACTCAATACAAGCTGATTTGCACTGAAGACAAAGGGACAAATCTCTCAGCATTTATTGTTTTTGTGTAATTTAAGTAATATACACAATCCACGATAAGCACCAGCTCACCTGGCAATAAATGCAGCTTTAAAGGCTCTGATTTCACTTAAACGCAGCTAGAAAATATATATCAGGGTAAAAATGCCGCAGTCATATGCACTGGGCCTGATAAGGCATTCACATTCCAGGCCTGTTAAGCAGGATCAGTCTCCTCTATTGTAATCACTGCAGTCCACTCAAGCTCCATATCTCCTGCAGGTAGCTCTTACAGAGTCAACATGCGAGCCATTTCAGCGCAGATACCATCAGAATCAGAAGGACTGTGGACAAAGAATACAAAAAGAGAAACATACTAATAAAAGCAGGTACGTGAACAAACAATGTTAATCTTTATGTCCCTCTTTACCTGCAGTCAGTGAATGTTCTGAACAACTCCTGAAATTATACAATAAAACCAAAGCAGATGCTCAGTATTTATGCACAGAGCCGATGTGCACGTTGAGTCGGACTCACAGTGATGACAGGGAGTGTGTGAGAGAAGAAGACTGCAGCTGGAGTGGGTGGGAAGACGCAGCGCTGAACTCTGGAGGTGAGTCCGAACGGAAGATTCCAGAGCTGCCGTCACAGAATAAAACGTGTACTGTGGAATCTGAGGAGGCTGCGTCGCCCTCTGTACTATGTATGGCACTACAAAGCTGAGAGGAAAACAAGGGGGGGGGGAGCTTAGAGCTGTTAACTACTGCAACACGGCAGCATTTGGAAGATTTTTATAATGCTTCTAATGTGACTGTGAGATAGATGGCACTTCCTGTTGTCATTGGGTTTAATGTGAACCGCTTTTAATGTCCGAATAATGGGTTATTCATCTAAATGCCACAGAAATAACATTTTTTTCATACTATATTCTTCGCAAGAAAGAATGAATGATTACTAGTTTTATGTGTGTTATATTTAAATGTATAGCATCTGGAGACATTATGTGCTGCCATTATGAAATTTGAAATGGTTTCCAGAACGGGGGGTTACGTATTGTAACCCTAGTTATATAAGCACAGGCGGAGCCCTCTACTGGACTCTATGGGTACTACCTCTTAACCATACTATGCGAGCATTCGCCTACTGAGATATCTATAAACGTAGCCGGCCCTTCGGGGCGGGCCTACCTGAATGCGCACGCAAGCCTGCCGTATATAAGGCGGCCACGCCTCCTGACTGTCATCCTACACCCTCAACAGTCACTGCACCGCAACTTCTTCTCCTCCGGCTGTGACCGTGGAGAAGTCGGGGCCGCAGTTTACTTGGCTGGTAGAGCATACTCAGACACGCTTACCTCGTGAAGAGTGTGCATGGAAAATAGTGAGGAAGGCTCTCCCTGCCTGCCCACAGGCAGGCGGGGAGAGTCCTCCAGCCCTGCATGGGGCTTACTGCGCGCCATGTTCCCCGGGTCCCTAAGGAGCATGGGAAAAGATAAGTGCATTATGTCCAGGGGGGGGGTCAGATACCTACTGAATTTAGCCTCCCTGTCCCCAATATGGGGTGGAAGAATAAAGCCGTTTAACTGTATAGCCCTCGACCTGAACAAACTCCTTAGGTTCTTGGGAGCAAAGGAGGGGTTCGGTCTGAGTGTCGCCCCACTACGGTCAACCCGGATCAAAAGGCAACTCGGGTGCACCGACAGAGCGGCCAGCTCGGACACTCCCCTGGCCAAAGTCAGGGCAAACACAAAGCTGTTTTCAATGATAGTGCCTTCAGGGAGGAGAGTTCCAGACCCCTGACCCCCTGCAAAAACCGCGTCATAAGCGGCTGACTGAAGGCTGACCTGCCGTCAAATCTCTCATGGCAGGACGAAATGGCTGCTGCATACACTTTAATTGTGGAATGAGCAAGCCCCCTGTCCACCAGTATCTGTAAATAGGACAGCATAGAGCCCAATGTACATGATAGAGGCTCTAGACTCCTTTCTTCACACCACCGCTGGAATCCCAACCACTTCGTCCTGTAACAGGCTGTGGTGGATCCTGCTCCTGCTGCCTGGATAGTCTGAATAACTTTGTCAGACAGTCCCTCCCGTCTCAGCCTGTCCCTCTCAGGAGCCAAGCCTGGAGAGGTTGGCCCAGAGTGGGTAACGCCCCTATTGCACCTGCTCCCTGAGACAACGCCCCCCCAGACCTGAGGAATGGTGTCACCTCTGCGTACCACGGCGCCAAGCGGCGACCTGGGGCCACTAGGATGACTGACAGACGTTCTCGTCTCACCCTCTCCAGGAGGGGGAGAATGAGACGCAGCGGTGGAAAGGAGTAGAGTAGCTATCTTGGCCATGGCTCGTGTGCAAACGTGTCCACCCCCAAAGGTGATTGATTGTCCTGCCGAGCCAGGGAGAACCACCATTCGTCTTATAGGGGCCCGCCTCTTGACTTGAGGCCGGCCGCCCTGTTCTCCAGTCCCGGAATGTGGGGGGCCTTCAGAGATAAAAACATTATCTGAGGCCCACAACCACAGGTTTTCCACTGCGCTAAACAAGGCGGCGGAGCTGACTCCGACCTGCCTGTTGATGTAAGCCACTGTGGTGCGTTTGTCGCTCCTCACCAGCACATGTTTGCCCTGTAGAAAGGGTTTGCACTGCTGTAGGACCAGTACTACTGCCCGTAGCTCTAGAAGGTTGCTGTGCCGAGTTTCTGTCAGAGGCCAGCCACCACCTATAGCTCTCTCTAGGCAGGTCCCCCCACATCCTGTCACGGATGCTTCTTGAACACCGTGACGTAGGAGGTCACCCGCCCCAGCGGAGTTCCCCTCCGCAGATGCTTTGGGGACCCCCAGTATCGGAAGTTGCCCTCCACTGAGGGGGGGATGGTCACCAGACGTCATTTGTGCCTCTTGGGATCTAAACGAAGGCCGGAAAACCACCTCTGCAGGCGAGTAAGTAACCCCAGCGGTACCACGAGGTGAACAGCCGCCATGAGACCCAGAGTCTGCATGATGGTCAAAGCTGTCACCGTTGCCCCCTGTCGCAGTCTGCAAACTGCCTGAAGCAGGGATGCCTGTCTGCTCTCTGACAGGGTGGCACGTAGTCTGCCTGCATCGAGCAAAAATCCCCAGATACCCCACCTGCTGGTGAGGTATGGGACTGCTCTTCTTCCAATTGACCGCAATCCACTTGGATAAATTGGGCTGTGTTTGCCTCTTCCCTGGACCTGGCCCTGACTATGAGGTCGTATTACAAAACCCTCATGCCATGGTCGCGAAGCGGCTGAAACGCTGTGGCCACACATTTGCTGAACGTGCGTGGGGATAGGGAGTAGCCAAACGGTAGTCTGTTGTACTCGTAGGCTACCCCCCTGGAAGGCAAAACGCAAATACTTTCTGTGCTTTGGAGCAATTTTCGACATGAAAGTAAGCGTCCTTCAGGTTGATGGTTGTGAACCAATCGCCCGGCTGCCCTAGTTCCAGTAATTGGTTTACATATGGAACTTTTTGCAGGCAATGTGCTGATTCAGGCTGCGAATTCTCCTGTCTTCTTGGGAACCAGGAAGTACATGGAGTAAAGCCCCTTTTCTCTCTCCTGAAAGTGCACAACAGACACAGCCTTTTTTTTTACAACAGGGCCTGAATTTCTGTTGAAAGGAAACCTATCTCCTCCTAGGATGATATATTTGCCTCTCTTATGCCCCTGAATGGAGGAGGGATGCTGCAAAACTGGAGTCAGTAACCCAGTCTCAGTGTCCTGTCCATCCACTCTGTCAGTACACAGCTGAGCTTCTATTCCCGATAAAACTGTGTTTAGGGGACATGCAAGCAGCTGTGGAGCCGCAGCTAAGAAGCTGTAATACTCTCTGGTGGCCTACTGCGCTGCCAAACCTTCCATAAAAGGAAGTTTGGCCCATGGGGGGCTGACACAGAAAGGGCCGATTTTCTACTGAGGTCCTTGAACGCACCGCGGCACGCTCTCGTGGGGCCGCGGCTCCTTTCATAATGCCGTCTCTTTGAAATGGACATTATGGGGAAATGTGGAATTGTGGAGAGAGATGACTCTTACTCTGGGATAAATGCAATCGTTTTTACTGAATGCATTTTTCACACACACATCACTCTAGAACTAGGGTAACAAAACGAAACCCACCGTTCTTCTGCGGAGGTCCCTGAACGCACCGCGGCCACTCTCACGGGGGCCGCGCGCCTTCGTATTAACGCTGTGTTTAACATTCAACGGTGAAACGCATTAATCGGAGCTATTATACCAGGCAAGGTGTGTTTTCTGACAACAGCACGCCGGCAATAGCGTCTCTTGAACCCGCACAGTGCTTTGACAGCACTTTCTGAGGTTTATTCCACTCATGTGCGCGCGCCCACCTACTGGTTCCTTTACGGGAGTTTACAGCGGGGCGGTGAGTGTGGGACAGTGTTCTGTCCTCTGAGCATGGCCGGATTAATCATATGGGCAACCTGGGTAAGTGCCCAGGGGCCCTTGAGCAAAGGGGGCCCTCAGTGACAAGTTGAAAAAAAAAAAAAAAAAGTATTTTTATTTTTTTTCGGGCACAACCTCACTCATCATACATTGTTTTAAATGACACTCACTCTTCGCCATAAATAACACAGCTTTTCTATAGGGTCAAATTAATATATTTTCTAAACCGTCTCTGTACTGTAGGTCTCACTATGTATGCGCTCAACTTTATTACTACGCGGCGGCGGCAGTGGCGCCTCCAGAAATGTTTCATAGGGGTGGCCAAATGGGGCCACTGAAAATCTTGGGGTGGCCCACCAAAACCAAGAATTTAATTGTTGTAAAAGTATAGACTAGATGAAAACAATGGCAAAGAGAATCACCTACTGATATACTTTGGTTTCTTATTTTACATTTTCTGATACTATTCATCTGAAGTGAATATAATACGGATAGTTAACATTTGACTTCAAACAACATTTAAAAGAACCTTGTTTTGTGTTATGTATACATGTGTTAGGTGATTTATTGTTTTGTTTTTGATATATGCTAGTTGTTCTTTCCTTTTAAAAAGACAAATACAGCTTAATTTAAATAAGTTCCTTTATTGTAAGGCACAAAATGTTCAGCATTCTCAACACATACAATACACAACAGCAACACAACATGTTCTTCAGTTATATTATGTCTCTAGGTTATAAATAGTTTTAGACTGAACAAAGCTGTTTGTGTCACACTGGGATCAAAGATGATTGACATGACTTTATTAAATCAAGTTTTAAAAACATGACTATTTTATTTCAACAGGACCCAAAAACACAAGGGGTATAAAATGGTAAATAAATACTGCGATTGAACACAAAAACACCATCTATTATTGACCTTTATAGTAAATTCAAAACATTTACTATATAAATGATACAAAAAATAAGAAGAGATGTCTGTTGACTTTCTCTTCATTTTCTGCAAATTCACATTACACACAGCAGTGATTAATAGTAGCCTACGCATTACACTAGCCCAGCATACCGACATCAGCTAACGTTAGCTTAGCAAGCTAAACTAACGCTAACTAGGATAGCCGCCAAAGTGTGTTTACAGACGAATTATACCTGAAGTCAAGCCAGCCTTTACTGAGCCCCGAGCCTGTTTTCCAGGTCTTCCAGCGTTTTTTTCGTTTTAATGCCATTGAACACAATTTTTGATCAGAATAACAGCTAAAGGTAAGCATATCTCCGTTTTTTGCTACCTAAAGCTAACACACTAAAGCCTAAAGTGTTGTGATTCTCCAGAATACACAAGTGCACACCGGGATAAGTCCCGATTCTCCAAACCACATTGATATTTCAATTGGTGCACTAAATGTACATATTTATAAAGAAAAATCAGGTTTTTCAAATTTACACCATTCACCAACAGGGGGTGCTGCAGCACCTCCAGCAACCCTACTTGGCTATGGCTGGCTGTGTATTTGTTGTTAAATATCAGATAAACTACTACGCGTGACTGGCGAGGCGGTGTGTGTGTGTGGTGGGGGGGCCAGTGGGGGGGCCAACAAATATATCAGGGTGGCCATGGCCCTCCCTGGCCCCCCCCTGCTGGCGCCACTGGGCGGCGGTGTATAGCCGAATCACAGCCCCACCCTCACTCATGTCACATTTTGTCACGTGAGCAGAAAAAATGGATGGTGCCGGTAGCCAAACACCCAGCGGGGCTGCGAAAAGAACGAAAAAGAAAGAAAAAGAAGAGAGAGTGGCGGCTGCATTAAAAAATGTGCCAACTATAAACAGCTTTTTCAAAAAAGCAAAAAGTGACAACACATAGGCCAGCAACAACCACAAGGAACAGTGGCGGCGGTCACGGAGGATGTTGTTGAGCTAGCGAGCAATGTTAGCCTTGAACCTAGCATGCTAACGCAGCGGGTAGAAGAGGAGGAAAAAGATGAAGACGAGCCTGACAAGGACGTCACAGAGCAGGGTGAAGGTTCGAGTTCATCGGAAGTTCCGTGTGTCTCAGGACCCTGCACAATGGGGATTAATTGCTGGAAATGTCCGGGAGGAGACTTTGATGAAAGGGGTTTCATACTTTCATAATCGGGCAACGAAGTATCCAGCATCTCGGAGGGAGACCGATGCTAGCGGCCGGACACGCTCACTGACCAACGATATGCTGACCAGACAGCTTCACAATGGAGAAATCGTTCAACATTTTCCATTCTCCATCTACCGGAGCAATTATTACATGTTACTTGTTAGACGCTTTTATCCAAAGCGACTTACATACTCAATACTGTGGACAATCCCCACAGGAGCAATTTGGGGTGAAGTGTCTTGCCCAGGGACACAACGACATGCTGACTGCAGTGGGGTTTGAACCTGTGACCCCCTGATCCGAACACCAAGGCTCTATCCACTGCGCCACACGCCTCCGTGTGGCGCAATAAATAAAACAATTTATTGTTTTGCCTGCAAACTTTTATCCACTCACAGCCACAGCAATGCATTTGTTCTCGGCTTTAGTGATTGGAAGCATCCCGAGAGGATAACGGAACATGAGGCGAGTGGTGAGCACAGAAAATGCATACTTTCACTTAAGCATCGCACTAAACTCATAGGCACTGTGGATGCTTCTCTAGGGATGCAGGTCGACACAGAAAGTCAGTACTGGAAGGATGTATTGAGACGTGTAGTTGCGGTGATTACATTCTTGAGTGAGAGGGGGCTTCCTTTCTTGGGAAATGACAAACTTTTAGGATCCGCACATAACGGGAACTACCTGGGAATCCTGGAGCTGCTCGCGCAGTTTGATCCATTTTTAAAGGATCATTTGCAGAAGTTTGGCCAGAAGGGACGTGGTAGGACTTCATACTTGTCATCAACTATCTGTGAGGAGTTTATTGGTTTGATGGGTGACAGAACAAAGGAAGCAATAGCAACAGAACTACAGCGAGCAAGGTATTTCTCTGTCATCGTAGATTCTACACCTGACATGTCTCACGTCGACCAATTCACTTTTGTTTTCCGATTTGTGAGTGAGAAAGGAAAAGTTATTGAGAGATTTATTGGATTTGAACCCATTCACAGTCACACTGGGTCAAGTCTGGCTGACTGTGTGATGAAGATGGTCATTGATATGGGGCTGGATCTCTCAAACTGCCGTGGCCAGGCTTATGACAACGCATCCAACATGTCAGGAAAATATAATGGGCTGCAAGCTCATCTCAAGAAAAGCAACCCACTCATACATTACATTCCGTGCGCAGCACACTCCTTGAATTTGGTTGGTGTCAACCGTGTTGAAAATAGTTGTCGTGAAGCAAGCCAGTTTTTTGATATACTTCAAGCACTTTATGCTTTTTGCTCTGCTTCTACCCACCGATGGAATAAAGTGTTCACTGAAAACGTCACACTGACGCTAAAATCTCTCTCCTGTACAAGATGGAGCTGCAGAGGAGACTCCACAAGAGCTCTTTGTGAGAATTACACTGCAATAAGAGGGGCTTTACAAATGTTGGCGGCTGATGACGAAGAGCGCCAGGACACACGGCGAGAGGCCTCTGCGCTGTGTGGCAAACTTGGGAAACTAGAGACTGCTCTGCTGACAATATTTTGGGACACTGTACTGCACCAATTCAAGCTTACGAGCACTGGCTTGCAAAATAAAGACATTGACCTAATGGCAGCTGTGCGACTTGTGGAATCGCTGCGCACTTATGTTGCATCACTACGAGGGACATTTTCGGACTTTGAGACATCTGCCCGGGCCGTCACCGGCGTGACACAGACATACCAGCACGAGACTCACCGTGTTGGTAAAAGACGAGTATTTGATGACGAGACAGTGGAGCACGAGGTGGCACTGACTGGCAGTAAAAAAATCCAGGTTGAGACATTCAATGTAATTATTGACAGGTTGCTCTCAGGACTTAGCAAACGCCTGGATGCATACAAAGACATAAATGATCACTTTGGAGTCCTATTTGACATGTGCTGTGATGACACTGATCTCCGCAGACGGGCCAATATTCTCTCCTCGTCATATCCTACTGACTTGGATAAGTCATTAGGAGATGAGCTGATCCAATTTAGGGCTTTTGTCAGCACAGAGCCAGATGAAACTCCTGCAAACAGACTGCAGGTGGTGCTTAAACATGGACTACAGACAACATTCCCCAATGTTTTTGTTGCGCTCAGGATTTTTCTCACACTGCCTGTAACCAACTGCGAGGGTGAGAGGTCCTTTTCACAGCTTAAACGCATTAAAAATGAACTTAGGACAACCATGGCTCAGAAGAGACTTTCAGCCCTTTCTTTGATGGCCATCGAGTCTGATCTTGTGAGGGATCTGGATTTTGATGACCTAATCACAGACTTTTCAAAGAGAAAGGCAAGGAAGAAACACTTCTAAAAGGTAAGATCCACTGTCTGTCTGTCTGTCTGTCTGTCTGTCTGTCTGTCTGTCTGTCTCTCTCTCTCTCTCTCTCTCTCTCTCTCTCACACACACTCACTCTCTCTCCCTCTCACATATACACACACACACACACACACACACACACACACACACACACACACACACACACACACACTCTTCCATCACATATACTGATCACTTAGTTGAGCAACCACACCATTTCACTACATATTTTACTTTTGTAACTCTCAATGTTTGTAACTAATACAACTCCTTGTGTACTTGTACAGCCAGCCAGTCACATTTTGGCATTAAGTGGGGTGCCGCTCTGAGGTTTTGAGTGATATTACCTAGGTATTCCTGAGCCATACACTGTCTTGGGATCTTATCCATTGTATCTTTGTCTTGTGATTTTTGACTAAAAGGGCAAAAGGCTAGACCTACTTTGGTTGAACTATGTGGCTGTTCCTGCTTTTGACAAATAGGTGTGCGATTTGACATGCCAGATTGACTGAAAATTCTAAATATTGGTCATGTTGGTATGATTGGGTAGGCGTGGTGTTACTTGTTGGTACGTGGGTTGGGGGGGGGGGCCATGAGCGCTCAGTGCCCAGCGGCCCCTGGAGGTACTAATCCGGCCTTGTGTGAGAGTGAACATGTATGTATGTAAAAGGAGAGTGTACGTGTGTAAGAGTGAACATGTATGTATGTAAAAGGAGAATGTGTGTGTGTAAGAGTGAAAATAT
This sequence comes from Dissostichus eleginoides, assembly GCA_031216635.1. Classification (NCBI taxonomy): domain Eukaryota; kingdom Metazoa; phylum Chordata; class Actinopteri; order Perciformes; family Nototheniidae; genus Dissostichus; species Dissostichus eleginoides. The sequence continues at coordinate 22,319 of JASDAP010000379.1, read as the reverse complement.
ATGTATGTAAAAGGAGAATTTACGTGTGTAAGAGTGAACATGTATGTATGTAAAAGGAGAATGTATGTGTGTGAGAGGACCAGTATGAATTACGGCCTGTACGGCCCCTCATACCTTAAACTGGAATTCTTACACTTAAACTGTTATACTTACACTCAAACTGGAATACTAACACTTAAGCTAGTATATTAACATTCAAACAGGATTACTTACAAAAATAAACCTAAAACTTCACTACTTGAACTGCTTGCTTAAAGAAACTTGTTTTTTCATTTACCCAAAAATCCAAAACAAACATTATAAACCAAAAACCTCTAATAACTAGGCCTATGAAAGAGGTAAACAGAAATACCTCTTATGAATATAACAGCAACTTAAAGGTAGGGTAGGTAAGAATGGAGAACCAGCTCGAGTGCGCTAGAATTTGAAAGTACGCAGCCGAAAAAAATCTGCACCTTCCTTCAGACTTCCTTACAGAGCCCCTCCTCCAACACACACGAACGCGCACATGACCAATGAGGGCACGAGATAAGTTTGTGCACGAGATGGAAGGCTGACAGGCAGGTAGGCCATCCAGTTATTTTAGCCGGGCCGGCTCAAATGATTGGTCGTGCTTTTTACAGTACTACGGCTTCCACAGATGAAATTTTTTTATGTATTTATTGTCAAAGCATTTAATGTATTCATTGCAATCGGGATGTTAAGAGCATTCCATGGAATATAACAACAAGTGTTTCTGAAGTGAATTACCAACTCCACCTTTAACAGGTGTTAATGCAACATACTGAACTGCTAAAATGACAAAACAAGAAACATATATATAGTGGCTTAGCCATATCAAATAGAAACCAAGGGGTAATTGAGATTTAACACAATAGAAAAGGACACTCCCCCAACGACCATGGTAACTCAAAGACAAAGAAGGTATCTCCTTTCTCTAATTTCCCCTCCTCGACTCCTATCCTCGACTCCTATCCTCGTGTCTTAGTCCCGCCCACAGGAGATGCGAGCGGAGGAGTCGAGGAGGGGAACCGAGGAGAGAGGATTGGAAGCAGCAGGCGTTTAGAGAAATGAGAAATCCTCTCCTCTGAGCGGTCATTTTAAAGAGACATTAATGATGACAGGAGGCACAGCAGCCCTCTGTCTGATGGACAGAACTGTGTTCATGATGACTTATATATTTACTTTTAATTCATTGACAGTGCGGTATAATGAGACAATAACAGGCATATACACAAGGTTTTATTTACAAGTATTAAAAGTAAGCATAGGAAACCAAACCAACTGAGACCAGTCTGTCTGCCGCATCCACACACACACACATACACACACACACACACACACACACACTGTACAACATGCACCTACACACTGTACAACACGCACCTACACACTGTACAACGTGCACCACTGTACCACACACAACTACACACTGTACCACACGCACCTACACACTGTACAACACACACCTATAGCTCCTAAAGCATATAATAGGCTATATATCAGGATACAGCCGTTGTGTATTTTATTATGTGAAGCACTAAATTGTTTTAGAAAAATATCGACTCTTTGTTTGTAGATATCTACTAAACTAAAGCATACAAAGGCAGTGGGTGACCTTAGGCCGGTGGTTATCCACAATGAACCCATAACTCAGGTCAGCTCCTATAAGTACCTTGGTGTCCATCTAGATAATACACTCAGCTGGAAGGTGCATGTTCAAGGTCTGTGCTCTAGACTTCAACAGCGGTTGTACTTTCTGCGTCGACTCCGGGCTTTCGGAGTCGACCAGAAGTTCATGTTACTGTTCTATCATGCAGTGTTGGAGAGCATCATGAGGTATGGTATTACTGCCTGGTATGGTAACTTGACAGTGCAGTCAAAGTCACAGATCGCTCGCCTGGTACAGACTGCTACGAAAATTATGGGGGTTAAAAAACACCCATCTCTCCAAAACATATACGAGCAGTCCATTATCAGACAGGCGAAAAAAATTGTGTCTGATCTCACCCAGATACTCCACCCAGAATTCCAGCTCCTACCTTCTGGTAGAAGATTCAGGGTTCCCAAGAGCAGGCTGAACCGCTATAAGCACTCATTCCTACCTATGTCGATTAAGGTTCTTAACATTCACATGAAATGAAATGTAGTCAAATGTAATGAAATGTACTTTTTAAATGTTGGCCATGAGGGTTGTGCAATAGTTCGCCATTGTCAGTATTTGCGTCTGTGTATTGTGTTTGTTCAAACGTTGTATGACTGATGATATGTGTATGTCTCTTAATGTCCACTATGTTTGTATATGTACATGTATGCGGAACTGCAGGACGGAGTCCAGAACAAATGTCCTTACGGGGACAATAACGTATATCGTATCGTATCGTATCGTACAAATAAAGAGAGTAATGTAGGCCTGTTATACTGAGTGATATATATTATACACTGTTCTGCTTTCTGCACGGACCTCACAGCTGTTCTCTCTGTAAACATCGCGTCGTGATCAAAGCAGTTAATAAAATAATATCCAGGGGATGCATGCAGAGCTGCCATTGGCTGAGATAAGTCCGGCCGTGCGTCACGACTCTTTTAAACATCACTGTTGCCGGAAATACATCTGCGGAGGATCCATCAGTGTATCCTCGATTATAGCTCCTCCAGAGAGCCTCCTCGATGCTCGATCCTCGGTCCTCGATGCGCATTAAGAGAAATGAGATGTCCTTCAACATGGCGCGCTGATCTCCATTTCCGGGTCACTACCGGAGGACCGAGGATTCGAGGAGGGGAAATTAGAGAAATTAGAAACCTTCACAGACACCCATGCTCACACACACCCACCAGTCTGCTCTCGCTCAGGCCCCGGCCACACGAGGACGATAACGGTCGTATCTGCTACAGTTCACTATCAGATAGACGGTTCGGCCACACGAGGCCGACATGGAAACGCAGAAAACGATAACGATAACGGGTTCCTAGGTGGGTAGATCTGCAAACGAACCACTCTGGGGGGGCAAACGGCTCCGTGTTAACGCCTATACGATCATTTCCTGATAACGTTGAGTGCACCGCCTCTCCCCAACCTTTCCTGCTCAGAGATCAGCTGCTGGGCTGTCAGAAGAGGGGGAGGAAAAGAGAGGCTCTGTGTATTATTCTTATATTATTATATAGAGTCGTTATCAATTTGTTTTAAAGCTCAATAAATAACAAAGAAGACCTCTGACCGGCACTTTTCTAATTTTGTCCTGAAGATTTAAACTTTAACAGACATGTTGACCGGCGAAAAAAAATCTACTCTGCTGCACGGTCCCCTCGTCCCTTGGAAAAGGTGGAGAGGTGTTTTTCATCTGCTGGTGGACTACCGGAGAGATTTACAGCAGGAGCAAACGCTTGCCTCGGGGAGGGAGAAAAAGAGCCAGAGCATGCACAGCGGAGAATAAACAGAAGGGCAACCATGGCAACCATGGCAACCATGCGCGGGAAGTCTTCTTCGCTGCTTTTGTTGCAGGAGTACAGCGCCACTTACAGGCCTGGCATATGTACTACAGCGTCTCCAGCGCTTTCGAGCGGTCTCGTGTGAACGGACAAGTTTCTGGTGCCTGTTGCGTGTGGACAGAAGACTTTTTTGATTGCGGTCCGTTTGCGTTATCGTCCTCGTGTGGCTCCAGCCTCAGTGAGTGGAGGCCTGCTGACAGACAGATGTGTCCTGAGCGACCTCTAGTGGAGCACACTACACACTGCAGCAGTGATTTCACTACACAAGTCGTGTAATTTGTTTAATTTGCTGATTTGGTCTGTTGATCATGAACTTACCTTTGAAAGTTCAGAAAAGTTCCTGGAATAGTTAAGATAAACATAGGTTTCTTTTTATTAGTTTAATTCACCAGTTTCATACAAATAAAACAATTCCAATGCTCAGGGCCGTCCCTCCCTACAGGCCGATCATGCAGACTGCGTGGGGCCTCACCTTGCGGAAGGTGCTTCAACTGTGCCGAAAATGCGGCGCACCTATGCATTTATGCGGCGCAATTAGTGTGGCGCGGCACGGTTTCCCCGCTGCGAGGCTCCACTAGCAAAACAGAGGGCCTCATCATATAACTTTGCGTGGGGCCTCATGTTGGCCAGGGACGGCCCTGCCAATGCTTTTGTAACCTTCCCATTTGGAAAACAAACGAAGACATCGGAGGAAAGAAAAAACACCTTGAGGCTCATGCTATGATAAACGCGGCCAATTGAACAGTAATCTATGGAAGGTCCCTTAAAAAAAACTATATGGGATGTGACCAAAAGTGAAAAAAAAACGAGTTCTAATTTTAATCTCATAATTCTGACTTTAATTTTAAATCTGTCTTTAATCTCAGAATTCCGAGATAAAAATCAGAATGAGTGAGATGTAGGATTGTTTTTGTCACATCCCAACATTTTTTTTCTCATGTGGCCCTCATCCTCTTCCGTAGTACTCTGTCCTCTTAATATTTCTGCTGAAATGTATTAATTCTGGATACAGTAACACCACACATAATATGTGTGTGTATATCAGGGGGGAAATCCGTTTCTACGATGCATGACAAACTTCAGACTGAAATCCCAACCATAGCTCCGCCCTTTCTAGGCTCCTCCCCCTGACGACACAAACACACACACACACGTACGCACACACGCACACACACACAAACACAGCAGAGAGGACAGCATACATTTAACTGAAACTCGCCGAAACACTGAAACAGAGGTACGAACACACGTTAATGTTAATGTATGTATATCTGCTGTCCCTGTCACCTCGACAGGTTACAGTTGTTCCTGTGAGCGGGTCACTCACTCCGAGAGACACTTTGTCCTCCAGAGACTCCGGACAGTCCTTGTAGCTTCGTTAGCTCGAAGTTCAGTACTGTGAGCGCACTGAGCCTCTCAGTGATATCAGTGTAAGAGTTCTGTGGTAAAGCTGTGTACTTGTACAGGTCTGCCGGGCTTTAACTTTTAACATGAAGTATTTCCTGTAGTGTCCTCGCTGCTGTCCCGGCCGGCGTCCCGCTCCCGAACTTCCTACAGTGGTGTGAAGTAACTACATGTACTCCTACAGTTCTTAGAGGTGGGAACAGTACTCAGATCTTCTACCTAAGTAAAAGTAGAAGTACCAGAGTCTAGGAATACTCTGTTTCAAGTAAAAGTCCTACATTCAAAATGTTACTCAAGTAAAAGTACAACAGTGTTAGCATCGACATCATAGGCTATAGTTAAAGTACCAGAAGTAAAAGTAGTCATTGTGCAGATTGGTCCATTTCAGAATAATATATGTTTTATAATGATTGATCATTAAAGTGTTCTCAAAGCTGGTAAAGGTGCAGCTAGTTTGAATGACTTTGTATACTGCAGGGTAGCTTGTGAATTTACTCCAGGTGGAACTAAAGTCTGATTTAACACTTGATTATATTTCATCATTCATCCACATCTGTAAAGTAACTAAAGGGATTAAATACATGTAGTGGAGTAAAAGTACACCATTTACCTCTGAACTGTAGTGGAGTAGAGGTACAAAGTAGCAAAACATGTAAATACTCAAGTAAAGTTCTAGTAGGCCTACCTCAAAATTGTACTTAAGAACAGTACTTTGGTAAATGTACTTTACACCACGGAACAGCTCATCAGTATTCTAACCTTTCACCTTATCTCCCACAATCTCTTCCATTAAAACTCAGTTAATGGGGCTCATTTTTATATTGCTTCAGTTTATAATCGTAACGGATTGAAAAGTTCAGATTAATTTTTCAATACATGATGCGCTTCCACAAACAACAACCAACATAATTATTACATTCAAATGAAGTACATTATTCAAGTTTACATTAACTTTGGATAATAACACGGGAGAAATGAGCGGAAGCGCTCTCTTTTCCTCTCTCCCTCTCTCCCTCTCTCCCTCTCTCCCTCTCTCTCTCTCTCCCTCCCCTGACAGCCCGTCAGTATCCGTCTCATGCATATGGGCTTAGATTTGTCTCATAAATATTTGTGTGAACGTAACAATTTTTTGTGTGTAAATATGTGATTTGTAAATGTAAAACACCATCCACAAATGCATTTAAAAGATTTGCAAACTCACAAATAAATTTGCAAATGTAAAACGGATCTGCAAAATATTTTCACAAATTAAAAAAAGATCTGTGAATACTATAATTAATTTACAAATAAACAAAAGGAATTTGTGAATATCTCTTAACATTGACAACTTTCGATCAGGCATTTGTGAATCCATTTTGTATTTGTCAACCAAAAATGCGCTTGTAGATCTCACATCTCTGCTCGTGGATCTCACATCTCTGCTCGTGGATCTCACATCTCTGCTCGTGGATCTCACATCTCTGCTCGTGGATCTCACATCTCTGCTCGTGGATCTCAAATCTCTGCTTGTGGATCGTCTTTTTACACACACAGAGTTTTGAGACAAACTTTCCGCCGGTCTCGACCATAGACTGTATATATAAATTCGGTCTCGACCGAAAAACCACGCGATGGCCTGCTGATGATGACATTTCCGGATTTCAAGGTTTCAAAGTAAGAGCATGCTGGCTTCCCTCTGGAGTCGACGCTCGCAGCGCCATGTCGAAGTGCGCATATTCTACGTATTTAATCAGATCTTTTCGATTATAAGGAGTACAAATATCATGCAGATAACCACCGAATCGCTGGAACTGTAGCTTTCCAGCGGTACCTATTGTGAGACTTTACCCGACGACTCACAGCAGCCAATAAGGCCGCTCAAAGCAGCTTGACTTTGCGTTACACTGTTTGGGATTTGGTTGTATCGTATGTCGGTTTAGTAAATCTCGGCCGGGGCAGCTGCAGCTATGTTGGTGTGAAATGACAAATGGACACTCAAGAAATCACTAAGGACCTACCGACCAAGAAAAAAACATAAACCACGTGTCTCCCATCAGTTAACGTATGTGAGGAAACAAGAGAGAGACTGAGAAAATGGCTAAAAAAATCATAACAGTTACGGACGCGCTAGAGATTATTTTCGCTAGCACTCGTGAAAATGGAGCATCAGAACCAGAAGGCTTCGACTCTTCTGAAGAAGAAGAACACAGGGACAACAAGGATCCATTTGGACATGGGTAAGTGTAAATATTACAGTAATAGTGTACTTTCACTTTGTGTGGAATACGGCAGGCAGGCAGGCAGGCAGGCAGGCAGGCAGGCAGGCAGGCAGGCAGGCAGGCAGGCAGGCAGGCAGGCAGGCAGGCAGGCAGGCAGGCAGGCAGGCAGGCAGGCAGGCAGGCAGGCAGGCAGGCAGGCAGGCAGGCAGGCAGGCAGGCAGGCAGGCAGGCAGGCAGGCAGGCAGGCAGGCAGGCAGGCAGGCAGGCAGGCAGGCAGGCAGGCAGGCAGGCAGCAGGCAGGCAGGCAGGCAGGCAGGCAGGCAGGCAGGCAGGCAGGCAGGCAGGGCAGGCAGGCAGGCAGCAGGCAGGCAGGCAGGCAGGCAGGCAGGCAGGCAGGCAGGCAGGCAGGCAGGCAGGCAGGCAGGCAGGCAGGCAGGCAGGCAGGCAGGCAGGCAGGCAGGCAGCAGGCAGGCAGGCAGGCAGGCAGGCAGGCAGGCAGGCAGGCAGGCAGCAGGCAGGCAGGCAGGCAGGCAGGCAGGCAGGCAGGCAGGCAGGCAGGCAGGCAGGCAGGCAGGCAGGCAGGCAGGCAGGCAGGCAGGCAGGCAGGCAGGCAGGCAGGCAGGCAGGCAGCAGGCAGGCAGGCAGGCAGGCAGGCAGGCAGGCAGGCAGGCAGGCAGGCAGGCAGGCAGGCAGGCAGGCAGGCAGGCAGGCAGGCAGGCAGGCAGGCAGGCAGGCAGGCAGGCAGGCAGGAAAGACGATCCACAAGCAGAGATGTGAGATCCACGAGCAGAGATGTGAGATCTACGAGCAGAGATGTGAGATCTACAAGCGCATTTTTGGTTGACAAATACAAAATGGATTCACAAATGCCTGATCGAAAGTTGTCAATGTTAAGAGATATTCACAAATTCCTTTTGTTTATTTGTAAATTCATTATAGTATTCACAGATCTTTTTTTAATTTGTGAAAATATTTTGCAGATCCGTTTTACATTTGCAAATTTATTTGGGAGTTTGTAAATCTTTTAAATGCATTTGTGGATGGTGTTTTACATTTACAAATCACATATTTACACACAAAAAATTGTTATATTTATAACTAGTTTAGCTTGTTCCAGAGGTAGATCAAATAGCTAAGTGTGTTAGGTCTAACTCTTAGTGTGTGTTTTGCTCCGCTCACCGGTCCGTCACAGCGGGCGGAGCTGCAGGATTTCTGCTTCACACACGTTGCATACCGCTATTTTATTGTCTTTTTCGGACAACTTAAAATACTGCCAGACTGGTGAAGCCATTTTGGCGAGCTTGTTTTGCCGCGCACTGAGAAAAGTGTCATGTATTTTACGTCATGTGATCGGCTCTCCTGATCGGCCTTTATAGAGAGCACCGATCGATCGGCCGAGAGTGAATATCGGCGGCCGATCGATCGGAGCATCCCTATTTAGAATACAAAACATGTAAAATCACACCTCAATATACAGTGTAAGACTTAGTGATACCACTTACAACAGATGCCTGATATCATATCAGCCCACCTCCCTAAAAACAGCAGGATTATTACGTTTTAATAATACTCTTCAGGAGTAGAACAGGCTATTACCATATTTGGTTACCACCCATCTCAATAATCAACTCTTCTCTGTATCCTTGGTCCAGCAACACTACCACTGACAGTCATACACGGATGCCACAGGCTGCCATACAGGCTGACAGGTTGCTACTACTGCGTAGTAATTTGAGTTTCAGTACTTTGGTCTCTTTGAAATGCAGTCTGTAGGAGACAGGGATCAAACTACCGATCTTCAGATGAGTGGACATTTGGCTACTCCGCCTGAGCCACAGCTTCTTCTGAACAATATTAATGTCTGAGAAGAAGTTCAGGTTTCTATTAGGTGTGTGTTCTGATGATATTTAGTTTAAATTAAAGTCAGAGCCTACTCTACTTCCTGGTGTTTTGGACCATATTATAGTGAACAGTCATTTCTATTGTGTGAATGTGTTGTTACATTTCCTACGGTGTCTTATGGCGGTTGGCCACTCGCCATGCTTCTGTCCATTTTTGTCACAACCAGATAAGCTGGCCTGTTCCGTGTCATTGTGCTAATAACAGTACCCTTTTTTACCCACTAAGAATTAATTTGTTCACAGTTACTCATTCTTTTAGGAAGTTCGATTCCATATTCAAAACCTTTTGTACCCTTAAAGGGGAGCTATCATGCTAAATGCACTTTTTAATGTCTTTTATACATAAATATGTGTCCCCGGTGTGTCAGGGAACTCACAAAGTGTCAGAAAATAAAACCCTCTCTCTTTCCCTCTGTGCGCAAATCTCTAAAAACGGGGGTAAAACGGAGCTGATCCAGATTTGCCATCCGATATAACGTAAATTACATCATATCGGGTGGTGGACCCACGGCCCTATCAGAAACGTCGCTATCAGAATCAATTCCCGACGTGTTTTGGACGTAATATGGTCTTTGTTTACATTAGCAAGCATCGCACTCAGAGCTAAGCTGTACTGGAGAGAAAATATGTAAGAAGCAGGATATAAAAAGGTACTCACTCTGTGGTAAACCTGCAAGAGAAAAAGCATTTGAGCTCCATACTGTTTCAGAAATAATGCTTGATGAGGTTTTGAACTTGATGTGGTTTTGAACATGATATGGCGTTTCATCAACGCAGCATTTAGACAGTATCTGCCGGGTCCTGCATGAGCACGCATAAGCTCCGCCCCCTCTTTTTTTTTTTTTTTTAAAGCTTTATACCCCGAATCAGCACTTTAGTAACAGGGCTGAAACGGAGGGATATGAGGCATGACTAGAATGGGTGATCTGTTTGGTATTTTGAGCAAAACACTTCATAGACATGATTTTTATATATTTTTATATATCTGAGACCTATGCTATTGCCTAAAAATAGCAGGATAGGCGACCTATAAGATCGATTCAAACACCATGACACAATTCCATTTCATTAATGATAAAAACCTGGAGCACATTATACAACATCTGAAATCCTCCTCCTGCTGCCTTGATATTATTCCAACAGGCTTTTTCAAAAATATTTGTCATTGCATGGCCTCAGATCTACTTCACATAGTAAACAAGTCCCCTCACTCAGGTGTTTTTCCCCCAGGCCCTGAAAACTGCAGTCATTAAACCGCTCTTAAAAAATTTAAATCTAGATGCTTCAGTAATGAACAATTACAGGCCAATATCAAACCTCCCATTTCTAGGTAAAATCATTGAAAACTTAGTTTTTCAACAGCTGAGTCATTTCTTGCATTTAAATAACTGTTTTGATGTGTTCCAGTCAGGCTTTCGACCAAACCACAGCACTGAGACTGCTCTTGTTAAGGTCTTCAATGACATCCACTTAAACACAGACAGTGGCAGAACTTCAGTGTTAGTATTATTAGATCTCAGTGCTGCGTTTGACACTGTTGACCACAACATATTACTAGACCGACTGGAAAACTGGGTGGGACTTTCAGCAACAGTTCTAAACTGGTTTGAATCCTACTTGAAGGACAGGATACACTTTTTTTCTATAGGTCACTACACATCTGAGTTTACAAATATGACATGTGGGGTTCCTCAAGGCTCCATCTTGGGGCCTCTTCTCTTTAACATCTACATGCTACCACTGGCTCAGATAATGAAAAACAACTAAATAAGTTATCATAGCTATGCAGATGACACACACATTTACATAACCATTTCACCAGGAGACTATGCTCTAACTCAAACACTGAGTAAGTGCATTGAACAAATCAATGACTGGGTACGTCAGAACTTTCTTCAATTTAACAAATATAAAACTGAGGTAATTGTTTTTTGGAGCCAAGGACTAACGAATAAAAGTCAGCGCTGAGCTAAACATGGAGAAGTTCAGTTATTATGCTCCAAATATCTGGAACAAACTACCAGAAACCTGCAGGTCCGCTGTGACTCTTACTACTTTTAAATCCAGGCTGAAGACATTTATTTTTGCCGCTGCTTTTAATTGAACTATTCATGTCTCACACTGCACCAGAGTCCTGCATCGGGTCGGGTACCCGACGGGTGACCCGCAAAAAAAGTGATTCGCGGGTGGTATTTTTTCAAAAAAACAATTCGGGTTCGGTTCTGGGTAAAACAAAGAAGATGCGGGTCGGGTCGTGGGTGTTGCATAATAAATATATTAAAATAATAATAACTTAATTTAATGTTTAAATCCTCAGACCTCTCCCCCGCGGGACCGCGCATAATCCTAACCTCTGCAATCTGCTGCTGAGCGCGCCACATTCGAAATGGCTGAGGTGAAGCTCTCTAGCGGAGGATACAGCATTTTCAATAACTCTTCCTCAAGAGCGAAATCCAAGTCTGGGAGGCTTTAGGTGACATCCTAGATGGAGAAAATAACTAACATCCCACGCTTTTTGAGCCAAATACACAACTGCGTGTGTTAATAATTGCATGTTTTCACTGCTCATAGGATATGCGGGTTCGGGTCGGTTTGTGGATCTTGTGCCGTCGGGTCGGTTTGCGGAACTAATTATCAATATGTGCGGGGGGCGGGTTTGGTATTGCACGTCGCGGGTGTGGGGCGGGAGCGGGTCTTGAAAATCAGACCCATGCAGGACTCTGCACTGCACTGTACGTTTTATTCATGTATGTTATACCTGTGTTATTCATGTTTTATGTTTATTTTATTATCTTTGCTTTTGAATTACTGTTTTTAAATGCCATTTTATAATATGATGCGCTGCACTATTTCTTAATGCTCTTAATGTCTTTCATTTTTGTAAAGCACTTTGAATTGCCTTGTGTTGAAAGGTGCTATATAAATAAACTTGCCTCGCCTTGCCTAGCCTTGTAGTTCTCCAGGTGTTTGGCACTCATCTTTGTACATTGTGTTGGGGAAATATTTCCCCAGGCCCATAACTTTGACCCAGTGTATCAGTTCATGTGTCCTGACTGAGCACACGCACCTGTAACCTTGGCTGCTGTGCTCTCAGTGTTTTGTCTCCCTGTTCCTGCCTGTTGGCGTCAGCTGATAGAGGTGTTATGATTCTATCTTGTTATGCACAATGTTGATTATTCTCTCTGAACTAGCTAAATACATGGGTCTGGGGTAGAGTTCTTCAGAATTGACGTGGCAACTCTACGTGAAGTCAGAACCTCTGGCTCTTGGACTTGTTTTGTGAATTCTCTGGCCGAAGCTCCTAATAAACCATCAGTGTTTGACATCTAAGCTCTAGCTCTCCCCGTGTCTCCTTTTGAGTCGGTGACTCCTCCTGCATTGCTACACAGAAGTTTTCCCCCACACATTGCATAGCCGGCATGATTCAAAATGGATGGCAAATAATAAGAACAAGTAAAAAACGAAGCTAATGGCTCTGCTCTTAAATAAAAATAACGATCATTAATATACTAAAGTTTCTGTTAGTAAGATCTCTATTGATCCATGCTGCTACAGTTCAAAGCTACAACTATTCAGCCTCTTCAATATGAACTTATCTTTAATTAAACATTAAAATAGCAACTGCAATCAGATGTGTGTCTCTTTACATGTGTGTAGAGACACATCAACATTTCAAATAAACCATGAATGTATTACATGGTGATCGTTTCACTGACACAGCGACAGGGAATGTGGACTGACTGGATGGTGCGGTCTGCTCCTTTGTTTTGCTTTCACTTAGTCTAGGCGGGTAGTTGATGAAGATCAATGATTTCTTCAACTGGGTTATTTCCTGTAATGGTTTATTATTTGCCACATTTCTGCAAAAAAACATAATTTATGATTATCTGCTGTTAATTAATTAACTACAAAGCCCCAACAGTTCCGGCCATTTTCATTCCAGGTCATTGAATTATATTTATCTCAAAATGAGATACAGCCCGGAAGTCCCCGGAGTTGGGGACTGGCTTGCCTCCGAGTGCCAGAACGCCGACACCTCCTCATCACTCCACCGCTCCCATGTTTTTTTTTGTGATGCCATAAGTCAGTCTCTCTCCGTTGGTGCGCGGGGCTAATGCTAATGCTAATGCCAGCAAATACAATGGCGGCTTCACAAAACTTCCGAGTTTTACGGGGCGTGGTTTCTAGCCTCTCTAGCAGGGACTGAAAAGGTTCCCGAAAAAAAGTTCTAGTTCCAGATCTTTTTGGTGTGAACGCAAAATCCCAGGAACTATCGGAACCAGTCCTGGGAAAAGTACTCCGGTGTGAAAGTGCCTTATGTGAACCTCCTGGTGGGGCTAGATCCAAATTATCTTAGTTTTTTCCTGATAAGAATACTTGCCAAAACACACTGTACAACTAAGTTTAATTAATTCAAGTGTTCTAAAACCTATTTGGTACACAACCCTGACTGTAATGTCAGTATACTGTTTTTCATATACACCTGAAGAAAGTGCTTTTAGGATAGATGTTCTGCGTGTTCTACAAGTGCTGTAGTAAACTCTCAGAAAATAAATCTGCTAAACATTGATCTCTCTATAGGGCACCATGAGTAGTGGGGGGGAAGTGGGTGTGGGGCAAATAGCCATCACACTTGTTGTCCCTTGGCCAATTCGGAGTCACCACATCTTTATTACTTTTACTCATTATTGTATGCTAACTTAAAAAAGTTAGCATATTGATACATTTGACAATTTTGTTTCAGTTTAGGACTCATAACATGACTTGCTGTGTTCTTGATCTCTACAATGCCTGCAAAACCAATAATAATACAACAGACCACCTAACTATTTGTGTTCTGACAAAGGTTCTCACTTTTAATAACAAGTGAAATGCTGTTTCTCCTTTTGTTAGAGATGTCAGAGTCTGCAGGCCGCAACTCCTCCGTCTCCTCCATCTCTTCCATCTCTCTGGTGGAGATTAAGGCAGAGACTCATCTGGTCCTGCAGGCTTTTCTCCATCGGACCATCTCCATGCCCCAGAAGGAGAGGCCCGGCACAGTAGGAGGGCTCTACAGAGACCACAGCAAGTACAGGTGACAAACCTCTCTGTGCAGGCTTTGCTGGATCTGTTTATGTGTGTCACTGTTCAGGACAGCCTCAGACAGGATACTGATGTCAATAATGCTCGGTTCTCAGAAACATGTTGTTTTATTAACAGAGATGGTTCACTCAATGAGAAGTAGAGATACTCGTGTTGAAAAGTACTCTGGTAAAAGTTGAAGTACTGACTTTAAGTTTATAGGCTGTGAACGTAAAAAGCCCTAACCACAGGCGTGGTGATAATACAATGTCATTCCAGTTGAGCTAGGAATGTATTCCACTTATGTGAACATATATTTAGAAGTCATTATTAAGTTCTCATGATTTACTATTTTAAGGATACTGTTGTATTTCCTTTATTTCAAATGGTGTTAAGTGATGAGATATCCCTCCTGTTGTTAACCATACGGATGCTTTTCATACTAGCTCCAAACCACAACAAAAAGTAAAGGATGGGGGAGATTATCAAGATGTCACTTCAGCAGATGAGAAGAAGACTGGATTCAAGGACTTCATAAAACAGCTGCCTCTAAATAACTCCATACGCCGGCCCGCCAAAGAACCTAAAGGCTCCCTGGACCGGGACAGCAGGTCCAAGGCCGTCAGAGACCTGACAGACGTGAGCAGGAGTTATTTTTACTTCACACTACACCGCATACACACAAGTCACATCTGACTGTTGATTTCAATCTGAGAGAGAGATCCCTCGGTCTTCAGACAGATGGATGATGTTTGCAGTTGGTGTTGCTGGAGGAAAACTCATATAAGGATTCTGATTGGTTGCCTTCTGAGCCAGTCGCTGCCTAACCTCCTCATCAAGATTATTAGATATAACATAGACCTTACATGTATGTGAGAATAAAAAACTACAAACCATGAAATGAAACTGGTGAGCCAAAGCAAACTGGTGTTGTGTGTTGTCAGAGAGTGTAGATGGTGCCTTCACATTCAGTGTAACCTATGTTTAAAAGGGTTCACATAGCAACTCACATTTCTCTCAAAGTAATGTTTTTATGCCTCATTCTCTTTTCTGTCTTAAATGTCTAAATTAGTCTATCAAATACATACTTGAGTTTATATTTCTCAAGCAATATAAGTATAATAGTAAAGAGACTGTCTGTCCAGATAAATGTGGAGAGATTATTTTAACCATTTGCTAAATGTAATACTAATGCAGTAGTAACAGAGGGAGAGGGTAAACACACTGTCCGGATAGAGATGACAGGGAGTTTGAAATGTTAACGGAGGGATACATTTGGGACTACCTCTGGTATTTGGAAAAAGGCGGTTTATAAAAAGTGCATAATGGACATAGAATTAATTACATAAGATTATACCACTAAATTGTAAAGAATATTACATTATTATATACTAACATCAAAACCATCACACTTTTAATGTTGAGCAGAAAAACCTGTTCCCACAGGATGATGTCATATCCCCCTCCTCTACATCAGAAGAAGATGACGGCGAGAAGAGACAGCCGAAGAAGTTGAACCAGAAGAAGATTAAAAGAAAGATCTCCAGATTCTTCAAGAAAAGGATAGAAAAAGAAAAAAGAAGGACAGAGAGAGGGACAAAGAGAAGGACAAAGAGAGGGACAAAGAGAAGGACAGAGAGAGGGACAAAGAGAAGGACAGAGAGAGGGACAAAGAGAAGGGCAGAGAGAGGGACAAAGAGAAGGACAAAGAGAGGGACAAAGAGAAGGACAGAGATGGAGCTCGTCCTCTGAGACCTTCAACGCTGCCAATCGACAAACAGCTTGAACCCTCCCCGGCCCTCATCTCTCCCAGTAAGATCCTCCATTACACAATAAAACGACTCAAACCAGATCATTTATTTGCTGCAAAGCCTACAGTTTAAATGTATATGTAGACATCTTTCATTTTCAATTTCATCGCTTAGAATGGGCCCTTTATAACAGTTTTCTCCACACCACCCTGCTGTTATTGTAGGGTGTTTGATGTGGTTGACCGAACTCTATTGAGTGGTGCATTGGTGTTGTATTTATAGGGCAGACCCAAAGGTTAGCATCACCAGGGCTCCTCCCATTGGATTCTGGATTATTGCAGAAAATAAGATCTACCGCGGTCACATGGCTGCACGTCACCTCTGCTAAGCTAAAGGAGGCCAATGTCAGCAGGAAGGCGTTTAGTAGTCTCCTTTAGTCACTTGTCAGCAACCACTTTTTTGAACCAAAAACACATTCAAAACGTCCACTTCAAGACAAGGGAACAGGAAGTGGAAAATACTGACTCATTTCCTGGTTTTACTCCATTCAAAACTAAATTGTGTCTGATTGCACCGGGTTGTAACCTGTGTTGTTGTGTGAACATGCACACATTATGTTTATGAAGTGACGGAAGTAGAGTGGTGACAATTGATTTAATGTTTGATGGAGTTGTGGTGTATGTCACTGCAGACCACCCTCCTGAGTTCTATGATGAAGTAGCAGAGAAGCTGGAGAAGATTGCCCGGAGGAGCACCTGTAAAAAGACTGTGAGTCCCACAGTCCCGCCCCCAACAGGTAAACACACACACACACACACACACACACACACACACACACACACACACACACGCACACGCACACACACAAACAAAAACACACTAGTGAAGATTCCCTGGCTCCAGAACATGAAGTGCTCCGACATTCTGCTGTTTATTTTTTTTAGATATTTCGACGAATTCCCCCTACCACCAAGCTATTAAGCATTAAAGGTCACCTTTTGATGTCATTTATACATAAATATGTGTCCCCGGTGTGTCAGGAGACTCACAAAGTGTCAGAAAATAAAACCCTCTGTCTTTTCCTCCTTACCCACATCTCTAAAAACGGGGGTACAACGGAGCTGATCCAGATTTGCTGCGGTCATGACGACATTACTAAGATGTTTGACTTTATGTTGAACTCCCGTCCACGTTCCAACCTATCAGAAACAATGCGCGACGTGTTTTGGAAGTAATATGGTCTGTGTTTACATAAGCAAGCATCGCTAACACTCAGAGCTAACGCTGTACTGGAGAGAATATGTGTAAGGAAGCAAAAAGGTACTCACCTTGTAGTAAACCCCGCGAGAGAGAAAGTGTTTGAGCTCCATACTGTTTCAGAAATAATGCTTGATGTGGTTTGGAACATAATATGGCGTTTAATCACGGCAGCGTTTAGCTGAGTTTCTGCTGGTAGACACAGAGCTCACTGCTTCCATGCAGACGGACGCTCCAAAGGGGCGTGGCCAGCAGCAGCTCCAAAGGGGCGTGACCAGCAGCAGCTCCAAAGGGGTGCTCCAAAGGGGCGTGGCCAGCAGCAGCTCGGTTACATTTAAAGGGCCAGACCCAGAATCAGCCCTTTAGTAACAGGGATGAAATAGAGGGGTATGAGGCATGCTACAATGGGTGATCTGTTGGGTATTTCGAGCAAAACACTTCAGAGACATGTTTTTTATATATCTGAGACCTATAATATATGCCTAAAAATAGTATAATAGGAGACCTTTAATTTACTAAATGACTACTTTAGGAACACGATGAACTCATGCATCTACTACCCAAACTGGACTACCTGCTTTCTATTTCATCTTCTCTCTGGTACCTGTTGCTAAGACTGATAAGTGTATGTTCCTGTCTGAATCCAGCAGAAGTAAAGACCCAAACAAGCCTCAGAACACTTTGATGGAAACTTGATTTTCTTCTGTTCGTTCAGCAGTGTGGGACAAAGAAGTAGTGGTGCAGCAGCTGGCTCAGGTTCTATCTTTAGAGGGAGATTCGATCAACAATAAGGTAGGCTGTGTTTCATCATAAGGTGTGTAAAGGTTATTATCCATCTATCAAATACTGGCATCTTTTGTGTTGAAAGTAGACTAGAATAGAACCATCAGCTGCTATAGTTAACCTAAACCGTAAACTGGCCCTACACATATCTTCCTCTAGATCCAGACGGACCCCTTCCTGCGCTCCAGCTTGGCTCGTCTCTCCTACGCTTCCTTTGCCAAGCTTCTCGACACGTTCAGTGGCAGTGAGGTGTCAGACCCCCCAGCCCTTCAGCCAGCAGCCAGTCCCACGCTCAGACGCATGGCCGTCACCATGGAGGTGTCACGCAGGATAGTGACAGCCACAGGAACCCAGCGCATGCAAGGCTACGCTGAGAGCTACATGGAGACCTTCGCCCCCTGGGTGAAGAGCCACGGAGGATGGGTGAGTGATTTAACATATTCAACTTCTCGATAGAAATTAATTACATCTGTGGTATGGAATTGATCCGTTCATGTAAATAATGCATTGCCTTTACTAGAGAAGACAATTATTGGATAGTTTTGGCCGATACATGTACAAGGGGGTAAAAAAGAATGTTGGTTATTTATAGATTGGCCGTTAGTCTTAACAAACTTCATTAATGATAAAATACACCATCCGCTTGTGTTGGTCGGTCAATTAGTCACATTAGAATCAGACCCTTTTAGATGCCTGGTTTTAATCAGGGTTAGATAACATACAACGTACATTTGGACTAAACACGCTCAAAGCTTTCTGCACAGCCTGCTGGGTCGGGGCCTCACAGACGGCACATGTGAAATGTAGACTCGTGATGTTGTAAATTCATTATGAGCTATTTTCCTCCTTTGTTACTCATCAACCACCCTTTTTCTTTGTCTTCAGGAGAACGTGGTATATTTGGAAGAGCCTGCGGAGTGTGACTGAGTGTTCGGAGCTCTCGGGACAATTTTAGTTCTGCTGACCCCAGATCAGCACTGAGCTCGGGAGGAGGACATCAGAGGCAGAGAGGGCCTCACTCTGCTGCTCTACACGGACACTCTCTTCCACTGACTCTCACCTGTGACAAGATTCCAGAAGCCTCTGTGATACATGTTCCTCTGGAGCCTGGACATCAGGAAGTACTTTGACGAGTACATGGTCAGCAGGAAGCTGCTGTGGAGATTCTTTGATCACTGTGACTTTGATAAGCAGTTTACAGTTGCATCATGATTACGCCCCCAACCCCGGGGCCTGGAGGACAGAATGCCTCCAGGCCCCGGATCAATTAGTAGGAGTATTTTTACCTTTTTTATCCACCACTTTTTAAAATGTTGTTGTTTGTTAAAGGTGCTATTTTAACATTTTTTATTAAATAATTCATACACAGGTGTTGAAAACACAAACTGAATCGTTTTTTTCTGCTGTTTACAGCAATCATGATTAAAGTTAATGAAATGTGAAAAATTACTGATTGTACGTTTATGCAATATAATGTTTTTGATATATATTTATAGATGAGGACTTTTCACAATGATGTTATTCAGATACAGTCAGAATGGGGGGATCTTTAATGGGCATGTGGACCCTTTTTCTAACCCTAACCCTCAACCCAAACTCCCTGCATGGCACCCCCCCATGTCGGGGATTTGAAATGCTTCCTTGGCTATTTAAGTATTTTTACTTACAGTTTTAGTTTGACATCTGTTAAATAAAACAAATTGACTCATCAATGCAGCATCCATTTATTGACAGTGATCTTTAAGAATGAATGGGACTGGGGGGGAAGCAGATGTGAGGAGCAGAAAATGACAGCGCAGTGATTCACATGTTATAAATTCACATATTTATAATCATGTCTTTGTTTCTTTATGATCTGTGATTTTATTAAAACAGTTTTAGTTGATGTCAACAGCCAGACTAAATTGCATGGCCTCTCTTTTCTATAAACTTAACACAAAAAGTAAGGAAATGTGTGTTTGGTTGATTATATCTTAATTGTAACAATGCTTCTTGGCAAGTCTGTTTTCTTATCTTTCAAATGGGGCCACATCTGTGAGGAACATGCATTTTGTGGGATGAGCAGCAGAGCTGAGTATGTGGGTTGTGCCCATGAAAAATGTGACAAATCTCCTCTACCAAACAGCAGCCACTCTCCGGTCTTGTACGGCTGCTAGGAGGCCTGCCATGACTGGAACCTCAACATGTGGAGGAACATCTATCGAGCAAAGCGGTCCACTGAGGATGCAATCTCCTCTGCTCTCCAC
This sequence comes from Dissostichus eleginoides, assembly GCA_031216635.1. Taxonomy (NCBI): domain Eukaryota; kingdom Metazoa; phylum Chordata; class Actinopteri; order Perciformes; family Nototheniidae; genus Dissostichus; species Dissostichus eleginoides. Next base: position 2,229 of record JASDAP010000379.1, on the reverse strand, counting down.
CCAGCCCTCACCCACCTGGACACAAAACACTCTTATGTTAGGATGCTGTTCATAGACTTTAGCTCAGCGTTTAACCCCCAGCAGCTGGTTTGCAAGCTAACAAACCTGGGCCTCAGCCCCTTTCTCTGCAACTGGCTGCTGGACTTCCTCACTGCCAGACCCCAATCTGTACGGGTCGGCAACAACACATCAGGCACCATCACACTGAGTACGGGTTCCCCCCAAGGATGTGTGCTCAGCCCCCTCCTCTTCACCCTCCTGACCCACGACTGCACACCCACCCACAGCTCCAACCACTTCATCAAGTTTGCGGATGACACAACCGTGGTGGGTCTCATCAGCAACAACTACGAAACCCACTACAGGATGGAGGTGACCTGGCCACGTCGTGCATAGACAACAATCTCTTTCTCAATGTGGAGAAAATAAAGGAGATAGTTGTCGACTTCAGGAGAAACGACACCCAACACCCAACACCCAACTCCCCCACCCACTGACCATCGGTGGTACTGCTGTTGAACAGGTGAGCTGCACCAAATTCCTGGGGGTGCACATCACCGAGGATCTCTCCTGGAGTAACAACACCACGTCAATCACCAAGAAAGCCCAGCAGCGCCTCTACTTCGTCCGAAAACTGAAGAGAGCAGGAGCTTCCCCCCCATCATGCTCTCCTTCTACCGAGGCGCCATCGAGAGCATCCTCAGCAGCTGCATCACGCGGTGGTTCGGAAGCTGCACAGCATCCAACCGCAAGACCCTGCAGAGAGGATCATCGGTGCCTCACTCCCATCACTCCTGGACCTCTACAACACCGCCTCACCCGCAGAGCACCGCCTCACCCGCAGAGCACTCAGCACTCAGCATTGTGGGTGACCCCACCATCCCTCCACCTGCCTCTTCACCCTCCTGCCTTCAGGGAGAAGGTTCCGCAGCCTGAGTCGAGCACCACCCGACTAAAGAACAGTTTTTTCCACCAGGCTGTCAGGAGGCTGAACTCTCTCCCCCCTCCCCTCCCTCCCCTCTCTCCCCTCCCTCCCCCTCTCCCTCCTGCCCCCTCTGGACTATAACTCCCCACACATACTCAGACACTCAAATCTAGCACCAGACACTTTTTATGCTGCTATGGACAATCTGCACATTCTATGTACAATATTGCACTAATGTACATTCTCAAATATTGAAGTGACTGTTATTTTGTATATATTGATTGTTGTGTTTTTATTTAAGTCTTAATGTGTGCACATGTAAAAATGTGTCTTTGATTCTGTGTATATATATATATACATATTTGCACACATATTTTTATATACATTTGTTTTATATTCGGGATTTTGATCTCTCTGTCTGTACACACAAACTGGAAGATTGACAATAAAGTTGACTTTGACTTGACATTATGTTCAGAGCACTGGAACCTCAACATGTGGAGGAACATTATGTTCAGATCACTGGAACCTCAACATGTGGAGGAACATTATGTTCAGATCACTGGAACCTCAACATGTGGAGGAACATTATGTTCAGAGCACTGGAACCTCAACATGTGGAGGAACATTATGTTCAGAGCACTGGAACCTCAACATGTGGAGGAACATTATGTTCAGAGCACTGGAACCTCAACATGTGGAGGAACATTATGTTCAGAGCACTGGAACCTCAACATGTGGAGGAACATTATGTTCAGAGCACTGGAACCTCAACATGTGGAGGAACATTATGTTCAGAGCACTGGAACCTCAACATGTGGAGGAACATTATGTTCAGAGCACTGGAACCTCAACATGTGGAGGAACATTATGTTCAGCCATGAGTCCAGATTCTGCCTATGGCACTTGGATCGTAGGGTCACAGTGTGGAGAACACGTGGAGAACCGTTGCTGATTGCTGCCCTGATAGAGTACCATCTTTTGGTGGAGGCAGTGTGATGGTGTGAGGGCAATCTCAATGCAGACAGATATCGAGATTACATTCTGCAACCAGTGGCAACCCCGAATCTCAACAGTCTGGGATCAAACTCCTCCTCCAAGATGACAACGCTCGCCCCCACAGAGCGAGGATTATCAGACACTTCCTCCAGAGTTTGGGACTGGAGAGGATGGAATGGCCCCCTGCCACCACATTGGCTGACTTGAGACAAATGCTGGTTGAAGAATGGGATGCCATCCCACAGCAGTGTGTGAGCAAGCTGGTGACCAGCATGAGGAGGAGAGTCTGTTGTGGCTGTGTTTGG
>JASDAP010000378.1:0-14164 GCA_031216635.1 Dissostichus eleginoides | reverse complement strand
TTTAGCTTGTTCCAGGTAGAGATAAAATAGCTAAGTGTGTTAGGTCTAACTCTTAGTGTGTGTTTTGCTCCGCTCACCGGTCCGTCACAGCGGGTGGAGCTGCAGGATTTTTGCTTCACACACGTTGCATACCGCTATTTTATTGTCATTTTCGGACACCTTAAAATACTGCCAGACTGGTGAAGCCAATTTGGCGAGCTTGTTTTGCTGCGCACAGAGAAAAGTGTCATGTATTTTACGTCATGCGATCGGCTCTCGCGATCGGCATTTTTAGAGAGCACCGATCGATCGGCAGAGAGTGAGTATCGGCCGATATCGATCAGCGGCCAATCGATCAGAGCATCCCTACTCAGATCCACTAAGATGTGGCCAGGATTGCGTATTAATAATGCCTGTCTATGTTAAAATGTCTTATACACACACCTCTTTCAAACTTGTTGATGGTTGTACTTGCTAGAACTGTAAACCTGAGACTTTGATATCACCAAAATCAGCCCTTGAGATCTAAATTGGACCTGCTTTTATGAGATGTATTGTAAAGTTTTCACACTTCTAGTAAATTATTTAATCTTTTTATGATTGTCCTCAATCAATCAAAAACATTTTGTCCTGAGCTCTCCTGAACTTTGTGTTTGAATTCCAATTGTGCAACATTAGGAGCACTAATGAATTGTTTTGTGGCATGACTTTGTAGCACAGCCTTTGTATATTTATGATTTAAAAGTAAAAAATACTATTGAAACCACTTTTAAAGGAATATGTTCTAATTCCAGTAGGACGACTGCCAAGTTTACCTGTGAATAGTCATTATTCAGAGACATGATAGACCTGAGGCGTGACTTCCAGTTTGTTTTTGAAAACTTGACCTGATGCCTGTTCTGGCCGAAGACAGATTTGACGTTGGGCTGGTCTTTAATGACGTGGTCTTCCTCAAAAGACTGATACCAGCACATTTGTTGGTTTAGCTTAAAGGCCTGCAACTAATGATCAATATTCTGCCATTAACTTTCCCCATTAATGGTATTCTCTTTAAAATAACAGAAAACAAGGTGACATCTTCGAATTACTTATTGTGTCCAAACCAACAGCCAGATATTCAACAAACTGTCATATTAGCTAAGAAGCCTGCAGATTTCCTACAAATAAAACTGGAACCAGAGAATTCTTGCCTTTTTTTTTTTCTTTAAAAATGTGTTCAGTTTATTATCAAAGTTGTTGCATAATAACAACATAGTGGATTAACTATTAGATCAATCTACAAATCCTTTTAGCTCCAATTGATCAAATTGTTTGATGCCAGTGTGCCTTGAACCAGATGTGTAGTACCTCAGTTGTACAGCTGCAGCCCCCTGTGATGTGACTTAATGCAAAGAGAAACAGCGGTGAGGAATTAAGGTTAAAGCAAGAAAACACTCCTGACAGCACCCTAAGCTCATTGTACCGTGCAGGTTGCCCTACTTTTTTGTCCAGGCTTATTATAACCATAGCCGTATAACAGTGGTTCAAATGTACCTCTTGTCATACAAATCTATACTAATAATCAAATATGTATCAGAAAGCTGATGCAGTTCAACAAATGTGCTCTATTTCTTTTAATTGGTGAACCCAAACCTTATTTATATCTTCCATTATAAATAGTGGAAAGCTCCTTGAAGCCAGTACATTTTTCCACCAATTTCTCTAAGTAAATTGGTGGAAAAAATGAAATTGCTTCTACTTCTCTGAGAAGCGCTGGTCTCTTTGGCTGCTGCTCACAGCGCTGACCTCGTATCCTCCAGTCTTCCTGACGGGTAATAGAATTACCCAGCCAGATGTTATCTAGCTCCGTAATACGTCAGGCAGGGCCAGAGGAATGATGGGTCGACCAGCCAGCCTCGTTACATTGTTGGGAAAAAGAAGGAGGAGGAAGAAGGACGAGGGGGGGAAGGAAGAACTCAGTTGTGTGTGTGTGTGTGTGTGTGTGTGTGTGTGTGTGTGTGTGTGTGTGTGTGTGTGTGTGTGTGTGTGTGTGTGTGTGTGTGTGTGTGTGTGTGTGTGTGTGTGTGTGTGTGTGTGTGTGTGTGTGTGTGTGTGTGTGTGTTTGTGTGTGTGTGTGTGTGTGTGTGTGTGTGTGTGTGTGTGTGTGTGTGTGTGTGTGTGTGTGTGTGTGTGTGTGGACAGTAGGAAGATAGAGAGGCGGGATGTGATCAGATTTGTGTTGTGTCTCTTTAGAATCACATTTACTTCCACTAAAGGTGTGGCTGAACACACACGCACGCAAACACACACCAACAGAACTCTCAGCATCCTACATTATTGAACCCAAAGGTGCTTGGGTATATTTCCTACAGGAACAAAGTAATCATAAAACTTGGAGCCCACAGAGGAAGAGGAAGAAGGGAGGAAGTGGGGAGAGTGTGTGCGAGTGTGTTTTTGGCAGCGGTTCACAAGTCTTTTGTTGCCTGACATTCTCAGGTACCATGGTTACAGGTTGGCGGGGCAATCTCTTGTTTCATCCGCCTCATTATGAGTTTGTTAGATCAAGAAGACACCAGCGTTATTTAGGAAATCTAACGCAGACACTGAGTCAGCGAACAAGGGGGCACTGAAGGGTCAGTGACATAATAACACTACAATATAGTCATTATTGTTTCTATTATATTTTACATTACATGTCACTTGTTAGACGCTTTTATCCAAAGTGACTTACATACACTCTGATCCCCCCCATATACATTAGTACATGGAGATATGTGCATATCATTCGAGCATTAGAATTGCACACACTATGCCATAAAACTGATAAAATACATTACCCATTTATTTTTTCATATGATTAAATATTGCAAATTTGTCAGACAAATAACTCATGTATTTAATCTGAGTAATAACATTTGACTTTTTAATGAAATCCTACCTGTGCTAAGCTCACATGTCCTGCTGGCTTTAGCTTAAAAGCATAAACTTCTCATCTTACTGCTTTTTGAAAAAATATAATCCTTTTAACCAAAAAGCAAACCACAATGTTTTTTTGAAACCATTGTCTTTCTTTCATAACTGTGCCATGTGTATGCAGACAGTTTGTTTTGTTCTTATTGAGGGATCATTATCAACCTTCTAGTTAGTTTGTGGTTTTGAAAAGAAATGGTAATTGAAGGTTTGTCTTCACCGTGCTTAACTAAGGGTTCAGGGCTAGGTTCAGACAAAACATAAATACTTATTGAAAGAGATCATTCCCTCTGCCTAGATAATTATTCACACTTACAAAAACACAACACGCATCACATCTTCAGCTGGGTCACACACAATTTAAACTTTTAGACATCCGAAGCTTGGAAGAATAATGTTGTTTTGGTGAGACTTTAAATTAAGATGAACTGCCAATATCAAAGCAACCTTTGTTGACATTAGACATTTGTGTTTGATGTGATCATTTCCAAATTCATAAATGTTCTCCAGCAGGGATGCCACTTCTAATAATAATAATAAATGATATTTATATAGCGCCTTTCAAGGGACCCAAGGTCGCTGTACATGGTGGACAAACAAAACAAACAGACAATCAAAGGGCAAACAAAAAATAAAGGAAGCTGGGGGACCAAGAAAGGTCTAGGGCCCGAAGGCCAGCGTGAACAGGTGTGTTTTTAATGATGATTTGAAGATGTCCAGGGAGGCAGCTTTACGGATCTCGGCAGGAAGTGCATTCCAGAGGGTGGGGCCCCAACACTGAACGCCCTGTCACCAACAGTTCGGAGGCGAGAGCGGGGGATGGAGAGCAGGCCCGTGTCTGAGGACCGCAGACTCCGAGAAGGGGTGTAGGGATGGAGGAGGTCCGATAAGTACTGGGGGTCGAGGGTATGGAGGGACTTGTACGTGCTGAGGAGTGTTTTGTACTGAATCCGGGACTTGACTGGCAGCCAGTGTAGGTGGATGAGGGTGGGGGTGATATGTTGCCATGGCTTGGTGCGGGTGAGAAGCCTGGCGGCAGAGTTCTGGACATATTGGAGCCTGTCCAGGGTTTTGCTGGGAACCCCGGACAGGACTCCATTGCAGTAGTCCAGACGGGATGTGATGAAGGCGTGTACAAGTGTTTCTGTCAGAGAGTGAAGGCCAGAGTCTGGCAATGTTTTTGAGATGGTAGAAGGCGGATTTGGTAACAGATTTGATGTGCGCCTGGAAAGAGAAGGTGGTGTCCAGGATGACTCCCAGGTCACTTTTGTACGAAGGATAAAGTTTAATCTAATAGTAAGTTTGCTTTGTGTGGACACACCCAATGTAGAATTGTTTCCATGTGGGGGACTCATCAAAAGGGTAAACATCAAAACCACTGCCTTATGTAAATATGTGATCCTCATTTGGTATGGTGTGGTGTTTAGCTGTATCTTATGGTGTGGTGAGTGTCATATATCAGAGCCACAATGGAACGAAGCGGTCAGTCTTCGTTGTGGTTTTATCAAAGCTAACTCCGGGTCTGAGTCTGGACGCCTATGAGAAGTGCCAAAAAAGGCCGACCTTGAATGGCCACTAAACGTAATCAATGTACATATTTCCCCAATGTTCCAAAAAAGTCATATAGGACCTAACAAATGTGTTTAGTAAAAGTCTCTAGAATACGATTTGAAGATCAGGATTTTCCTGCAGCTCCACAATACTTGATTCAAAATGTTACTTCAACACGTATTTAGCCTTTAACAATTTCAAGGTTTCAAGGTTCAAGGCTTTTATTGTCATTCGTGCATAGCTACAGTGTAGTTATGACGATGAAAATCTTAGGTCCCAGACTCCTCCAACAGTGCAACACAATAAAACAGATACAATAGTACAAGTAAATAAAATGCAATAGAATATAATAGAAACAGAATATGACGATTAGTCTATATACAGTAATTGGAATATTGATATATGTGAGTTGCAAACAGATGAATGTTACGTATGTTCTTTCAAAAGTTCAGGTGTTTAACAGTCTTATGGCCTGTGGGATGAAACTTTTTGCTTTTGTTGTGCTTCCTCCGATTTGAATATACCACTAGATTTCAATACAATTTGAATTGTGTAGCACCGGGGTTAACATCAGTTTGCTGCTCAGTTTGATGTAAAGGCCCTTTAAAGCCTAAGTGTGGGGCCTGTGTTGTTGGGAGAGGTTTTGTGTGAGCAGCGTTAATCACAGTTGGTGGTGTGCCCTCACTAGACAACGAGGTGTATATCATTGAGGCCTCTGCCCATCCACTCATTCTCTCCCACGCCCCTTTCTCCCTCGTGTTAGTATAATATCTAGTTTGTCTCAGACACATTCATCTGCCCACCCCCCCCCCCCCCGAGTGCCTTCTTACAGATTAACCGTGGATGGAGTTCGGAGGCTGCATCACTCAATGATCGCTCAGCTTTTAACTCGGGCCGGAACTGTACGTTAACTTTGAGACCTGTATGGAAATGTTCTTCTGAGCGACGGCGAGTGAGAGAAGTAAAGCGATTTGTTGCTGATGATCCAGTGCTCAGGAGAGGCTGTGGTGACTGTGGTTTGTCCAGGGGATGCATGAAGGAGCCTTGGCATGTTCCTGTACAAAGCCCTTAAACACCGAGATGACGATGAGGACTTCCAGGTACATGGTGTTGCTGGTCAAGCGTCGGGATGACCTGTTTGTTTAAATGTTTCTGTATAACCTCGGTTTGTTGTAGGTGGCTTACAATGTAAAGGACTATAGAGGGGACTTTTGACACGAGAGATACGTGACTTTAGGAAGAGATACGATGATTGAAATTTTGAAACTTTTATGGGGTGGCACTATTCCTTTACGCTTGATTTTTCTGTCTCTGAATTGTCTATATTTACTATTTACCTACGTGGGAATGTTGACTTCTGAGGATCATTTGCCCAAGCAGAAATTGACTTGCAGGGTCGCAACGTTTCCATTCCTGCTGGTTCTAACACTATTGTTTAAGTTTCGGGAATAGTTGAACGGCTCCGGTGTGAAGCAGGTGACGGTGTTCGCATGTTTCCCTCTTTTGTGCTGGGAGGGATTATTGGTGCTAATCGCTCTTGAGCTGTACCGGGGCAACAATAAGGCATGAGGCATTTAATTGAAAATTCCTGGAACATAAATCCCTGTTTAAAGGAATAGTGAATTAGTTTATTTTCTTATGTGCCTGGGCAGCGACCTGTAGCTCTTATTATGATAGGATTGTTATGTTTTAATTATAAAATGTCTAATCCCTTTGATTTTAACTGACTGAATGAGGGGTTAAAAGCCCCAAATGTCATTATTTTCAAAGCAAATTGTGCTGTGACTGTACCATTTTGTTTATCTATCCCCATGTTCTTTTTACTTGATTTCCTCGTCTCTGAGAAACTACGTAGCCCATAATGTCTGCGCGGTTTGTACAAGCACTCAATTGCTAGACTGATTGTTTTCAACCTCCACGGGGGACGATTTTCTTAGCAGCTGGAAACCTTTTAATGCAAACAATAAACACAAATGAACAACATCAGCTGCTGTCTTTTTGCTCACAACTGTTTCTCTTTTTTCCACAGTCCCAGAAACCCTGGATAGAAAGCACTTTCACCAAGCGGGAATGTGTGTACATACTTCCAGTGTCAAAGGACCCCCACAGGTATGTGTTCAGATGTTCAGCTGTAGTGTGCATGTAGTTATTGCCATGGAAACGGTGTAATTATATGGTGTGTGTTAAAGTAGGCCCGAACCCTAACCACCACTCTCCAAAGAGTAAATAAGTCTGTTTCCACATAATTTTAATCTTTATGTCTGTCACTATTATTACAGCGTTTAGTGAGGGGGAAGACCAGGAGGAAGTTGTGTGTATCGTATCTTCTTAGGGGTGTTTTTTTTAATTTAACACTGTGTCCTTTTTTTCAACCTTTAAACGGTCTGCCTTGTTTTTGCTTGTTTATTTTAGGAAGTCTTCTAACTGGCATGCCCTGATTTGTTCCTTGTTTTGATGTATTTTAGGAAGCCTTTTGTAATACTAGGAACTACAGTAGTTTTTTTATGTGTTTTGCCATTTGCACAATGCTTCAACTGAATAGGAAGTTTGGATTTAATCATTTTAATCTCGATTACGATTTTGGCTTGCAACGATTACGAAAACAACGTAATCGAAATAAAACGATTATTATTTTAATAAAAAAAAAAAAAAAAAAAAATGTATTTTGTTCAATAAATGGATGTTTTCAAAGTAAATGGATAATCGTTTTTAATCATCGTGATATCAATTATTGACCAAAAATAATCAGGATTATGATTTTTGCCATAATCGCACAGCCCTAATTTAAACCATTATTAACTTTAAACAGTAACAACTATTATTTACTGTGTGTTTGGCTGTGTGCTGTAAGGCAAGATTTTATGTACACCTGCTGGAATCTTACAAAGCCGTGTTAAAACTGTATAGAGCTTCCTATTGGCTTGGCATGCAGGCCACTTGTATAATATGTGTACATGAGAGGCTCATGAAAACCATTAAAGGTCCAGCAGCCGGTATAAATGTCAAGAATAAAATAGACATTTTGTTTGTTATTTAGAGTGAAGTTGTTTCCCACAGTGTATTTAGTATCTACTGGTTAACCACCTTCTTTGTGTGCAAGCCATTTCTGTTTTTCTGTTACTGTTTCAAGAATTTGCATTCCTTCCTTCTTTTTTCCTGTCAACTCACAATGATACTAAGTTACCTTTACCCGGTTGTTTTCTTTTACATCAATTATTTGCCACTCGAGTTTCTCAGTTAACTACAATACGTGCTGCTGCTCGAAGAATATTCGGAGGTGTTAGTGAACATATGTCCTTTTTAACATTGGGCCTGCTTATGATTGATCAAAGTGAGAGTCTACTTGGCAGAACGCTCTCTTGGTAAAAGGCCAGTTCACTGGGCTTCATGCCCGGCTAACAGATGACTTTCTTTAATGTCCTTAACATTTTTCTACCCAGAGCAATTCCTTCTCACTAGGGGAAATCGGACTGTTATAACTGTCGTTATCTCATTGCAAATGCAGCCCACAGTTCAGTTGTTAGTGTGAATTACATTTCTTGTGAAATTCCTTCTAGATGCCTTCCAGGATGCCAGATTTGCCAACAGCTAGTCCGGTAAGTATTTGTTTTGGCTTTGTTCCCCTCGCTCTTTGTTACTTGACATGATTAGCCTGGGAGGATCCATGCTAACAAGTTACTTTACACCAGAAAAGGCCTGCAGGGAAATTATTTTGCAGTTTAATTCCAGGAAACAGAAAACCAGTGACGTCAGGCTTTGTGTGTCAGGATCCACGATCTCTCCTAAAGTCGTTAAAGGAGGGGTGAAAACAAAAAGCTTTTTTATAATAATAAAACATAGATGAGCCTCATTTGCAGTCTTTGAACGTTTGTCAAACTCTGTCATTATATTTAATTGTGAGTTTAAATTTGATCATGATAATGCCTGTAAATAATATTGTAAGTGTTAAAATCGGTATTTGGATGTTTAGGATGTTAATGGTGAATCGCCAAGTCAACATTCTTACATGTCACAAATGCAGTTTACATTACAGTTATAATTGGTAAAACTCCAATTAATTGATAGAGGTAGGCAAACCAGGCTTCTTATTACAAACCAGCATCATATCTGAAGTAACTACAGTCGGTAGCAGATTTGACCAGAAATAGCTAGTTATCTAGTTAGCTTATTAGCTAACTTTAGCTCCATGAGTTGATTTAAAGGTCCGCTATTATACTGTCTTTCATCAATATATATAATAGGTCTCTGAAGTGTTTGGCTCTAAACGCCAAACAGATCATTGCAGCGTCCATAATCCCCTCTGTTTCAGCCCTGTTTCAAAAGTGCTGATTCTCTGTCTGTTACTTTAGATGAAAATAAGGAGCCCCTCCCCACGCCCCTCTGAGAGATATTTGGTTAAAAAGAACACAATGGTGCTCTAGGAGGAGATTCAGGTGATAAGGTGGGGGGGTGGGGGGTTACCTTGGTTGGTGATTGGCTAATGGTTACACAAGCCAACAAATCGTTATGACATCATAAAGTGGCCAAAATCTGATCAGCTCATTTTCAGACAGGTTTTTATATAAATGGATCGGGACAAAAAGTGAGCGAAACTTTTTTCCTGAAACTTCAGAATCTCTTTACACAGAGGGGACACATGTTGATGTAGAAAAAACATGAAAAAGTGGATTTTGCATAATAGGTCCCCTTTAAAAAACATCTCAAGCTGTCTTTAGTTAGGAACCATGTCAAATGGTCCTCAATATGCACTTGATGGCTGCATACATTATAATAAAATAGGTAAAAGTCTGATATTTCTTTCTTGATTTTAAACATCTGTGTAAATGTGATTTATATGCATGCAAAATGTCTGATAAATGAAGAATAACATAAATGTGTATCTGCTGTGTCCCGCAGCATTACTGCTACTATGTATTTAATTATCTAAGTATATCATGATATTGTTTAAACGTGTTGTTGCCCCTGCAGATGCTGCTGTGGGCGGCTGGTGCGGCAGCATGTTGGCTTCACGGCCAGCTTGGCCGCGAAGTACTCGGACGTGAAATTGGGTGAGAACCCCAACCTGACCGAGCAGGAGTGGTCGGTGGAGAAACACACAGAGGCCAGCCCCACTGACGCCTATGGTGTCATCAACTTCCAGGGAGGGTCTCACTCATACAGAGCCAAGGTAGGAGGGCAGTCTTTTACCCGCTGGGGGCCACGTTCATGTCAAAAGTAATCTTGTGAGTGATGATAACTGATATGGATGTTGGAAAAAATGTCTTACACAGTTTTTAAGGGTGTAGACTCATAATCTACAATTATTTGCATACATTAACACTGGTTACTACTGTAATAGGTAGGTGTTTTTCCTATATTACTTTCTTTTAAATCGCGAAATGACGTGTTATTAGTAAGTCATTGTTGACAAACAAACTCAATATGAAAGAATCAGGCGCAAAGTCTATCCCCAGTCTTGATAACTGCTTATTCTTATCATTCAAATCTATTGCTGACATTTTGAGTCCATCAATCAACTAGTCATCCTGCTACCACACATCTGTTGGTTTAAGCTTCTCAGGTGTGACGTTATGCTGCTATTTTCCACATTATGTGAGCATGCTTATCTTGTGTCTGTTCATTCGTCTGCAGTATGTGCGTGTGTCCCACGACACGCGGCCGGAGAGCATCCTGCGGCTGATGCTGAAGGATTGGCATATGGAGCTTCCCAAGATCCTCATCTCTGTCCATGGAGGGGTTCAGAACTTCGAGCTGCACCCACGCATCAAGCAGGTGGTGGGCAAGGGCCTCATCAAAGCTGCCGTCACCACCGGGGCCTGGATCCTCACCGGAGGGGTCAACACAGGTGGGCAACAGGAGAGACGTTATGTTAGTCTTAACGGAAAAATGTGTGGGTAAATGTTAGGGGCAGCAATGTGTGAGCAAATGTGTGAATGTTAAACTGCCTTTTAAGCGGATATCATTTGGGTAACGAAACCTATGAATAAATACGTTAGCCAATGACTTTCTTTGAATAAGACAAGATGCTGATGAGTTGGCAACAATGTCTATTACAAATGTTTTTGACTAAAATCAACATGCACACACACGCACACGCACACACACACACACATACATTCTGTTTGTCCTTGTCTAAGTCCTGACAATAATGCACAATGTTTGTGAATCGTTATTATTGAAAAGATAAGGCAGCTAAATCTCTTATATCTACCCCTGCTCACACATTCCCGTAATGCTCACCCACTCACACTTACATTGTGCTCCAACCTGACAAACACACTGCCAGCATCAGTGTGTGTTGCGCTGATGAAGCAGAAGTTGTAATGCCGGGCTCTAAGCGTGTCATTTGGCTGTGTGTCGCAGCCGAGGTGTGTCTTCAGCCACAGTTAAGATGCTGTGGTCTGATCATAGTGTTTAAATCATTACTCACAGGGTCAATTACCCACACCAGTGATTACTTTTAATGCCTCTGGCTGCCTGACCAGTTGGGATGGTCTCCAGCATCACAAATTACTGCTGAATCCATGAGATCCATCAGCACAGGACTGTGGTTCGCACACAACCCCAGGACTAATGTGTTGTCGACTTGCCCATATGCGGCGTTTGGCCACAGAACAACTTTCTTACATGCGTGGTTAACGGCATCACAATATTTAGCGCACTTTCTAATGCTCATAGATTCATGCCATTAGGTGTAGGATGGCAAAGGTTAAGAAGCAATACAAATGTTGTCCAAGAAAGACTGAAGGGTTATTGATTGTTTAATGTTTCCTTCATAAAGGTGTGGCAAAGCATGTGGGAGACGCTCTCAAAGAACACTGCTCAAGATCATCAAAGAAAATTTGCACTATCGGGATTGCACCCTGGGGAGTCCTTGAAAACCGGAATGATCTCATTGGCCGAGACGTAAGATGCAACTCTCACAATCTCATTTGTTCTAGAAAAGATAGTTTCACTGCTGGATAACATCTCTATTTAATGTCTGGTCAGCAATTATTTTGTCAATGTTTGTTTATTAATATGTAATTTTGCTTTCCTGCTTGTCCCCCCTGCAGATCATCGCTCCGTATCAGACGCTGCTGAACCCTCTCAGCAAACTAAACGTTCTCAACAATCTGCATTCCCATTTCCTCCTGGTGGATGATGGGACAGTGGGCCGGTACGGCGCCGAGGTCCAACTGCGGCGAGACTTGGAGAAGCACATCAACCTCCAAAGAATACACGCACGTAAGAAAAACCTTTTAATGCAACGGTGTCCCTCGCTTGGATTTTTGAGGAACAAAAGATTATACTGGATCACTTTTCATCTGCAGAAGCAGTCTGGGGCTCTTCTGAGATAATTCAGTGACACTGTTTTTGTGTCTAGACGACCAAAACCATCGCCTTACTCAGCTCCTCCTAGTCAAAATACCACAATTAGCCAATTAAATGACTAAAATCCATAGCGTCTTTTAAAGAAATGCCATTTTAATATATATTTTTCTCTTTTTTTTTTATTGTGCTGTTTGGAGCTTCAAAGTTATTCAGATTCTACTCCACTCTGTGTTCAACTTTTGTGCCGGTGCCTTAAGACCAAGCTCATAGGGTTCCCCCTTCTTAAAAAATACTTTAAATGATATGTTATTCTTCCTCTATTACTAGCTTATGATGCACAATACTTTGAGAGTTGTCATACATGAAAAGTAACTTTGCAATTCATACCCTTTTAATACAAAGTGAGTTTGTCTTAGTCTGTTGGAAACTAGACAATAACAGCGTGGTTATTCTCAGCTCAGCCACTAACTGTCACTGGGACGGAGCTGTATTCTGCAATTGAAAAATGTACCATAAACTAAAACTGAAAGCACTCTCTCCGTCTTCCTTCTTGAAGGAATTGGTCAGGGTGTTCCTGTTGTGGCCCTGATCTTCGAGGGGGGTCCCAATGTGATCCTGACGGTGCTGGAGTACCTGCAGGAGAGCCCCCCTGTCCCGGTGGTGGTGTGTGAGGGGACGGGCCGCGCTGCTGACATTCTGGCCTACGTCCACAAGCAGACCGAGGAGGGAGGGTAGGACACACAACCACACACACACACAGACAAACAAACAGAGCACAGTGGTGGGCTGGGGAAGCAAATGATAGCTGTGGTTGGCTTTAGTCTTGATTTAAAGTGTAATCCCAAACTACAACATGGCCCATTGGTGGCCTCAGTTGGGAAGCCGTTGTTCTGACTTCAATCTGTGTATGAGATTTACTTTGTAATGTAGAAATAACATGGACACTAAAAATATGTTTTTTTAAGTAATTGCTCCAAGCGCTTAAACAACACATTGATAGCTGTTCAGTGTAGTTGTTCAGACATGAGGGGTGTTCACATGACAGGGTGTTAATTAAAGTAAAACCCAATTTGTGTATCTGCCCCCTGTTTTGAATCCTCTACAAAAGGTTCAACAAGTTTCATGAGAATTGGGGCAGTGTTTTTTATCCTGCAACAAACTTAACTTAAAACATTACCTCTTTGGCAGAGGATAGTTAAGGAGGGAATGAATCAAGAAACTGAATAAAGTATGAACAGGGTGTCCGCGGGGTCTTAAAAAGTATTAAAAGTTGATAAATCAATTTAGCGAAAATTAAGGCTATTAAAAAGTATTAAACGGCATTTTCCAAGGTATTACATTTTGTAGCTTGTTTTCAATAAGTCTATAAATTGTCCAAAGAGGTTGTATTCTACAGTCTGCCTGAATGTAATCATTGCGTCGGTGTGTAGTGTGATTCTGTGTAGTTTATTTATGGCATCCCGTTGGGTTTGACGTCATCTGAACAGGACATCGCACGCTCACGGCTTGATAGCGCGCGAAGGTCTGTTTACGCCGGTTGTTAAACAACATCGTTATGGGGAAATGCAAGTTTGCGTCCAAATGGTTGGAAGATAAGGAGGAAGGACAATCAATACTGTATATAGTAAATGTGAGGCAAAGTGTGTCGCCAATGTAACGATGTGGCGATGAGGTCTTAAAATGTACAGAAAGGGTCTTAAAAAAGGTCTTAAAAGGTATTACATTTGACTTCAGGATTCCTGCATATACCCTGATGAAGTACTCTACAGATAATTAAAGATAATCAAGGTTTCAAGTTTTTACAAAATATCTAGATTTGTGGTTAAAAGCAGTGTTTAAAGGTTGAAGGGTTAGCAAGAGGAGAAAAGGCAGTGTGATGCTGTTGGTGATGAGTCATTCCCTCTGCTATACTTCCTTCTTCTGCATTCCCTTTGATGGCAGCGTCGATGGCGGCTCTGATCTATTACCGGCCCAACACACATCCGCAGCCCAGTCTGTTATAAGAGAGATACATATAGCTGAACTTGTGACAGTGCAGTTATTCTAATATTCTACTCCACTCTGTTCCTTCTGGCACTATTTACATTTTTTTTAATTTGTTTATTGTTTAATGTCCTACATATATGTGACCCGCTCTATCAAAATCAGTAGGAAGTCGCAACGGCTCATTTCAAAATAAACGTGGATTTGCGTAAAAAAATAGTTTTTCAGGGTTCGGGTGTTTTGTTTGATTTCAATTAAACAAAGTCTTGGCTTTCAGAATATTAAACTTGTTTCGGTAAATTCAGATGATAAATACAACTCTGAAGCTTGTGACGGCATAATTACAAGCGGAGAACGAAGTAACATAACGTCACAGCGAGCATAACAA
>JASDAP010000377.1:0-12530 GCA_031216635.1 Dissostichus eleginoides | reverse complement strand
GTATGCTTGGCCTTATATTGCTTATATAAATATATGTAAATGTGTATATAATTCCTTTTATAGAGAGGCGTGTAAATATTGCATTTCATTGCTGCATATTTTTCCTTCAGCATAAATAAACATGGTTATACTGTAGCCTTACAAGTGTTTTTGTTTTGTTATGTTATTTTCTGTACCTTTTCTAATGTATTTTATATACCATCATCTTTTACTTGATAACTAACCTTCAGAAGGAATTGATTAACTTTTAATCGTATCTGCTCTGGGCTAAATCCTAACTTTCTGTTTGAAAATAGCAGCTAGTGGTATTTAAGATTTTGAAGGTCAGACAACAATCCATCACCGTCCAAGATAATTCAAATTATAATCAACTAAGTTTGTGAATATGGACACATTTACACTGAAGAGATCAACTGTGGTCATCTGTGATTGTCTCACAACATCTAGCAGCACACATTTCTTTGACTTTCAGCAGATTACTTTCCAAAGATTCAAAGGCTTTATGGTCATATGCACAGTCACTACAGTGGAGATATGGCAATGAAAAACGTAACTCCCAGGCTCCTCCAACAATGCAACCTAATATGTGACCTGCTCCATCGAAATCAGTCGCATTGACCCGAAGACACATTTTGATTGTATACACTGTTGGAAAGAGGAGATTCCTAGCTTTCTAATGATATCAGGATTGTTGTTGAAAAAATGGCCTTCAAAGTTTCCTCTTCTCTGGAATCCATCGATCTGATTGATTATTAGAGGAGCAAATGATCAAAATACTACGGAGGGAAGATATTTTCGTTTGGATTACTGGTCTGGGGGAAGCTCGCGAGTGTGTGTGTGTGTGTATACCTGTGTGTGTGTTTGTGTAATTTTGCGTTTGTGTGTATTATTGTTTCCCGGGGAAAACACTCACGAGAAACACCGGCTGTTGTTATGCTCGCTGTGACGTTATGTTACTTCGTTCTCCGCTTGTAATTATGCCGTCACAAGCTTCAGAGTTGTATTTATCATCTGAATTTACCGAAACAAGTTTAATATTCTGAAAGCCAAGACTTTGTTTAATTGAAATCAAACAAAACACCCGAACCCTGAAAAACTATTTTTTTACGCAAATCCACGTTTATTTTGAAATGAGCCGTTGCGACTTCCTACTGATTTTGATAGAGCGGGTCACATATATGTAGGACATTAAACAATAAACAAATTAAAAAAAATGTAAATAGTGCCAGAAGGAACAGAGTGGAGTAGAATATTAGAATAACTGCACTGTCACAAGTTCAGCTATATGTATCTCTCTTATAACAGACTGGGCTGCGGATGTGTGTTGGGCCGGTAATAGATCAGAGCCGCCATCGACGCTGCCATCAAAGGGAATGCAGAAGAAGGAAGTATAGCAGAGGGAATGACTCATCACCAACAGCATCACACTGCCTTTTCTCCTCTTGCTAACCCTTCAACCTTTAAACACTGCTTTTAACCACAAATCTAGATATTTTGTAAAAAACTTGAAACCTTGATTATCTTTAATTATCTGTAGAGTACTTCATCAGGGTATATGCAGGAATCCTGAAGTCAAATGTAATACCTTTTAAGACCTTTTTTAAGACCCTTTCTGTACATTTTAAGACCTCATCGCCACATCGTTACATTGGCGACACACTTTGCCTCACATTTACTATATACAGTATTGATTGTCCTTCCTCCTTATCTTCCAACCATTTGGACGCAAACTTGCATTTCCCCATAACGATGTTGTTTAACAACCGGCGTAAACAGACCTTCGCGCGCTATCAAGCGTGAGCGTGCGATGTCCTGTTCAGATGACGTCAAACCCAACGGGATGCCATAAATAAACTACACAGAATCACACTACACACCGACGCAATGATTACATTCAGGCAGACTGTAGAATACAACCTCTTTGGACAATTTATAGACTTATTGAAAACAAGCTACAAAATGTAATACCTTGGAAAATGCCGTTTAATACTTTTTAATAGCCTTAATTTTCGCTAAATTGATTTATCAACTTTTAATACTTTTTAAGACCCCGCGGACACCCTGTTCATACTTTATTCAGTTTCTTGATTCATTCCCTCCTTAACTATCCTCTGCCAAAGAGGTAATGTTTTAAGTTAAGTTTGTTGCAGGATAAAAAACACTGCCCCAATTCTCATGAAACTTGTTGAACCTTTTGTAGAGGATTCAAAACAGGGGGCAGATACACAAATTGGGTTTTACTTTAATTAACACCCTGTCATGTGAACACCCCTCATGTCTGAACAACTACACTGAACAGCTATCAATGTGTTGTTTAAGCGCTTGGAGCAATTACTTAAAAAAACATATTTTTAGTGTCCATGTTATTTCTACATTACAAAGTAAATCTCATACACAGATTGAAGTCAGAACAACGGCTTCCCAACTGAGGCCACCAATGGGCCATGTTGTAGTTTGGGATTACACTTTAAATCAAGACTAAAGCCAACCACAGCTATCATTTGCTTCCCCAGCCCACCACTGTGCTCTGTTTGTTTGTCTGTGTGTGTGGTTGTGTGTCCTACCCTCCCTCCTCGGTCTGCTTGTGGACGTAGGCCAGAATGTCAGCAGCGCGGCCCGTCCCCTCACACACCACCACCGGGACAGGGGGGCTCTCCTGCAGGTACTCCAGCACCGTCAGGATCACATTGGGACCCCCCTCGAAGATCAGGGCCACAACAGGAACACCCTGACCAATTCCTTCAAGAAGGAAGACGGAGAGAGTGCTTTCAGTTTTAGTTTATGGTACATTTTTCAATTGCAGAATACAGCTCCGTCCCAGTGACAGTTAGTGGCTGAGCTGAGAATAACCACGCTGTTATTGTCTAGTTTCCAACAGACTAAGACAAACTCACTTTGTATTAAAAGGGTATGAATTGCAAAGTTACTTTTCATGTATGACAACTCTCAAAGTATTGTGCATCATAAGCTAGTAATAGAGGAAGAATAACATATCATTTAAAGTATTTTTTAAGAAGGGGGAACCCTATGAGCTTGGTCTTAAGGCACCGGCACAAAAGTTGAACACAGAGTGGAGTAGAATCTGAATAACTTTGAAGCTCCAAACAGCACAATAAAAAAAAAAAGAGAAAAAATATATATTAAAATGGCATTTCTTTAAAAGACGCTATGGATTTTAGTCATTTAATTGGCTAATTGTGGTATTTTGACTAGGAGGAGCTGAGTAAGGCGATGGTTTTGGTCGTCTAGACACAAAAACAGTGTCACTGAATTATCTCAGAAGAGCCCCAGACTGCTTCTGCAGATGAAAAGTGATCCAGTATAATCTTTTGTTCCTCAAAAATCCAAGCGAGGGACACCGTTGCATTAAAAGGTTTTTCTTACGTGCGTGTATTCTTTGGAGGTTGATGTGCTTCTCCAAGTCTCGCCGCAGTTGGACCTCGGCGCCGTACCGGCCCACTGTCCCATCATCCACCAGGAGGAAATGGGAATGCAGATTGTTGAGAACGTTTAGTTTGCTGAGAGGGTTCAGCAGCGTCTGATACGGAGCGATGATCTGCAGGGGGGACAAGCAGGAAAGCAAAATTACATATTAATAAACAAACATTGACAAAATAATTGCTGACCAGACATTAAATAGAGATGTTATCCAGCAGTGAAACTATCTTTTCTAGAACAAATGAGATTGTGAGAGTTGCATCTTACGTCTCGGCCAATGAGATCATTCCGGTTTTCAAGGACTCCCCAGGGTGCAATCCCGATAGTGCAAATTTTCTTTGATGATCTTGAGCAGTGTTCTTTGAGAGCGTCTCCCACATGCTTTGCCACACCTTTATGAAGGAAACATTAAACAATCAATAACCCTTCAGTCTTTCTTGGACAACATTTGTATTGCTTCTTAACCTTTGCCATCCTACACCTAATGGCATGAATCTATGAGCATTAGAAAGTGCGCTAAATATTGTGATGCCGTTAACCACGCATGTAAGAAAGTTGTTCTGTGGCCAAACGCCGCATATGGGGCAAGTCGACAACACATTAGTCCTGGGGTTGTGTGCGAACCACAGTCCTGTGCTGATGGATCTCATGGATTCAGCAGTAATTTGTGATGCTGGAGACCATCCCAACTGGTCAGGCAGCCAGAGGCATTAAAAGTAATCACTGGTGTGGGTAATTGACCCTGTGAGTAATGATTTAAACACTATGATCAGACCACAGCATCTTAACTGTGGCTGAAGACACACCTCGGCTGCGACACACAGCCAAATGACACGCTTAGAGCCCGGCATTACAACTTCTGCTTCATCAGCGCAACACACACTGATGCTGGCAGTGTGTTTGTCAGGTTGGAGCACAATGTAAGTGTGAGTGGGTGAGCATTACGGGAATGTGTGAGCAGGGGTAGATATAAGAGATTTAGCTGCCTTATCTTTTCAATAATAACGATTCACAAACATTGTGCATTATTGTCAGGACTTAGACAAGGACAAACAGAATGTATGTGTGTGTGTGTGTGCGTGTGTGTGTGTTGCATGTTGATTTTAGTCAAAAACATTTGTAATAGACATTGTTGCCAACTCATCAGCATCTTGTCTTATTCAAAGAAAGTCATTGGCTAACGTATTTATTCATAGGTTTCGTTACCCAAATGATATCCGCTTAAAAGGCAGTTTAACATTCACACATTTGCTCACACATTGCTGCCCCTAACATTTACCCACACATTTTTCCGTTAAGACTAACATAACGTCTCTCCTGTTGCCCACCTGTGTTGACCCCTCCGGTGAGGATCCAGGCCCCGGTGGTGACGGCAGCTTTGATGAGGCCCTTGCCCACCACCTGCTTGATGCGTGGGTGCAGCTCGAAGTTCTGAACCCCTCCATGGACAGAGATGAGGATCTTGGGAAGCTCCATATGCCAATCCTTCAGCATCAGCCGCAGGATGCTCTCCGGCCGCGTGTCGTGGGACACACGCACATACTGCAGACGAATGAACAGACACAAGATAAGCATGCTCACATAATGTGGAAAATAGCAGCATAACGTCACACCTGAGAAGCTTAAACCAACAGATGTGTGGTAGCAGGATGACTAGTTGATTGATGGACTCAAAATGTCAGCAATAGATTTGAATGATAAGAATAAGCAGTTATCAAGACTGGGGATAGACTTTGCGCCTGATTCTTTCATATTGAGTTTGTTTGTCAACAATGACTTACTAATAACACGTCATTTCGCGATTTAAAAAGAAAGTAATATAGGAAAAACACCTACCTATTACAGTAGTAACCAGTGTTAATGTATGCAAATAATTGTAGATTATGAGTCTACACCCTTAAAAACTGTGTAAGACATTTTTTCCAACATCCATATCAGTTATCATCACTCACAAGATTACTTTTGACATGAACGTGGCCCCCAGCGGGTAAAAGACTGCCCTCCTACCTTGGCTCTGTATGAGTGAGACCCTCCCTGGAAGTTGATGACACCATAGGCGTCAGTGGGGCTGGCCTCTGTGTGTTTCTCCACCGACCACTCCTGCTCGGTCAGGTTGGGGTTCTCACCCAATTTCACGTCCGAGTACTTCGCGGCCAAGCTGGCCGTGAAGCCAACATGCTGCCGCACCAGCCGCCCACAGCAGCATCTGCAGGGGCAACAAAACAACGTTTAAACAATATCATGATATACTTAGATAATTAAATACATAGTAGCAGTAATGCTGCGGGACACAGCAGATACACATTTATGTTATTCTTCATTTATCAGACATTTTGCATGCATATAAATCACATTTACACAGATGTTTAAAATCAAGAAAGAAATATCAGACTTTTACCTATTTTATTATAATGTATGCAGCCATCAAGTGCATATTGAGGACCATTTGACATGGTTCCTAACTAAAGACAGCTTGAGATGTTTTTTAAAGGGGACCTATTATGCAAAATCCACTTTTTCATGTTTTTTCTACATCAACATGTGTCCCCTCTGTGTAAAGAGATTCTGAAAGTTTCAGGAAAAAAGTTTCGCTCACTTTTTGTCCCGATCCATTTATATAAAAACCTGTCTGAAAATGAGCTGATCAGATTTTGGCCACTTTATGATGTCATAACGATTTGTTGGCTTGTGTAACCATTAGCCAATCACCAACCAAGGTAACCCCCCACCCCCCCACCTTATCACCTGAATCTCCTCCTAGAGCACCATTGTGTTCTTTTTAACCAAATATCTCTCAGAGGGGCGTGGGGAGGGGCTCCTTATTTTCATCTAAAGTAACAGACAGAGAATCAGCACTTTTGAAACAGGGCTGAAACAGAGGGGATTATGGGACGCTGCAATGATCTGTTTGGCGTTTAGAGCCAAACACTTCAGAGACCTATTATATATATTGATGAAAGACAGTATAATAGCGGACCTTTAAATCAACTCATGGAGCTAAAGTTAGCTAATAAGCTAACTAGATAACTAGCTATTTCTGGTCAAATCTGCTACCGACTGTAGTTACTTCAGATATGATGCTGGTTTGTAATAAGAAGCCTGGTTTGCCTACCTCTATCAATTAATTGGAGTTTTACCAATTATAACTGTAATGTAAACTGCATTTGTGACATGTAAGAATGTTGACTTGGCGATTCACCATTAACATCCTAAACATCCAAATACCGATTTTAACACTTACAATATTATTTACAGGCATTATCATGATCAAATTTAAACTCACAATTAAATATAATGACAGAGTTTGACAAACGTTCAAAGACTGCAAATGAGGCTCATCTATGTTTTATTATTATAAAAAAGCTTTTTGTTTTCACCCCTCCTTTAACGACTTTAGGAGAGATCGTGGATCCTGACACACAAAGCCTGACGTCACTGGTTTTCTGTTTCCTGGAATTAAACTGCAAAATAATTTCCCTGCAGGCCTTTTCTGGTGTAAAGTAACTTGTTAGCATGGATCCTCCCAGGCTAATCATGTCAAGTAACAAAGAGCGAGGGGAACAAAGCCAAAACAAATACTTACCGGACTAGCTGTTGGCAAATCTGGCATCCTGGAAGGCATCTAGAAGGAATTTCACAAGAAATGTAAATTCACACTAACAACTGAACTGTGGGCTGCATTTGCAATGAGATAACGACAGTTATAACAGTCCGATTTCCCCTAGTGAGAAGGAATTGCTCTGGGTAGAAAAATGTTAAGGACATTAAAGAAAGTCATCTGTTAGCCGGGCATGAAGCCCAGTGAACTGGCCTTTTACCAAGAGAGCGTTCTGCCAAGTAGACTCTCACTTTGATCAATCATAAGCAGGCCCAATGTTAAAAAGGACATATGTTCACTAACACCTCCGAATATTCTTCGAGCAGCAGCACGTATTGTAGTTAACTGAGAAACTCGAGTGGCAAATAATTGATGTAAAAGAAAACAACCGGGTAAAGGTAACTTAGTATCATTGTGAGTTGACAGGAAAAAAGGAAGGAATGCAAATTCTTGAAACAGTAACAGAAAAACAGAAATGGCTTGCACACAAAGAAGGTGGTTAACCAGTAGATACTAAATACACTGTGGGAAACAACTTCACTCTAAATAACAAACAAAATGTCTATTTTATTCTTGACATTTATACCGGCTGCTGGACCTTTAATGGTTTTCATGAGCCTCTCATGTACACATATTATACAAGTGGCCTGCATGCCAAGCCAATAGGAAGCTCTATACAGTTTTAACACGGCTTTGTAAGATTCCAGCAGGTGTACATAAAATCTTGCCTTACAGCACACAGCCAAACACACAGTAAATAATAGTTGTTACTGTTTAAAGTTAATAATGGTTTAAATTAGGGCTGTGCGATTATGGCAAAAATCATAATCCCGATTATTTTTGGTCAATAATTGATATCACGATGATTAAAAACGATTATCCATTTACTTTGAAAACATCCATTTATTGAACAAAATACTTTTTTTTTTTTTTTTTTTATTAAAATAATAATCGTTTTATTTCGATTACGTTGTTTTCGTAATCGTTGCAAGCCAAAATCGTAATCGAGATTAAAATGATTAAATCCAAACTTCCTATTCAGTTGAAGCATTGTGCAAATGGCAAAACACATAAAAAAAACTACTGTAGTTCCTAGTATTACAAAAGGCTTCCTAAAATACATCAAAACAAGGAACAAATCAGGGCATGCCAGTTAGAAGACTTCCTAAAATAAACAAGCAAAAACAAGGCAGACCGTTTAAAGGTTGAAAAAAAGGACACAGTTGTTAAATTAAAAAAAACACCCCTAAGAAGATACGATACACACACACTTCCTCCTGGTCTTCCCCCTCACTAAACGCTGTAATAATAGTGACAGACATAAAGATTAAAATTATGTGGAAACAGACTTATTTACTCTTTGGAGAGTGGTGGTTAGGGTTCGGGCCTACTTTAACACACACCATACAATTACACCGTTTCCATGGCAATAACTACATGCACACTACAGCTGAACATCTGAACACATACCTGTGGGGGTCCTTTGACACTGGAAGTATGTACACACATTCCCGCTTGGTGAAAGTGCTTTCTATCCAGGGTTTCTGGGACTGTGGAAAAAAGAGAAACAGTTGTGAGCAAAAAGACAGCAGCTGATGTTGTTCATTTGTGTTTATTGTTTGCATTAAAAGGTTTCCAGCTGCTAAGAAAATCGTCCCCCGTGGAGGTTGAAAACAATCAGTCTAGCAATTGAGTGCTTGTACAAACCGCGCAGACATTATGGGCTACGTAGTTTCTCAGAGACGAGGAAATCAAGTAAAAAGAACATGGGGATAGATAAACAAAATGGTACAGTCACAGCACAATTTGCTTTGAAAATAATGACATTTGGGGGCTTTTAACCCCTCATTCAGTCAGTTAAAATCAAAGGGATTAGACATTTTATAATTAAAACATAACAATCCTATCATAATAAGAGCTACAGGTCGCTGCCCAGGCACATAAGAAAATAAACTAATTCACTATTCCTTTAAACAGGGATTTATGTTCCAGGAATTTTCAATTAAATGCCTCATGCCTTATTGTTGCCCCGGTACAGCTCAAGAGCGATTAGCACCAATAATCCCTCCCAGCACAAAAGAGGGAAACATGCGAACACCGTCACCTGCTTCACACCGGAGCCGTTCAACTATTCCCGAAACTTAAACAATAGTGTTAGAACCAGCAGGAATGGAAACGTTGCGACCCTGCAAGTCAATTTCTGCTTGGGCAAATGATCCTCAGAAGTCAACATTCCCACGTAGGTAAATAGTAAATATAGACAATTCAGAGACAGAAAAATCAAGCGTAAAGGAATAGTGCCACCCCATAAAAGTTTCAAAATTTCAATCATCGTATCTCTTCCTAAAGTCACGTATCTCTCGTGTCAAAAGTCCCCTCTATAGTCCTTTACATTGTAAGCCACCTACAACAAACCGAGGTTATACAGAAACATTTAAACAAACAGGTCATCCCGACGCTTGACCAGCAACACCATGTACCTGGAAGTCCTCATCGTCATCTCGGTGTTTAAGGGCTTTGTACAGGAACATGCCAAGGCTCCTTCATGCATCCCCTGGACAAACCACAGTCACCACAGCCTCTCCTGAGCACTGGATCATCAGCAACAAATCGCTTTACTTCTCTCACTCGCCGTCGCTCAGAAGAACATTTCCATACAGGTCTCAAAGTTAACGTACAGTTCCGGCCCGAGTTAAAAGCTGAGCGATCATTGAGTGATGCAGCCTCCGAACTCCATCCACGGTTAATCTGTAAGAAGGCACTCGGGGGGGGGGGGGGTGGGCAGATGAATGTGTCTGAGACAAACTAGATATTATACTAACACGAGGGAGAAAGGGGCGTGGGAGAGAATGAGTGGATGGGCAGAGGCCTCAATGATATACACCTCGTTGTCTAGTGAGGGCACACCACCAACTGTGATTAACGCTGCTCACACAAAACCTCTCCCAACAACACAGGCCCCACACTTAGGCTTTAAAGGGCCTTTACATCAAACTGAGCAGCAAACTGATGTTAACCCCGGTGCTACACAATTCAAATTGTATTGAAATCTAGTGGTATATTCAAATCGGAGGAAGCACAACAAAAGCAAAAAGTTTCATCCCACAGGCCATAAGACTGTTAAACACCTGAACTTTTGAAAGAACATACGTAACATTCATCTGTTTGCAACTCACATATATCAATATTCCAATTACTGTATATAGACTAATCGTCATATTCTGTTTCTATTATATTCTATTGCATTTTATTTACTTGTACTATTGTATCTGTTTTATTGTGTTGCACTGTTGGAGGAGTCTGGGACCTAAGATTTTCATCGTCATAACTACACTGTAGCTATGCACGAATGACAATAAAAGCCTTGAACCTTGAAACCTTGAAATTGTTAAAGGCTAAATACGTGTTGAAGTAACATTTTGAATCAAGTATTGTGGAGCTGCAGGAAAATCCTGATCTTCAAATCGTATTCTAGAGACTTTTACTAAACACATTTGTTAGGTCCTATATGTACTTTTTTGGAACATTGGGGAAATATGTACATTGATTACGTTTACGTGGCCATTCAAGGTCGGCCTTTTTTGGCACTTCTCATAGGCGTCCAGACTCAGACCCGGAGTTAGCTTTGATAAAACCACAACGAAGACTGACCGCTTCGTTCCATTGTGGCTCTGATATATGACACTCACCACACCATAAGATACAGCTAAACACCACACCATACCAAATGAGGATCACATATTTACATAAGGCAGTGGTTTTGATGTTTACCCTTTTGATGAGTCCCCCACATGGAAACAATTCTACATTGGGTGTGTCCACACAAAGCAAACTTACTATTAGATTAAACTTTATCCTTCGTACAAAAGTGACCTGGGAGTCATCCTGGACACCACCTTCTCTTTCCAGGCGCACATCAAATCTGTTACCAAATCCGCCTTCTACCATCTCAAAAACATTGCCAGACTCTGGCCTTCACTCTCTGACAGAAACACTTGTACACGCCTTCATCACATCCCGTCTGGACTACTGCAATGGAGTCCTGTCCGGGGTTCCCAGCAAAACCCTGGACAGGCTCCAATATGTCCAGAACTCTGCCGCCAGGCTTCTCACCCGCACCAAGCCATGGCAACATATCACCCCCACCCTCATCCACCTACACTGGCTGCCAGTCAAGTCCCGGATTCAGTACAAAACACTCCTCAGCACGTACAAGTCCCTCCATACCCTCGACCCCCAGTACTTATCGGACCTCCTCCATCCCTACACCCCTTCTCGGAGTCTGCGGTCCTCAGACACGGGCCTGCTCTCCATCCCCCGCTCTCGCCTCCGAACTGTTGGTGACAGGGCGTTCAGTGTTGGGGCCCCCACCCTCTGGAATGCACTTCCTGCCGAGATCCGTAAAGCTGCCTCCCTGGACATCTTCAAATCATCATTAAAAACACACCTGTTCACGCTGGCCTTCGGGCCCTAGACCTTTCTTGGTCCCCCAGCTTCCTTTATTTTTTGTTTGCCCTTTGATTGTCTGTTTGTTTTGTTTGTCCACCATGTACAGCGACCTTGGGTCCCTTGAAAGGCGCTATATAAATATCATTTATTATTATTATTAGAAGTGGCATCCCTGCTGGAGAACATTTATGAATTTGGAAATGATCACATCAAACACAAATGTCTAATGTCAACAAAGGTTGCTTTGATATTGGCAGTTCATCTTAATTTAAAGTCTCACCAAAACAACATTATTCTTCCAAGCTTCGGATGTCTAAAAGTTTAAATTGTGTGTGACCCAGCTGAAGATGTGATGCGTGTTGTGTTTTTGTAAGTGTGAATAATTATCTAGGCAGAGGGAATGATCTCTTTCAATAAGTATTTATGTTTTGTCTGAACCTAGCCCTGAACCCTTAGTTAAGCACGGTGAAGACAAACCTTCAATTACCATTTCTTTTCAAAACCAAAACTAACTAGAAGGTTGATAATGATCCCTCAATAAGAACAAAACAAACTGTCTGCATACACATGGCACAGTTATGAAAGAAAGACAATGGTTTCAAAAAAACATTGTGGTTTGCTTTTGGTTAAAAGGATTATATTTTTTCAAAAAGCAGTAAGATGAGAAGTTTATGCTTTTAAGCTAAAGCCAGCAGGACATGTGAGCTTAGCACAGGTAGGATTTCATTAAAAAGTCAAATGTTATTACTCAGATTAAATACATGAGTTATTTGTCTGACAAATTTGCAATATTTAATCATATGAAAAAATAAATGGGTAATGTATTTTATCAGTTTTATGGCATAGTGTGTGCAATTCTAATGCTCGAATGATATGCACATATCTCCATGTACTAATGTATATGGGGGGGATCAGAGTGTATGTAAGTCACTTTGGATAAAAGCGTCTAACAAGTGACATGTAATGTAAAATATAATAGAAACAATAATGACTATATTGTAGTGTATTATGTCACTGACCCTTCAGTGCCCCTTGTTCGCTGACT
>JASDAP010000376.1:0-45101 GCA_031216635.1 Dissostichus eleginoides | reverse complement strand
TCATAATTTTCATAATTGGTCTTTATGTGCGATCCATTGACCCGGACCAGCGCGTGTTGAGTCTGTCGCTGGCCTCTTGCATCCCACCCTGCATAAATTCTGTTGTATATTCTTTAAAAACTAAAGAGATCAGAACCAGAGCCCTGGCATTGGTCAAAAGAGTAAAAATAAGCCCTTAACAAATGTATTTTTTTTCCAAAAGCTATCATTGGAGATTTATAATGCTCAACGGTCACGATTGTGTGCGTATGTGTGTGTGTCTTTGGTGGAACAAAAAGAGGTCTACAGTAAAGGAAATGGGAATGGTTGTGTCTGATTTATAAGCATTTCAAAGCTTCAAGTTTAATATTATGTATCAATCATATTAATCCATAATTGTTTTTCTTTATCTTTTTTACTTGATATACTGCTATTACGTTAACAAATTCAAGAGCATGAAATAATGCCGGAAAACATATTAGTGACTTATGTCATAAAATATACTTGTAAACTGTACTTGATTGTAATTATTTGCAATGTGTTCATATGACTGCTCTGGTTCTTCTGTGTCATATGGAATCCTCTTATCTGAAATACTTTGGCTTTTTTTTTTACTGTATCTCTTTTGTTTATTCCTCATAAATGATTTGGCAAAGCAAAATGTCCCTTTATGTGTGTTGCATGAAACAACATCAGAGAAGCATTTTTGAGCCAAGTTTGACGATGTTGACACAGGTTGAATTTTGTTTTCCTAAATATGTGATGAAAAGAGTGAAAGGGGGACATAATGTAGAGGCATCTGTATTTGGGCTCTGATAAGTAGGCATGCATTATCATTTTCTAGGATAGATATTTTAAACTTTTGATATTTAAAAAATTAACTGGAGCATACTTGGGAGGATAAATGAAATGCGTAATTGTTCCTACTGTTGTATGTCTCCTACTATGAACCATGTCGGCAAGTGGTTCAATTGAAAATACCAACATCATCAGTAATATCTGTAAATTATTTTTAAATGATTTATTTGCTGAAATATAAATATATATAATATATATAAACTGTCATTAGATATATAGTTCCATGTGGAAATCTACCAATAAACCTAAAAATGAATGTACAAGAACCACTTTCCGCTGAGCCTAAAGTTCGCATGGAAATTAGTGTTTGAAAGTCCTTTAGGAAGGCCTATAAATGTATAAAACAAAGTAAAAATTGTTATTTGATTAAACAAAACATAGTCAGAGGACACTGTCGGAGTGGCAGGTCAATGACCTCTGGAGTGTCTCCTGCAGCCATTAGAAAGCAGTTGGAAGTTAAATGAAAAGAAAGTTTCACACAAGCAATTAATGTAATGCTCCAATTTCCCTCTGTTTTTAATTGCCATTATTCCTAATAGGTGCAACTGAGATTAATTAGCCTGATGTGGATTACAGTAAAAATGTTTGTTTGTTAAAGTTGAGATCATTAATCTGAATTCTCTGGAGATGGCAACACAAGCTGGGCTCATTAGAACTATTTTGTTTTGTCTTACCCATCGTGTTTTGTGATGAATTTCTCCTCTGGGAACATTTACCAACTGAAAAGTCATTTAATGTGTTTGTCCCTGATTACTAAGTCTGTACAAACACAGTTCACAAAATGACCAAAAAGTTTTATCTCATAATAATTGAACTCTGTATGCTCTACCCAGGGCCGTCCCAGGCCAACTTGGGGCCCCAAGCGACATTGTGAGATGAGGCCCCCCCCCCCACCGACAGGAGTGAACTTTTCTTTTTGGAAACAAAGTACTTTGCAAATATAATTCCTGTTTATTATTATTATCATCAACACACAGGGTTCCTGCAGGTTTCACCAACTCAAATTTAAGACTTTTTAAGACCTTTTTAAGACCACTTTGAATAGAATTTAAGACCTATTTCACGGCAAGAAAGTATGAAGGAAAATTGCTATGAAAGAAGAAATACGTCCCATAATTACTTACAAAGTAAATGTATTCATGTTCAACATAAGAACGATGACTGAACATAACAGCATAACAGTACAGAACTGTGTTAGCGTGTTAGACAAAAAGTGTGTCTGTGTGTGTGTGTGTGTGTGTGTGTGTGTGTTAGGGCTGTGCAATTAATCGTATTTTAATCGCAATTACGATTTTGCCTGCCACAATTACGAAAACAACATAATCGCAAAAACGATTATTTAGCTTTGCTAGGTTGTGACAGTGCACTGCAACATATTTGATCTAATTAATTTTAGTCTAATTTATTTGTATTTATCATATTTATATATGTTTAGTAGTTTGTGGAAGTGCGCTCCAAAATATTTGTTGATCTTGTTTATTGGTATTTATTATTTTGATATTATTTATTTAAATGTATCATTTATTTAATGTATCTTTGTATTGGTTTCTCAGTTGAATTATACGTTCAGGGTAACCAACAGTTACAAAGATACTGTTCAAATTATTATTTGTTTTAAAGTTCAATAAATGGATGTTTTCAAAGTCAATGAATAATCGTATTTAATAATGGTGATATCAATTATTGACCAAAATAATCGTGATTATGATTTTTGCCATAATCGAGCAGCCCTAGTGTGTGTGTGAGTGTGAGTGTGAGTGTGAGAGAGAGAGAGAGAGAGAGAGAGAGAGAGAGAGAGAGAGAGAGAGAGAGAGAGAGAGAGAGAGAGAGAGAGAGAGAGAGACAAGAGTAATATTCAGAGCTCTGCTGCCTCTACAATCTTTCATCGTTGCTGTTGTATGATTGGTGTTTAGCTACGGTATTTAGCGTCCACAGCACCTCCGCTTTTAGGGTTGACGTAGACCCAAACGTCGCCCGGAGGTCCCCCGGTGTTGTTGCGGGAGCTGCTGCACTAGCTAACGCTGCACTAGCTAACGCTGCATTAGCAAAACAAATGCTAATTTATTTTGCCAAAGGTGCAGCGGGCTTCAAACTAGGGCTGGGCGATAAACCGATTTTATCGATTAACTCGAGTGTGTAGTTCACGTCGACTTGTTTAAATGAAAATCGGTTTTCTCTTCAACATCCGCCAACGCTTCCCTCTGGGCTCCCGTAGTTCGGAATGGGCTCAGCCCTCCCCCCGCACAGTGCGCGCATTTACCAAATAGATTGATACACAAACAGCATGACAACGAGCAGGGAAGAACTTGTTCCAAAGAAAGGCATGGTGTCATCCGTTATTTGGAATTGGTTTGCGTTCGCGAGGTCAGATTTAGACCAGACAACACCCCGCTGCAAAGTATGTTTGAAGTCTGTTGCTAGCAAAGGCAGCAGTACGACAAATTTACTGCAGCACCTCAAACAAAAGCATCCTGCTGAATGGGAGAAATGTTGCGCGCAGCGGAATGAAAAAGACCGCGGCACTACAAGCACCTCACGCACAGCCGCCAAAATACAGTCCACCGTAACACAAACATTTTCAAACTGCATCCCATATGACAAGAATTCGGCCCGCTGGAAAGCCATTACAGATGCGGTCGGTATGTATATAGCAAAGGATATGGTGCCAATATATACGGTGGAAAAGCCGGGGTTTATTAACATGATTAAAGTTTTGGACCCCAGGTATGTGTTACCAAGCGAAAGTTCTTCTCCGAAGTTGCCTTGCCTCAGCTATATAATAGCACAAGACAACGGGTCGCAAAGGAGTTGGAAGAGGTGTCCTTTTATTCTGCCACCACAGATTTATGGTCGAGTCAGACGATGCAGCCGTATATGAGTCTTACTGTGCACTTTATTAACAACGACTGGACTCTGCGGAGCGTCTGCCTCCAAACGGCATACTTTCCAGAGGACCACACAGGTGAAATTATAGCCCAGGGGCTAAAAGATGCCCTAAACTCATGGAACCTTGCCGAAGACCGACTCATTTGCATGACTACTGACAGCGGCAGCAACATGATTAAAGCTCTGAAGGACAATGCGTGGCCCAACCTCCAGTGCTTTGGACACAGATTGCACAATGCTATCGGTAAGTAAGTGTAATGGCTATGCATCAAGTTGTGGAAATTGCGTGAAGAATGAGGCAAAACTATTTCTCACGTTGACCACGCAAGTGCGTGAGTCGTTTATTTCTGTGAATGACATGAAAGACATACCGCTCGTCTTAAAGGGGCCGTGGTCACTTAACAGCTAAACGTACAACATCACGACTGTGCATGTAAAACATGAAACACAACACACTGAAAGATGATGGTGAATTATGAATCTCACATTCACTACAAAGCGACATTTTTCCCATTCGCATTATATAATTATAAATTATATAATTGTATAAATTATAATAATTATAATTAATGCATTATATCAAGCCAATATTTTGACAAAATGTGTATGAATAAATAAATATCTAATCGTGTGTGTGTGTGTGTCCTTTGTGCATTAATATTTTGCAGAAATTGAAGCAAGACAAGTTTATGAATGTAGTGGTATGTTCCACTAAAATGTGTTTTGATTATGTATTCTTCATTTACTGCAGAGAATGGTGTGAAGGACCCACGGATCGATCGTGCTATTGGGGTATGCAAAAAGGCTGTGTCTGCCTTTTCTTACAGCTGGAAAAAAAGAAGAGACATGAGTGAAGTACAGGCAGAGCTTGGTCTACCCACTCATCAGCTGATAACAGAGTCCCCGACCAGATGGGGTTCACGCCAAAGAATGATTGAGAGATTTCTCGAACAGGAGAAGGCTCTAGTCCGTGTCCTGGGTTCGGACAAGAAAAGTCGCCATCTTGTGCCCACTTGGCAAGATCTGGATGTGTTGGAGTCGATAAATAAAGCTGTAAAACCACTCCAAGAATTCACTGATGCACTCTCCGGGGAGTCTTATGTTAGTGTTTCATACATCAAACCAGTGCTCCATCTGTTCAAAACCAGTCTCCTACAGCCAGAGGAGGAAGACGCAGAGCTCACGAAAACAATAAAAGGAAAAATAATGCGGTACCTTGACGACAAATACAGCGACCCTGTAAAAGATGAACTCTTGGACATGTCCTCACTGGTTGACCCAAGGTTCCGCACAACCTACATTGACCCAGACAAGGTGGAACCAGTCAAAAAAAGAGCTGTTGCTGAGATGATGTCTCTACCTGCTCCTGCCAACAACAGTACACCACAGCAGCCTGGCACGGCTGTGCAGGTGCGCCAAGAAGATGCACAGCCTCCACCCAAGAAAAAGATGACTTTAGCGGCCTTCTTCAAAAAGAATCCAGTGTCATCTCCCAACCAGTCAGAGGCAGAAAAGATAGAGACTGAGCTGAAATCTTTCTTATTGACCCCTGAGGTAGACCCAGACACCAATCCTCTTGAGTGGTGGAAGCGCCACCAACCGAATTTTCCTAGGCTAAGTGTCCTGGCAAAAAAATACCTCTCAATCCCAGCAACAAGTGCACCCTCAGAGAGGGTTTTCAGTGTGGGGGGGGGCATTGTTACATGCCACCGGGCATGTCTAAAGCCAGAGGTGGTAGACAGGCTTGTCTTCCTGGCTAAGAATGTTTAGAAAAGAGGATATTCAAACTAAAACAGCACAACAAAAAAACACCTTATGCTCTCATGCACTGATAATTAATGCTGTTGAATGTTTTGTTGGCACTTTATCAGAACTACCTCCAATCTACTAATAGCAAGATGTTCAACTTGTGTTTAAAGAAATATTGTATGTTACATTTTATGTTATGTTACATTTTCACTGTTTACAATGGCAGGGCCTGCCATATTGTCTTTTTGGCTAGTTGTTCTTGATTGCCTTTAACCCCAAGGGGGAAAATCAAAATAAATCTTTTTTTTGGAACAATTACTTTGTCATCTGCATATGAATGGGGGGGGGGGGGGGGTGGGGGGGGGGGGGGGGGAGAAAATCGATTTAAATCGTAAATCGGATTTTTTGTGAAAAAATCGGGGATTTCTTTTTTTGGCCATATGCCCAGCCCTACTTCAAACACGTTCCCTCCACTGGTTTCAACCAAGCACTAAATTCGATGTTTTCCAACCAAATACGGTTGAACTTACACTTCCCCATATTTATTTGTAAGTAGATTTGAAGATACCTGAGTTTCTGACTGCCGCTAGCTGAAGCTTCGTTGCTAGGTTACTAGCTGGGTGTTCTCCGATAAGGGGCCGGGGGAAACAAAGTTAGTGATTACTGGTTCCATGTTCATTTATTTCAATACAAATTGTTGGGGGAACTGAAAGGCTATTACCGTACTGGTTACTTTGCAGCCCGGACATTTCCCCCAAAACACATTTAGACGCGAACGCTACACAGAAGTACCTTTCAAATCCCATCATTTTTAAGACCTTCTAAATCATATTTAAGACCTTTCTTATTTTTTTGGTCATATTTAAGACCTTTTTAAGGCCTTAAATTCTGATTATCAAATTTAAGACTTTTTAAGACCCCGCGGGAACCCTGACACAGTTACTTTTTTATACAGTGAGGTAAATGTGCATGTATGCCGTTCAGTATGCGTTTACGTCGGCATTTCCTGGATGCAAAGTCATCGAAAAGGTCATCGTATGACAGCTGCTGTGCCAACTGTGCGTTGATGCTTATGATAGCCAGGCCACTTAAGCGTTCTTGTGCCATTGACGACCGGAGGTACGTCTTCATAAGCTTCAGTTTGGAAAAGCTTCTCTCAGCAGACGCAACTGTAACAGGAAGAGTGCGGAGGGCAATCCAGAGATTTGGGTACAGTTCCTGTAACTCACTTTTGTGGAGAAATGACAACATCTCCAGAGCAGTTTTTAATATAATTAATGCAAATAAACTACTTCTACTAATAATAATAATAATCAGAATCAATTCAATAATATAAATACTATATTATTTTATTATAATATAGTTGTAATATAGTCAAGACAAAACATGCTTATTACATGCTAAAAAACTGATATTTCTTAAATCTGTATTCAAATGTAGTTCCCTCTGTCAGCAATGTATCAACAACTACACACACATTTCTATCAGTATTTCTCTGTGTTGTGGTTGACATGATGATGACTGTTAGGAGTTAAGGGGAGAGGCTGAGCATCACCATGAAATGTGCAAATTGACATAAAAATTTATAAAAGGGGAAAAAATGCTCCATGTTTTTTAGGCTGTAAACTTTAACTGTTATGTAAGCCAACTAGACAGACAGTTTATCACTCTTCCTCCTGTACATTAGCAGATAAAAGGCATAAAATACTTGAATGAATGGTAAATAAAGAATGCTGGAAATAACTGCATCTCCATTAGCCTATATGCTATGCAGAGACTGCCTTCTTCATGTCGTGAATTGCAGCTGATGTTTTAATATGGCAATTGGCAAAAGTTTGACATTTGACTTATACAACATTCGCAAGTTGTACATTTGACTCGTACAATAACCCACCTTCGAGTGATGCTTTAGTTTCTTCATGTTTTTTTTTTTCCCTCTTGCTTGCGCCGGACTGAAACTGTCTTTTCGCCGACATCTCTTCACCTACACTAGTGGCCATATCAAAGCCGTGATTGGTCAGATGTCGATTCATTGCAACGGTGTCGGCTTACAGACGTGCTCCCCTTGTCACCCCACACTCTCGCGTGTCAGCGCGGGGGGGGGGGGGGGGGGGGCGGAGACCTGCGCGGAGACCTGCGCGGAGAACTGCGCACAAGCCGAGCTCATAAGCCGAGGCCCCCTGCGCGAGGCCCCATGCAGCAATGTGATGCCCCATGCAGCCTGCATGATCGGCCTGTAGGGAGGGACGACCCTGGCTCTACCTGTGTTCAGCTGACAGCAACTTGATTGAACCATTGTTTCTAAAGATTCACACTTCAAGACGGACCATAATATGAGTTCTGTTTTTTTATTTGTATTATTTTTAATTTTCGTGTCTGTACTTGTCCCCCTAAAATAAACGAATAAATTGAAAACAATATATTATTTTTTTCACTAATGAAACTGAATTGTCAAGAATCAGATCAATGCACCATAGAAGGCACAACATGTTTTTGTTAAGTTGTTGTTGTTTTTTTTATTAATAAATGTTAACATCTTGAACCATTAGGAAACAGGCTGTAAAATAATGAGCCCCCGTGAGTGGGCCCAACCATAGGCGGCGCGTGAGGCTCAGGTTTGGGAAGGCTAAATAACTTTTTTTACCTGACGCTGCCCGCCTCCGGCGTCTATAGAAAAGAGATCAAGTCAGTGAAAGCACCGCCTGCTGACCAATCAGAGCTCAGTGTGCGGCGTTTAAATCTATCAAGTCATATTACAGGATAAAGGAAATACAGTTTAAACTGCCGTATGCAGAGAAGACGCCAACGTGTCGCACTTATCATTCATATCACATCATCAATCAGATCATCGATCATATAATATCATAATATATCATATATTTCCTTATCTGAGTCAGCTTCTCGAGCCGAATCTGGCCGTGCAACACTTACATTGTCACATACTGTATGCAGAAGTGTTATTTTAAGCAACACATTAAGTTGACGAAACACTCAACTCAAATGTAATTAAAGTCAGATCCATTCGTGTCTTAGATGGGGTGATATCACAAACCTGTTGTACGCTTTCAAACACTCGGTAGTTTATTTATTTTTTAACCAGTTGTTCTATATTCACCTTGTAGGTGCAACTATGTGGCTTGTATCCTGTATTATATGTTTAAATCATGGATATTTAAAGTTCATATTTGTCTAATATTAGTTTACTTTTCATTAATGAAGTATGACGCTGCGCTGTCAGTACACTTGTCCCTGTTTGTGATTGGTCAAATGTTTCTAACCCCGCCCCTTTCACGTGAACACGCTCTCAGCTGGAGAGAGAAACCCTGGCTTGATTTACCGAGTTGATAACAAGCGTCGTAGGACCGCTTAGCGAGATCTCGTTTGTTAGGGTTAGTTAAGATAAGTCAAACATATCCAGGGTATGTTGAACTGGCTTCGTAGAACAGGGCACAGGTGGCTACATAGCAGCGCTAATGTCAAAGACACAAACATTATATTTTTATTTTACCAGGATGCGACAAAAATATTTGGGAAGGCTTAGCCTTCCCTAGCCTACAGTACCCGCCGCCCCTGGGCCCAACATGTTTGTAACAGGCAAGCTTTTTTATTCTTCAGGTTATATGAACTACAGAACATTCTATAGATATGCATTGTAAAACATTCACCACATGAGCAGTTTACTATGATATAGTATGGACTAAAAAATGATGATGTTGTTGTAACAATGATAGGAATGCTACGATACATTAACATAATGAGTTGAGTGTTCGGTATGAAGCGGAACTAATGAAGAACGGACATCGACGGAACTATTTTACGGTTACACGTTCGTCCGCTGCTAAAGTGTGTCCTCCGAGAAACACTTGCAGTTGACTCGGTGGTTTGTTATGAGAAGTCTAGAGTAAAGTTTTGCAGGCTATGGAAAAAAAATTCCAGAGTCTCAACGAAAAGATCGCTCAAAGAGAATAAACAGGTAAGAAAAACGAAGGGTTACGTAAACATGTGTGTTTGCTAGCACCTCTCTCGATACTGTTAGCCTACCTTTAAGCTAAGGTTATATAGAGTGTATTCTCTTATTAATGCAGCTACATGACAACGACGAATGTTTACTGTAGGCTACTTAAGTATACGTAGCAATACTTTTTTAAGGAAATCCACGTCAATTAACAGCCCTATTTCAAAATTCCGCTCTGGTACAATAACAGGTACTCTAAGGCTTAAGCAAAGTCTAGCCTGCTTAATGTTAGTGTCACTTTTAGATGTAAAACTACTCGTTGTGCAAAATGTCTCCCATAGAAGTGAAGGGTATTATTGGTCCATCAACATGTCAGACCAATGTTGCAGCTGGTCGAGGTGAAGCTCATTTCAGCTGTTCATCATCATATTTGTTAAGATCATTATATGTTTTGAAACTGTGAGTCTGTGTAGTGGAGTGAAAGTATAAGTTCTAATGTCTTGACTGTAGAAGCTAGTTTTAGGTCTGATCTTTAACAGAAATTCACTCCAGTCTTCTTGCTCAGTTTCACAGACTGTCAGCAGCTAGAGGACAGTTAGCTCACATTCGAGTCCTTGATCTTAACTACAAGGTTTCACTTAGGGACCATCAATCAATTATAGTTAGAGTGACACAAAACCAAAGTTATGTTCGTGCTTGCACTCTTATATAATATATCTATCTATATGTCTTATGCTCACCTATTATGATTACTGATGTGTCATTAATTGATTTTACATAATAAAGATAATATCTTTTTGTTCAATAGCTTCCATTTCATGTGACCCAGGGACTCAGAATTCAAATATTATTACCTCAATGGAAAAATAAGACACACTTAATTTATTTTAGTGCTTTTATCTATTCTATATGCATATGAGGCATTACTAGTTTTCATTGTTTGTTTTTATATGGGGCTATCAAAAAAAAGAGGAAAAAAGTACAGATTTTTCCCTGTTAAAATGAACAGCAAAGACACTTGGATAGACTTACTAGATGTTTTGTGGTTTTTCCTAAGACTATATTATAACCTGTGTATTTACTGTCTATTGAAACTATTATGTGTTATCCTCAGCAGAGCAACTGAGTCAGCACAGGATGGCGTCCCCCCATGACCGCAGCCGTAAAGATGAGGATGAGGATGACCCCGTTGATCGGATGATATCCCGCACTGGCTGTGCAGAGCAACATTACGCTGTGCAGGAGTGCATGGCTGAACACCAGGACTGGCGCATCTGCAAAAGTCAGGTCCAGACTTTCAAAGACTGCATGATGAATTTCCAAATCGCCCGGAAAGAGCAGCTGATGAAGCAGCGGCAGAAAACCTTCCCTGAGTCTGCTCCGAGCTGAACACACTGGCTAGGATGTGTTGAGGGCATGCAAATCAAAAGACTGTACCTAATCACAATATTGTTGATTAAAATAAAGTATGAGCAGCTACAAAAAAACCAACGACTTGGACTTTCATGTTTGTGTGGTCAAGAGCGCTATGGATAAATGTGAGCTAGTAAAAGTGAGATTATGCCAAAGAAAGGTTTGAGGACATCTAATAACTTTATTTTAAATGTTTTATCCAGCAGTGAGCAAAAGGGAAGTTCTTTTTTTTTTTAATTGTCACTTTAATAAGCAGAAAATGTTTAACATATCTTTTTATTATAATTGGATACAAACACACTGTCTGCTGTCATAAGAGGCCACAATGGCACAATAGTATTATTTGAAAAGGCTGTGATTTAGGAATTAGTAAATTGACAAGAGTTAACATAAAGTTGTCATATTTGTGAAGATTAAAGTATAAGTGCAGTGTTACTGCAACATCATGTCAATGATACAGAAATCATGTCAGCAACACAGCCACTTAATTTTATATTGGGAAGCATTGT
The DNA here is from genome assembly GCA_031216635.1 of Dissostichus eleginoides. Taxonomy (NCBI): domain Eukaryota; kingdom Metazoa; phylum Chordata; class Actinopteri; order Perciformes; family Nototheniidae; genus Dissostichus; species Dissostichus eleginoides. The sequence goes on along the minus strand of JASDAP010000376.1, from coordinate 33,752 downwards.
ATCCAAACATTAAAAAGTCCTGAACGGTTTAAAAGCATTATTACTTAAAACAATAATCAGATGTTATTTGAGTTTGAGTATAAAATAAGCTTAATCAGAATAAGCTGTAAACCTGCTCTTAATGACTTCCTTAGCTAGTTTTGTCTCAAGAGATCAATGAAGTAAGTATATCTTCCCCTATACAGAGGACAGACGTGCAGTCATGTGTTTGCTGCTTTGAGATTGCAGCATTACATTAGAGCTGTTGCTCAACGATCATTAAGAGACCATCAGGTAGGCCACATTCACAGATTTCTTTCAGCATTTGTACAGTTTTGAATTGACTGAGAATGTCTTATATACTGCAATGTTTTAATTTGCTAATTGAACCAGCATGCACATGTGGTTTATAACTTCTATAATATTTATTTGTTCTTTAGACAGGAGAGCTTTCAGCAGACTTCGTCCAGTGTGGAGATCTACTATGTCTTTTCTCAGGACTGTTTTTAATGACTCTAACATCATCATTCATCCTCCAGGCTTCTATATCATTGGGTTTGAGACTTTTCCCTTCATCAGTGTCTACTTTATCTTTCTATCGTTTGTTTATGTGGTCACAGTGCTTGCCAATTGTTTGGTGATCTATGTAATTTGCTTTAATCGTTCTTTACACACTCCAACATTTCTGGCTGTGGTAAACCTTGCAGTAATTGATGTTATCCTGAACACATGCACTATTCCCAGCATGATAAAGATATTCCTTGTTAAAGACAACTTTATTCCATTTAACCTTTGTATGTTACAAATGTATGTCTACTACGCTTTTATATCTTTGGAGTCATATGCACTTGCTATACTTGCCTATGACAGGTTGATTGCAATATGTTTCCCTCTGCGTCACAACTCGATCAACACAACGCAGAGCATGTCATGGATTGTCGGCGTGACTTGGTTTTTTGGTCTGGGAGTAATATTATTTACAACAAGTCTAATGTCTCGACTGTCTTTTTGTAATTCTGTCAGAGTGTTTAGCTATTTCTGTGACTATGCGCCTGTGTTCAGACTCGCCTGTAATGATTATTCAATGCAGTGGGCTTCAGCTTCCTTCCTTTCTGTTTTGCTCCTTGCAGTACCCTTTGCTTTTATTCTCCTGTCTTATGTGAGCATTCTGGCGACTGTATTCATGATGAAATCTTTAGACAGTCGGGTGAAAGCTCTGGCCACTTGTGTGGAGCATATCATCCTTGTTGCTGTGTTTTACATTCCACTTCTTACCATATTTTGCGTTGGGTTTTATCTGCGTCTGATCGACCCAGACCAGCGTGTGCTGAGTCTGTCGTTGGCCTCTTGCATCCCACCTTGTGTCAATCCTCTCATATATTCTTTGAAAACCAGAGAGATCAAAATCAGAGTTCTGGCACTGGTAAGAAGAAATACAATTGGCACACAACCAACAAACCCCCCAAAAAACAATCCTTTGAGGGTTGATAAAACACAGCACTAAATAAAAAAAAAAGGACCAATTGGCAGTAGTAAGTCAATTGATCACTAGCATGCTGTTGCTGGTATCTCTAATATTACTCAGCTAATCTGTACTTAATTAAAATTGGACATTTATATCATAATACTTTTTGTTAAATCTACTGTATGCATTTCACAGTGTTAAAAAAAGGAACCGATAAGAGCATGACAAAATAGAGCAGCAGCCTCATCATTGTTTTGTTTGTGTGCAGTTTTGTGTTGTAATGTGCAATATATGTTGAGAAACTTTAAAGATTTGGTGTCGATGTTGTTTGTAATTATTCATTGTCAGAACTTTTTCAAATTTGAATGTACTTCAACTGCTTAGATATCTTATTTGTGACTGATACAAGTGAATATTGTTTTATTATGTTTATTTATACCAACAATGAAGTTTAAAAGTGAAGTAATTCATCTTCCACGTATATATGATTTAAAAATCTGTAAAAAACTTAAGCATTAAACATGTGGACTTCATGTACCTGTGTACTTCATTACTGTTCAAATCATTGAATCTTGGTTTAACTTTGTTGTTTTGGGAATCTAGTAAATCTAACGTGCTGAAAGAAAACCCGATTACAGACCAGATGAAGAAAATAAAATGACCGTGCAGATGAATGTGAGATTCACTGACTACTTCACAGATTGAGTAACCCCGGTGAACCTTCACCATGAAAACTGGCTTGTACCATATCACCAAATGACCAGGTTTGAATATACTCTATCACACTAAAACTTAATAACAGCTCAAATAATAGCTAATGATTCAGAGAACAAGTACATATAAACTCCAAAACACAATTGAATGAATGAGCTCTTAATACCCTCTTTACAATTACATATTATTCACTTGCACACGCTGTAGAACATAATGTTTCAAGTAAAACATTTTATGAAATAAAGTCTGTTATTGAATTGATTTTAATTCAACCGTAGCATCGCAGTTCTAGTCACACATGCCAAAGGAGCATGACAAGGCCAACAACAAGACCAAAGGTGACACATTATATCTGGAGTTTTAGTGTTAATAGGAGTAAGCAGCCTAAGACTTTTAGGCAGTGTAGAAAGACCAAGACAACCGACCCTTCTGCTGGCCTGGAAAAAGGTACTTTAAAGGAAAGGACCGCTTTCTAAAAACACCATTGAGTAATGGGACCTTTAACCTCCATGCTGTGTTGTGTTTATTCGCATCAGTAACAATCACAACTCAGATTAATTAGTTTGAAGTTTGCACAGTAAAAGGTTTGCTTGTTAAAGACAAGGTCATTAACAGCAACTCTCTGGTGACGGCATCACAAATTAGGCTCATTAAAACCATGGCCTGTTTAAGAAACTCATAATACATGTTGTTTACAGACTTTCGGAAAGTAGGGTCTCATTAATATATACAAAAAGTGAATGTACATCTACTCAAATTAGGTCAGTCTTATCAGTGAGGGAAATAAAGTGCTTGTGAACAGAGCTTAATAAGTTGAATGAAAAGAAAAAGTAATGCCGTGATCTCTGTGGAACAAATTAATATCATTAAAAGGCTTCTTCTTCTCACTTTCACTAGAAAGCTTTATCTCGGGAGATCAATAAGGAAAGTATATATTCCACTGTATGAGGGGTCAGACAGTTAGAGTCAGAGTTACTATTGATCCAGGGCCTCAGGTAAGCTTCATGATTAACTATCACATAACTACTTTAAACACTGTTAGGTTGAATTGTATTCATGAAAATGGCATGATAATGATGCATATGAGGCTTTTCAACGTCTACGTGTGTGATTTGATTTATTTCCTCTTTATCAGACCAGAGAGCCATCCTCCATCACAGGCTGCGGAGATCTACTATGTCTTTTCTCAGGACTGTTTTTAATGACTCTAACATCATCATTCATCCTCCAGGCTTCTATATCATTGGGTTTGAGACTTTTCCCTTCATCAGTGTCTACTTTATCTTTCTATCGTTTGTTTATGTGGTCACAGTGCTTGCCAATTGTTTGGTGATCTATGTAATTTGCTTTAATCGTTCTTTACACACTCCAAAATGTCTGGCTGTGGTAAACCTTGCAGTAATTGATGTTATCCTGAACACATGCACTATTCCCAGCATGATAAAGATATTCCTTGTTAAAGACAACTTTATTCCATTTAACCTTTGTATGTTACAAATGTCGTCTACTATGCTTTTTATCTTTGGAGTCATATGCACTTGCTATACTTGCCTATGACAGGTTGATTGCAATATGTTTCCCTCTGCGTCACAACTCGATCAACACAATGCAGAGCATGTCATGGATTGTCGGCGTGACTTGGTTTTTTGGTCAATAGGAGCAATCGCATTTACAACAGGTTAATGACTCAACTGTCTTTTTAATTCTGTCAAGATGTTTAGCTATTTCTGTGACTATGCGCCTGTGTTCAGACTCGCCTGTAACGATTATTCACTGCAGTGGGCTTCAGTTTTCCTTCCTTACTATTTTGATACTTGCAGTACCCTTTGCTTATATTATCCTGTCTTATATTTGCATTCTGGCGACTGTATTCATGATGAAATCTTTAGACAGTCGGTTGAAAGCTCTGGCCACTTGTGTGGAGCATATCATCCTTGTTGCTGTGTTTTACATTCCACTTCTTACCATATTTGCGTTGGGTTTTATCTGGGTCTGATCGACCCAGACCAGCGTGTGCTGAGTCTGTCGTTGGCCTCTTGCATCCCACCTTGTGTCAATCCTCTCATATATTCTTTGAAAACCAAAGGATCAAAATCAGAGTTGTGGCACTCATAAGAAAAAGTAAAATTGGCACAGACCAACGTAAGAGCAAACCTTAGAAGGTGATAAAATGTCTCGGTAGGCTTATCTATTCTAGACCTGGGACTCAATTTGAATACCTGAGAGCGTTGGCACCAGAGAACAATTAAATTGACACACATTATTTTCATTTCCAGCTTTAACAATCTGTCCTCTACCTTTCTAACACTTTTGTTATCAAAATATAAGTTCAATATTATTCAATACAAATACTTTGAAAGAGTTTTTACATTGGGCCCAACATAAAATATATACTAATTTTACTTTAAATGTTTTTCATTTACTTATTTATATTTCATGCAATAAATGTCTGCACTTTTAATACCTGTGTGGTCCGTTTATTTGAAAAAATAAATTCAATCAATAGCTGCAGCAATTCATTTTTCACCTGTACTGTTACTAATACAAATTTGAGCTAAAACAACACAATGAATAGAAATGAAAGGGACATAACCTATTTCCTCAAGTTTGATTGTTCATTCTTTATAGGTGCAACTGAGATGAATTAGGATGAAGTTAAAAAAGTGAACCGTGTTGGTAAAGTGATTAACTACCACTCTGGTAATGTCATCGCAAATTAAAAAACATTCACATTTTATTTAAGGCTAACTGCGGCCTGTTGTCGCTAATCCATCCACAGGGAATAAACTCTGCAATATGCAAGTTGTCATGCTGCACTGTTCATTCTCTTCCTTTCAGCAAAATTAACAAAATGTTAATGCTAGTTTACTGTGGCCTAATAGTCAATATCTGCAATGTGAGTTAACCTACTAACGTTAAGGCAGGATACATTTTGTCTGCCATGTTGTCATAAGAGGTCAGAGTCATCAGGTTGAGGCGCTATACAGTATGCTCTCCGACTGAGCTCTGATTTATGCAGTACTGAAATTAGTAATGTTAATTGTATCATAGGACTTAACCTGGCAATATTTTCTGATTTGAACGGTTTTCAGTGTTTCAGGCAAACTCAAAGTCCTTATTAGTTATTACTTAGTTTCAAAGGTTCAGGTTACAGTTGGGTTGTTGGTGTGTAGGGTTAGTGCAGGTTGAAAGCTACACTCATATATAACTACGATTACAATGACCTCATTATTACAGATCTAAAGCAACATATGTGTTAAGTTTTATCAAAGTGTACTTATTTAGTAAAATGCAACAGCATGATCCTGTTCATTATGCATATATATGCATTTGACCTATTTTAGTTTAATTCAACAAAGATCAGGTAGATGTTAAAAAAGATAATTTGATCTGCAACAATCCTACCATATATTTTTAAACCAAAGAGATCAAAAAGACCTCTGGAAGTGGTTGGAGAAATTAAAAGTGTCACAAAACCATGTTCCCACATGATAGGTTGGTTATTGGATCAATTTAAAACTTGAGGTTTTTAATATGGTATAAAAAAACAGATCTATACTAGAAGTTAGATTATCTGAGGTAACAAGTCTTTTCTACTGTATATTTAACCTAAAGCATTGTAATATTTGAACAGATGTGGTGTTTAATTAAACATTTATATTCTACTTGAATACATACACATTTTCACAACCTGCCTAGAGAAAGGGATAATAAAGAAATGTACTCTATATTAATAATGGATAATGTTCCATCATATACTATATTAAATACCTCTTCTGAAATCCGATTAAAGATACTGTTTTATGAAAGACTCTCTGACAAAGATCAAATTATGATACATTACAACAATAGCTTACACTGTACTTTAGAATGATGAACGAAACAGTGAAGAGTAGTGAAGTAGTAATATGACGAGTGCCTGCCCTCTTGTGGGTTTGTGTGTGCAGTTCAAGCCATACCATGAATCACACTCAGTTATTAATGTCACATATAGTTGTGTCACAGCCCAATATGGTCTACTATGTTTGTTCCTAAAACTGCATGCTAACATGTGAATTTAAATCTGACTGACAGATCAGATTTTATTCAACTTTAAAGATACACTTAGTTCATGAATCTCAGATTTTAGGCGTAAGTGTTAAATAATAAAACTCTATCTTGGATCTGTAAACCTTATTTTTGAGATGTCACAATTTATTAGCAGGTACAAGATATATAATTTCTGTCAATCATAAGGTCATGAATCAACTACTTACTGTAACTGATTTAAATCAAAATACGAGACACATTTGGGATACTAAAACTCAACAAATGTGTCTGTATAAAAGCTCCAACCTAATTACAAGATGTTAAAACTTAAGTAAACAAAACATAATGTACTGCATCTTTGTGTGCTCATTAATTGGGACAAATATCCCTGTGGAGTATCCCCTTTGTGAGTCACACATGTACACCACATCATGGTTTCAGCAACCTGGATATACTATCATGATCTTCTCCCAATTATATTCTCAATGTACACATAACCCATATGCCAAAACATAGTTTAAAACACACAACAGCTTGTTGAGATGCATTCAATTTTGGAAGTTTATTAAAACAACAGTTCAAAACCCAAATATAATTGTTTATTATGATAAATGAAAAGTAAAACATAAAATCCTCACATTGAGACTATAAATGAATAATATTTAGTAGAGACTACTTAAAACTCATGTCTATACTAATGTATGTGAAAATTGACCTAAATACTGTATCTCTGTTTGAGAACCACAACCTACTAACTAACTACTAACACAAAAGACGTGTCAATTCAATCATGCAAAACCGATGTTAACAAAATGATGTACCATGTTTAATAAGCACAGCAACAATTCATAAGATACTGACATTTCCTTTTTGATACTAGATTATACAATATTGCCACTATAGTCATATATAATGCAACCTTTTCATGTTAAATAGCAAGCAGTGTTTAAGATTTCAACCTTTTTTGGCACTGAAGCTAATCCTATTTCTTTTGACAAGCTTCTTGATAGCCATCAGAATTTCCTCTGTCTTTAAAGAGTATACAATAGGATTGAGCAAAGCTGGCATGGTGTTGTCAAAGATGTGTTTATCATTCTGACATTGGGTTTATGTAAGAGACTACTGACGCTATGTTGGTGCCAATAATTGGTAGGAAGAAAATTGCCACAAGAATCAGGTGAGAGGTACAAGTTTTAGAGGCTTTGAGTCGTTCCTCTCCTGATGCAATCCTGCCTAGTGCTATTGAAATGCCAACATACGATAACGTTATCAATATGAGAGGAATACAGAGGATTATAATGAGAGCTACATATGCCATTATGTTATTTATAGACGAGTCATTGCAGGACAGACGATATACTGGTGAATGATCACAGAAAAAGCTGTTTACCACCAAGAGTCACAGAAGGAGAGGTTATCAATATTTCCAACAGTAAATCCTACTAAACTAAATAAAGTAACCCACGAAAACAGCAACAATGCAGCGATAGACGGGGGCGTCACAATACTGTGGTACCTTAAAGGGAAGCAAATTGCTATAAATCTTGTCATATGCCATCGTGGTAAGTGTCCATGACTGTACAGATAAAAAGAATAAAACAAAGAAATATAACTTAGGCAAGCTTCATAGACAATGTATCTCCTTTCAAACAAAAAAGTATCTAAGACCTTTGGGATGAGAGCTGTGCTCCCACACATATCTGTCAAAGCCAGGTAAAACACAACCATGTATTTGGGAGTATGCAGAGTCTTGACATAGTAAATAACTGAGAGAAGAATGCTATTCCCAAGAACAGTCACGATGTAGACAAACACAGGAACACATAGTAATACTTAACATGAGGCATCGTGGAAAACCCGCTGAGATAAAACTTAGCAGGGCGAACAAATGTGGCATTCACTGTGGAAGCAGCTCTCGCCTCTGGGATCATCTTCTTTCTTTAGATCAACAAAAAAACCAAACATCAAGAGTGCAGTGCCTTGAATTGAGCAGTTGAGTGAGAGACATGACATTTATTTCCCACCCCTTTCGTTGTGAGCCATTAGAAATGCAGCTGGGTGTACCACATGACCATTCAACGTATGGCTGTCTGAAGGGAATATGATTGACAAGTTAAAGCATTCGACTCAGTTAACCTTTGTCAACAGGATAATGAATGCCAGCAATTATAGAGCATAATCACGATTCAAAAGAAAACAATCTTAAATGAGGGATTTAAACATTTTACTGATCACACTCATCATTATCTTAATGCTAAAAAGACTGCCTTTAAGGAAAATAACAGCTTTATTTCACTAACTCGATATTTTAAGCGACATGTTAGCCTCTTTTGAAGTTGAAGAAATAACTGGCAGAAATAAAGACTCTTCCATTTAATTTTTTTGTTTTGTTTTATCGTTTTAAAAGCCCTCCAAAATAACCCATATCAGTTTTAGTGTAAAGTATCTTTAGAACATACCTACTCTACCTTGCCATCATGCAACCCTTTTGTGAAAAGGAGCTAAAGTCATTCAAACCAATTATAGTCTCTGCAACACCGCCAGACTCCTTATCCAAAAACAATAATTTTACCTTCGCAGAACACACAGTTGCTGCTGCCTCGGTAAATTGGCAAAGAAAGAAGGAAATAGCTTTCTGACAGCAAGGTCAAAGCAGTGAAGGTATTCTAAACATGTACATCCTTTTGAGATGATGAAAGCAAGTTTTAAAGTCTGTTAATAGGCTTTTGCGATTTATTGTGCGTAAATTCTATTGTTGTACCGGTGAAATAAGTTATTGTGCTTTTGGCTATAATATATTATGGCCATCACAGCTGTGTTTCTCCACACTGAAACAATGTAAACACAAATAGAGACAAGCAGATATGTAGTAGGAAAATGATATTGAAAAATCTGAACTAACAAGAACTCTTGCTTGATTGCCAGCAAATTGCTCAGTATTTTGTGAGTTTCGTTAATAAAAGATGAGCTTTATATTGTGCTGAACACATACATTTTGGTTCTCATGAATCTTAAAGCTTCCATTTAGTTTTAGTTGTAATTTTAGTTGTACTGTTTTTAATCCTTTAAACTAGTCTCATATGGTGCAAATAAAACAAAACCATTTATAAATTGAATTTACAGAACAATTACTGTATGATGATATATACCCTCATCGTGGTACAAAATGACCTGTTCCTTGAAATCAGACTGAGGAGCATGTTGATTCCTCTTGGCTATCTTTCATTATCCAGTCAAAACCAGATACTAAAACAAGCTTATCTCAAATAATAACACCCAAGGTCTTCTGACAGGTTTAACCTTCTTTGACATTAAATGCCACTACACTTTCCTTCAGTATTCATACAATGGTATAATCTAACGTGATTCAGTAATTTACACCGACCACTTTAGATATGTCCCACAACAATCTTGTTATTCATATAATTCTGCCACATCTTTTATAACATCAAAATACACTTTTATGCATACAACACAACAACAAATATAAAGACAAAAAACGAACTGCCTCCCGGACAACCATAATGTAATGCATCAAGGCATGCTGCAATGACAAGCTGAAAAGAGATGCCTCAATCGTGAAATTGTTTAATAAGAAAATCTTTTCAGTATCACAACTTTATATAAACAAGACCCATAATGTTATTTACACAAGACCCAAAATATTTAGACAATTTGTAATTTGATGATTACATCCTTCCAGTAATTTTAGATTTATTTCTGATTTTTTATATTTTTTTCATAGATTCTTTGATTTCTTGCGTCTGCAAAACATAAATGATTGGGTTCAGCATTGGAGGAAAGATAGAGGTCAGAGACAGGTTTAGGATCCTGGCGTTCGGAGATATTTTTGAAGTCATAGTAAATGTGACTAATATTGGGACGAAATAGATTACCACCAACGAAAGATGAGCTGTGCAGGTTCTAAAGGCCTTCACTCTTTCATGAACTGTGGTAACTTTAGACAATGAATAGCCGATACATGAATAACTAAACAGAATAAATGTGAGTGGAAGCCAAAGAATTAGAACTATTAAAAACCAACTAAAGTCATCAGTAGGTTTATAGTCATTGCAAGCCAGTCGATATATCTGGCCGTGGTCACAGAAATAGCTGTTAATAACCACAGACTTACAGAAGGAAAGTCTTGTTAGAAGGCCCACTGCAATAAGTACAACAGTAATAACAAAGACCCAGAAGCAGGCAATCAAAGACAGCATGAACCTGTGGGTCACCTTCACTTGGTAGTGCAGTGGGTAGATGATAGCTATCAGTCTGTCATACGAGAGTGCAACTAGATTAAGAACCTGCATTGAAAGGCACGTGTAGCAGAAAAAAAGAAATGCCAAGCAGTCAGCGTAGGGGATGTACTGATGGTTAAACAGAAAGATATCAAGAACCTTTGGCACCAAAGCAGAGCTACCACACAGGTCCACAAATGCTAAATTAAAAACTACAATATATTTTGGAGTTCTCAGCCTATAGTCCAAGTATATTATGGCCATCACAGCGGTGTTTCCCAACACTGAAACAATGTAAACAAAAAAGAGGAATACATAGTAATAATTGATATTAGGAATTCCAATAAAGCCACTTAATATGAAATATTCAGGACGCACAAAAGTGATGTTTTTTCCAAGAGCTGAGTTGAAGAAGTCCATTATGAAAAACCTCTCAAACCTACGCTGTGGGAAGCAGTCTTTAATGCAGAGAACAGTACTGTGCGTCAGCACTGTGTTCTGTTGGACAGAGGTGAGCTCTTTTCTCTGCTCTCTTTCCGACGATGAAGCTTTAACGAGCGTTAGCTATTTTGCAATCCCTAACATTGTTTATGTCAAATGAAAGGTGTGTTCCCTTGAGTCTCTTGTACGCAAGCACCAGAAAAAAATACGTCTTTAGTCCAATGAACTTCTTGCACTTAGGAAGTCTACTGACAGGAATATCCAATGCAGCTATCTAGTCGAAGCCTGCGGAGCAGGATTGTTAAACTCAATTTGCTAAGGGACACACTGAGAAAATAAAATCACATCAAGAGCCAGACCTAATTTGATAATATTGTAAATGTCACATCAGCCATTGACATTCACTTTGGTCCAAATAAAGCACAAAAAAAGTCAATTCAAAAGTTGTATAGCCATCATAGCATTTCCTGAAGCTTAATAATTAGTTCTGACAACATGATACAAGCAGGCTAACAAGCAGCAAACAAGGCCATGGTCCTTCTCTCTTTACTTTCCTATTTACCTACTCTGACTTTGGAATTTAACCAAAGTCCATTTATTCCTACCAAGGACATTCATTAAAAAAAAAGATTAACATAGATAAGTAATACGTGAATTTCTGGGGAATTATTTACTGCCACGTATTCATTTGGTCCCCAATCTAGAACTCATTCTACGGACACGCCACATTCCCCACTGAAATTGAAAGCATTATAGTTTCTTTATATATTCATACGTTTTTTTTTTTTTAATCCACACAAACCACTCGTCATATCGGTCTAAACTACATCCATCCTTGGTGATAACTTTACTCAGGATAAACATTTGGGCACATTTGGGTTGTTCATCTTACAAAATGTTTAAATTCAAGAAATCCCGTTCCAGATTCTACATTTTTTGCATCTGCTTAACAATAAATTCTTCAGTTAAAGTCAGTATGTACCTGAATAACCTGAAGGGTTTAATGTCATTAGTGTAGAGTTAGAAAACACAGATTGATTCAGAAAGAGAAGCGAACCAAAAGGCAAAATATGTCTTGTTACTTTTTAAATATGAGGTATCCATCTACAAACATGAAGAAGCAGAACAAGGATACATCATTTGATTGCAAAAATATATATTTTATAGTCACTGATTTTTATGAATTCTAAATCAGTTTATTTGTATGCTTTTGAATATGCTGTAAAAGAGAACATTGAAGACACAATTCGTTTTCTAATATACAGTAGAGTCCTTCAAGACAACATGCACAGAGACACACACTTTGATCACAATAATGTGTTCCCAGAATATCCTCCTAATACACAAGCACAGATAAAACAAATAGTAGAACACTCTCATTGTAGGTGTGTATACCTGACACACTGTATTTCTAATGTTTACTGTTTTGTGCTGTCTATTAGTTAGTTTATTAATTTAAAGCACAATGATTATAATACATTTTTTATGGAATTACTTGTGTTTAATTAAATGTTAAAATGTGTGCAGATGTTAACAAATAAAATACAAATTAACCTAATGGCATTAAAACAATATCCAAAATAAATAAACAAATAATCATTTCATGATTTCTCTCTTCACAGTAATTTGGGATTTCTTTCTAAATTTCAATATTTTTTTCATAGATTCTTTGATTTCTTGCGTCTGCAAAACATAAATGATTGGGTTCAGCATTGGAGGAAACAGAGGTCAGAGACAGGTTTAGGATCCTGGCGTTCGGAGATATTTTTGAATCCATGGTAAAGGTGACTAATATTGGAATGAAATAATAATCACTAACGAAAGATGAGCTGTGCAGGTTTTAAAGGCCTTCACTCTTTCATGAACTGTGGCAACTTTAGACAATGCATAGCCGATACATGAATAATAAACAGAATAAATGTGAGTGGAAGCCAAAGAATTAGAACTATTAAAAACCAACTAAAGTCATCAGTAGGTTTATAGTCATTGCAAGCCAGTCGATATATCTGGCCGTGGTCACAGAAATAACTGTTAATAACCACAGACTTACAGAAGGAAAGTCTTGTTAGAAGGCCCACTGCAATAAGTACAACAGTAATAACAAAGACCCAGAAGCAGGCAATCAAAGACAGCATGAACCTGTGGGTCACCTTCACTTGGTAGTGCAGTGGGTAGATGATAGCTATCAGTCTGTCATACGAGAGTGCAACTAGATTAAGAACCTGCATTGAAAGGCACGTGTAGCAGAAAAAAAGAAATGCCAAGCAGTCAGCGTAGGGGATGTACTGATGGTTAAACAGAAAGATATCAAGAACCTTTGGCACCAAAGCAGAGCTACCACACAGGTCCACAAATGCTAAATTAAAAACTACAATATATTTTGGAGTTCTCAGCCTATGGTCCAAGTATATTATGGCCATCACAGCGGTGTTTCCCAACACTGAAACAATGTAAACAAAAAAGAGGAATACATAGTAATAATTGATATTAGGAATTCCAATAAAGCCACTTAATATGAAATATTCAGGACGCACAAAAGTGATGTTTTTTCCAAGAGCTGAGTTGAAGAAGTCCATTATGAAAAACCTCTCAAACCTACGCTGTGGGAAGCAGTCTTTAATGCAGAGAACAGTACTGTGCGTCAGCACTGTGTTCTGTTGGACAGAGGTGAGCTCTTCTCTCTCCTCTCTTTCCGACGATGAAGCTTTAACGAGCGTTAGCTATTTTGCAATCCCTAACATTGTTTATGTCAAATGAAAGGTGTGTTCCCTTGAGTCTCTTGTACGCAAGCACCCGAAAAAAATACATCTTTAGTCCAATGAACTTCTTTCACTTAGGAAGTCTGACAGGAATATCCAATGCAGCTATCTAGTCGAAGCCTGCTCAGCAGGATTGTTAAACTCAATTTGCTAAGGGACACACTGAGAAAATAAAATCACATCAAGAGCCAGACATAATTTGATAAATTGTAAATGTCACATCAGCCATTGACAGGCATGAAAACGGGTCAGGGGTGAAAAAGGTGAGAAGGATATTTTGAGATGCATTTTTTTGCCAACCTGGGAGAGCTGGAGAAACTTAACTTCAGCCATGAGTCAAAAATATTATGGCCTCCTTACTAAGTATTATGCAAGACATTTCATGCCAGCCTGTCACTGGGTCTAACATTTACAGTATATGAGGCACAATGTGGTAAGGGCTTAATGCAAATGGCTTAATGCATATGCAGATGGTGGACATGCTGTAACTTAACTTGTCTACTCTTCCATCATGACTGACAGCCAATACAATGTTATGTAATTCAGATTTTAATACATTTTTTGGCAAAGATAGCCTAAAACACACAATACAGTGGTTTCCAGGAGCCTTAGAAAACGGGATGGAATGCTCCGCCAAGGTTCCAAGGACCATTGCCTAGAACACAAATTATGTAATTAATGTAAAGCTAGTGTATTCCATGTTTAGGTGATGATGCTGCCAGTGACCGCAGCTGATTGTGAATAATAATAATAATAATATGATTATTATTATTGTTATAATAAAAATAACAATCTCAAAGTGCTAGTGTACTCTGTCTATGCTGCCTGTGCTGACTAACAGGCCTACACCACCTACCTCTGCATTTGCTATGCGGTTTATAACTGGTACGGGGATCTTTCCCTGGCACTGCTGCCTGATTGTTTCTGACCCCTGGTTGGCTTGACTCTGGCTTGCTGGATTCACCCTAGCTGATGCTGGAAGGAAGCTGCTGGCAACACTATGAGTGGAAGCTATCATCTGCACCTTCTTCTTGTGAACTTCCGTCTGGCAGTGAGCCTGCAGAGCATGGCTGCCTTTGTTAGCATAATTGATCTCTTTGTGGCAGAGAATGCATCTGGCGAATCCCTGCCTGTTGATTTTGATGAATACATCTCCTAGATGAAAGGACACCTCTTGCTCTTTTACTGAGACCTTGCCTTCCAGTTTTAGCCACGACCAGTTCCAGCTGCATTTCAATCCAGCATCCAGCTGTTTAACAATGGCTGAATCCTTCTCCCCTAACACACTCATTCTGCAAAAAAATGTTTGTATTAGTGTTAGCACTAACTTCTAGTTTAGCCTTATTGATAGAACGGTGGACCACTTTACCCTTCAGCCTTGTCAGTCCCCTCACCTCAAAATCATCAACACGTCCTGGAAAAACGAGTTGTAGAGATTTTAGAAAGTAGCACTAACATTAACCAGTTTTTCTTTTTGTGATTTACCGTAAGCTATACAAGCTAGCATCTAACTTTAGTAACGATATCTAGCTAATGTTAGGCTAACGTTAACGGTAGCGTTAGCTAATCATTTTCCACCGGAGCTTTAGTGCTAGCTGTCTAACGTTGCGTTCTCTCCTGCTGTGTTCACATTACACATTCGTCACTACCTCCCCGAGTCGGGAGCGATTCATGCTGTGCGGAATCGCCGAGGCCAGGCGTGCTTTCAGCTTCTGATGGTGGTCTGGATCCCGCTCTGGTCAGCACGAGCGAAGCGAACTGCTTGTAAACCAATGATCAGGTCCCTTTTGGCACGCGCACCTGTTCGCAGTTCACTGAATCTCTGGGGCTGGTTCAGAGGCCGTAATGGTACGCACCGTGGTGACGAGAAGACGAGACCCAATCACTGCCGCTGAGAGAGTCTCTCAGCGGCAGTGATTGGGTCTCGTCTTCCACGGTGCGTACCGTTACGGCCTCTGAACCAGCCCCAGAGACTCAGTGAACTGCGAACAGGTGCGCGTGCCAAAAGGGACCTGATCATTGGTTTACAAGCAGTTCGCTTCGCTCTGCTGACCAGAGCGGGATCCAGACCACCATCAGAAGCTGAAAGCACGCCTGGCCTCGGCGATTCCGCACAGCATGAATCGCTCCCGACTCGGGGAGGTAGTGACGAATGTGTAATGTGAACACAGCAGGAGAGAACGCAACGTTAGACAGCTAGCACTAAAGCTCCGGTGGAAAATGATTAGCTAACGCTACCGTTAACGTTAGCCTAACATTAGCTAGATATCGTTACTAAAGTTAGATGCTAGCTTGTATAGCTTACGGTAAATCACAAAAAAGAAAAACTGGTTAATGTTAGTGCTACTTTCTAAAATCTCTACAACTCGTTTTTCCAGGACGTGTTGATGATTTTGAGGTGAGGGGACTGACAAGGCTGAAGGGTAAAGTGGTCCACCGTTCTATCAATAAGGCTAAACTAGAAGTTAGTGCTAACACTAATACAAACATTATTTTTGCAGAATGAGTGTGTTAGGGGAGAAGGATTCAGCCATTGTTAAACAGCTGGATGCTGGATTGAAATGCAGCTGGAACTGGTCGTGGCTAAAACTGGAAGGCAAGGTCTCAGTAAAAGAGCAAGAGGTGTCCTTTCATCTAGGAGATGTATTCATCAAAATCAACAGGCAGGGATTCGCCAGATGCATTCTCTGCCACAAAGAGATCAATTATGCTAACAAAGGCAGCCATGCTCTGCAGGCTCACTGCCAGACGGAAGTTCACAAGAAGAAGGTGCAGATGATAGCTTCCACTCATAGTGTTGCCAGCAGCTTCCTTCCAGCATCAGCTAGGGTGAATCCAGCAAGCCAGAGTCAAGCCAACCAGGGGTCAGAAACAATCAGGCAGCAGTGCCAGGGAAAGATCCCCGTACCAGTTATAAACCATAGCAAATGCAGAGGTAGGTGGTGTAGGCCTGTTAGTCAGCACAGGCAGCATAGACAGAGTACACTAGCACTTTGAGATTGTTATTTTTATTATAACAATAATAATAATCATTTATTATTATTATTATTATTCACAATCAGCTGCGGTCACTGGCAGCATCATCACCTAAACATGGAATACACTAGCTTTACATTAATTACATAATTTGTGTTCTAGGCAATGGTCCTTGGAACCTTGGCGGAGCATTCCATCCCGTTTTCTAAGGCTCCTGGAAACCACTGTATTGTGTGTTTTAGGCTATCTTTGCCAATAAAATGTATTAAAATCTGAATTACATAACATTGTATTGGCTGTCAGTCATGATGGAAGAGTAGACAAGTTAAGTTACAGCATGTCCACCATCTGCATATGCATTAAGCCATTTGCATTAAGCCCTTACCACATTGTGCCTCATATACTGTAAATGTTAGACCCAGTGGCAGGCTGGCATGAAATGTCTTGCATAATACTTAGTAAGGAGGCCATAATATTTTTGACTCATGGCTGAAGTTAAG
This sequence comes from Dissostichus eleginoides, assembly GCA_031216635.1. Lineage (NCBI taxonomy): Eukaryota > Metazoa > Chordata > Actinopteri > Perciformes > Nototheniidae > Dissostichus > Dissostichus eleginoides. The sequence continues at coordinate 16,648 of JASDAP010000376.1, read as the reverse complement.
TTTCTCCAGCTCTCCCCAGGTTGGCAAAAAAATGCATCTCAAAATATCCTTCTCACCTTTTTCACCCCTGACCCGTTTTCATGCCTGTCAATGGCTGATGTGACATTTACAATATTATCAAATTATGTCTGGCTCTTGATGTGATTTTATTTTCTCAGTGTGTCCCTTAGCAAATTGAGTTTAACAATCCTGCTGAGCAGGCTTCGACTAGATAGCTGCATTGGATATTCCTGTCAGACTTCCTAAGTGAAAGAAGTTCATTGGACTAAAGATGTATTTTTTTCGGGTGCTTGCGTACAAGAGACTCAAGGGAACACACCTTTCATTTGACATAAACAATGTTAGGGATTGCAAAATAGCTAACGCTCGTTAAAGCTTCATCGTCGGAAAGAGAGGAGAGAGAAGAGCTCACCTCTGTCCAACAGAACACAGTGCTGACGCACAGTACTGTTCTCTGCATTAAAGACTGCTTCCCACAGCGTAGGTTTGAGAGGTTTTTCATAATGGACTTCTTCAACTCAGCTCTTGGAAAAAACATCACTTTTGTGCGTCCTGAATATTTCATATTAAGTGGCTTTATTGGAATTCCTAATATCAATTATTACTATGTATTCCTCTTTTTTGTTTACATTGTTTCAGTGTTGGGAAACACCGCTGTGATGGCCATAATATACTTGGACCATAGGCTGAGAACTCCAAAATATATTGTAGTTTTTAATTTAGCATTTGTGGACCTGTGTGGTAGCTCTGCTTTGGTGCCAAAGGTTCTTGATATCTTTCTGTTTAACCATCAGTACATCCCCTACGCTGACTGCTTGGCATTTCTTTTTTTCTGCTACACGTGCCTTTCAATGCAGGTTCTTAATCTAGTTGCACTCTCGTATGACAGACTGATAGCTATCATCTACCCACTGCACTACCAAGTGAAGGTGACCCACAGGTTCATGCTGTCTTTGATTGCCTGCTTCTGGGTCTTTGTTATTACTGTTGTACTTATTGCAGTGGGCCTTCTAACAAGACTTTCCTTCTGTAAGTCTGTGGTTATTAACAGTTATTTCTGTGACCACGGCCAGATATATCGACTGGCTTGCAATGACTATAAACCTACTGATGACTTTAGTTGGTTTTTAATAGTTCTAATTCTTTGGCTTCCACTCACATTTATTCTGTTTAGTTATTCATGTATCGGCTATGCATTGTCTAAAGTTGCCACAGTTCATGAAAGAGTGAAGGCCTTTAAAACCTGCACAGCTCATCTTTCGTTAGTGATTATTTATTTCATTCCAATATTAGTCACCTTTACCATGGATTCAAAAATATCTCCGAACGCCAGGATCCTAAACCTGTCTCTGACCTCTGTCTTTCCTCCAATGCTGAACCCAATCATTTATGTTTTGCAGACGCAAGAAATCAAAGAATCTATGAAAAAAATATTGAAATTTAGAAAGAAATCCCAAATTACTGTGAAGAGAGAAATCATGAAATGATTATTTGTTTATTTATTTTGGATATTGTTTTAATGCCATTAGGTTAATTTGTATTTTATTTGTTAACATCTGCACACATTTTAACATTTAATTAAACACAAGTAATTCCATAAAAAATGTATTATAATCATTGTGCTTTAAATTAATAAACTAACTAATAGACAGCACAAAACAGTAAACATTAGAAATACAGTGTGTCAGGTATAACACACCTACAATGAGAGTGTTCTACTATTTGTTTTATCTGTGCTTGTGTATTAGGAGGATATTCTGGGAACACATTATTGTGATCAAAGTGTGTGTCTCTGTGCATGTTGTCTTGAAGGACTCTACTGTATATTAGAAAACGAATTGTGTCTTCAATGTTCTCTTTTACAGCATATTCAAAAGCATACAAATAAACTGATTTAGAATTCATAAAAATCAGTGACTATAAAATATATATTTTTTGCAATCAAATGATGTATCCTTGTTCTGCTTCTTCATGTTTGTAGATGGATACCTCATATTTAAAAAGTAACAAGACATATTTTGCCTTTTGGTTCGCTTCTCTTTTCTGAATCAATCTGTGTTTTCTAACTCTACACTAATGACATTAAACCCTTCAGGTTATTCAGGTACATACTGACTTTAACTGAAGAACTTTATTGTTAAGCAGATGCAAAAAATGTAGAATCTGGAACGGGATTTCTTGAATTTAAACATTTTGTAAGATGAACAACCCAAATGTGCCCAAATGTTTATCCTGAGTAAAGTTATCACCAAGGATGGATGTAGTTTAGACCGATATGACGAGTGGTTTGTGTGGATTAAAAAAAAAAAAACGTATGAATATATAAAGAAACTATAATGCTTTCAATTTCAGTGGGGAATGTGGCGTGTCCGTAGAATGAGTTCTAGATTGGGGACCAAATGAATACGTGGCAGTAAATAATTCCCCAGAAATTCACGTATTACTTATCTATGTTAATCTTTTTTTTTAATGAATGTCCTTGGTAGGAATAAATGGACTTTGGTTAAATTCCAAAGTCAGAGTAGGTAAATAGGAAAGTAAAGAGAGAAGGACCATGGCCTTGTTTGCTGCTTGTTAGCCTGCTTGTATCATGTTGTCAGAACTAATTATTAAGCTTCAGGAAATGCTATGATGGCTATGTACAACTTTTGAATTGACTTTTTTTGTGCTTTATTTGGACCAAAGTGAATGTCAATGGCTGATGTGACATTTACAATATTATCAAATTAGGTCTGGCTCTTGATGTGATTTTATTTTCTCAGTGTGTCCCTTAGCAAATTGAGTTTAACAATCCTGCTCCGCAGGCTTCGACTAGATAGCTGCATTGGATATTCCTGTCAGTAGACTTCCTAAGTGCAAGAAGTTCATTGGACTAAAGACGTATTTTTTTCTGGTGCTTGCGTACAAGAGACTCAAGGGAACACACCTTTCATTTGACATAAACAATGTTAGGGATTGCAAAATAGCTAACGCTCGTTAAAGCTTCATCGTCGGAAAGAGAGCAGAGAAAGAGCTCACCTCTGTCCAACAGAACACAGTGCTGACGCACAGTACTGTTCTCTGCATTAAAGACTGCTTCCCACAGCGTAGGTTTGAGAGGTTTTTCATAATGGACTTCTTCAACTCAGCTCTTGGAAAAAACATCACTTTTGTGCGTCCTGAATATTTCATATTAAGTGGCTTTATTGGAATTCCTAATATCAATTATTACTATGTATTCCTCTTTTTTGTTTACATTGTTTCAGTGTTGGGAAACACCGCTGTGATGGCCATAATATACTTGGACTATAGGCTGAGAACTCCAAAATATATTGTAGTTTTTAATTTAGCATTTGTGGACCTGTGTGGTAGCTCTGCTTTGGTGCCAAAGGTTCTTGATATCTTTCTGTTTAACCATCAGTACATCCCCTACGCTGACTGCTTGGCATTTCTTTTTTTCTGCTACACGTGCCTTTCAATGCAGGTTCTTAATCTAGTTGCACTCTCGTATGACAGACTGATAGCTATCATCTACCCACTGCACTACCAAGTGAAGGTGACCCACAGGTTCATGCTGTCTTTGATTGCCTGCTTCTGGGTCTTTGTTATTACTGTTGTACTTATTGCAGTGGGCCTTCTAACAAGACTTTCCTTCTGTAAGTCTGTGGTTATTAACAGCTATTTCTGTGACCACGGCCAGATATATCGACTGGCTTGCAATGACTATAAACCTACTGATGACTTTAGTTGGTTTTTAATAGTTCTAATTCTTTGGCTTCCACTCACATTTATTCTGTTTAGTTATTCATGTATCGGCTATTCATTGTCTAAAGTTACCACAGTTCATGAAAGAGTGAAGGCCTTTAGAACCTGCACAGCTCATCTTTCGTTGGTGGTAATCTATTTCGTCCCAATATTAGTCACATTTACTATGACTTCAAAAATATCTCCGAACGCCAGGATCCTAAACCTGTCTCTGACCTCTGTCTTTCCTCCAATGCTGAACCCAATCATTTATGTTTTGCAGACGCAAGAAATCAAAGAATCTATGAAAAAAATATAAAAAATCAGAAATAAATCTAAAATTACTGGAAGAATGTAATCATCAAATTACAAATTGTCTAAATATTTTGGGTCTTGTGTAAATAACATTATGGGTCTTGTTTATATAAAGTTGTGATACTGAAAATATTTTCTTATTAAACAATTTACGATTGAGGCATCTCTTTTCAGCTTGTCATTGCAGCATGCCTTGATGCATTACATTATGGTTGTCCGGGAGGCAGTTCGTTTTTTGTCTTTATATTTGTTGTTGTGTTGTATGCATAAAAGTGTATTTTGATGTTATAAAAGATGTGGCAGAATTATATGAATAACAAGATTGTTGTGGGACATATCTAAAGTGGTCGGTGTAAATTACTGAATCACTGTTAGATTATACCATTGTATGAATTACTGAAGGAAAGTGTAGTGGCATTTAATGTCAAAGAAGGTTAAACCTGTCAGAAGACCTTGGGTGTTATTATTTGAGATAAGCTTGTTTTAGTATCTGGTTTTGACTGGATAATGAAAAGATAGCCAAGAGGAATCATACATGCTCCTCAGTCTGATTTCAAGGAACAGGTCATTTTGTACCACGATGAGGGTATATCATCATACAGTAATTGTTCTGTAAATTCAATTTATAAATGGTTTTGTTTTATTTGCACCATATGAGACTAGTTTAAAGGATTAAAATACAACTAAAATTACAACTAAAACTAAATGGAAGCTTTAAGATTCATGAGAACCAAAATTGTATGTGTTCAGCACAATATAAAGCTCATCTTTTATTTAACGAAACTCACAAAATACTGAGCAATTTGCTGGCAATCAAGCAAGAGTTCTTGTTAGTTCAGATTTTTCAATATCATTTTCCTACTACATATCTGCCTTGTCTCTATTTGTGTTTACATTGTTTCAGTGTTGGAGAACACAGCTGTGATGGCCATAATATATTATAGCCAAAAGCACAATAACTTATTTCACCGGTACAACAATAGAATTTACGCACAATAAATCGCAAAAGCCTATTAACAGACTTTAAAACTTGCTTTCATCATCTCAAAAGGATGTACATGTTTAGAATACCTTCACTGCTTTACCTTGCTGTCAGAAAGCTATTTCCTTCTTTCTTTGCCAATTTACCGAGGCAGCAGCAACTGTGTGTTCTGCGAAGGTAAAATTATTGTTTTTGGATAAGGAGTCTGGCGGTGTTGCAGAGACTATAATTGGTTTGAATGACTTTAGCTCCTTTTCACAAAAGGGTTGCATGATGGCAAGGTAGAGTAGGTATGTTCTAAAGATACTTTACACTAAAACTGATATGGGTTATTTTTGGAGGGCTTTTAAAACGATAAAACAAAACAAAAAAATTAAATGGAAGAGTCTTTATTTCTGCCAGTCTTATTTCTTCAACTTCAAAAGAGGCTAACATGTCGCTTAAAAATATCGAGTTAGTGAAATAAAGCTGTTATTTTTTAAAGGCAGTCTTTTTAGCATTAAGATAATGATGAGTGTGATCAGTAAAATGTTTAAATCCCTCATTTAAGATTGTTTTCTTTTGAATCGTGATTATGCTCTATAATTGCTGGCATTCATTATCCTGTTGACAAAGGTTAACTGAGTCGAATGCTTTAACTTGTCAATCATATTCCCTTCAGACAGCCATACGTTGAATGGTCATGTGGTACACCCAGCTGCATTTCTAATGGCTCACAACGAAAGGGGTGGGAAATAAATGTCATGTCTCTCACTCAACTGCTCAATTCAAGGCACTGCACTCTTGATGTTTTGGTTTTTTGTTGATCTAAAGAAAGACAAGATGATCCCAGAGGCGAGAGCTGCTTCCACAGTGAATGCCACATTTGTTCGCCCTGCTAAGTTTTATCTCAGCGGGTTTTCCACGATGCCTCATGTTAAGTATTACTATGTGTTCCTGTGTTTTGTCTACATCGTGACTGTTCTTGGGAATAGCATTCTTCTCTCAGTTATTTACTATGTCAAGACTCTGCATACTCCCAAATACATGGTTGTGTTTTACCTGGCTTTGACAGATATGTGTGGGAGCACAGCTCTCATCCCAAAGGTCTTAGATACTTTTTTGTTTGAAAGGAGATACATTGTCTATGAAGCTTGCCTAAGTTATATGTTCTTTGTTTTATTCTTTTTATCTGTACAGTCATGGACACTTACCACGATGGCATATGACAGATTTATAGCAATTTGCTTCCCTTTAAGGTACCACAGTATTGTGACGCCCCCGTCTATCGCTGCATTGTTGCTGTTTTCGTGGGTTACTTTATTTAGTTTAGTAGGATTTACTGTTGGAAATATTGATAACCTCTCCTTCTGTGACTCTTTGGTGGTAAACAGCTTTTTCTGTGATCATTCACCAGTATATCGTCTGTCCTGCAATGACTCGTCTATAAATAACATAATGGCATATGTAGCTCTCATTATAATCCTCTGTATTCCTCTCATATTGATAACGTTATCGTATGTTGGCATTTCAATAGCACTAGGCAGGATTGCATCAGGAGAGGAACGACTCAAAGCCTCTAAAACTTGTACCTCTCACCTGATTCTTGTGGCAATTTTCTTCCTACCAATTATTGGCACCAACATAGCGTCAGTAGTCTCTTACATAAACCCCAATGTCAGAATGATAAACACATCTTTGACCAACACCATGCCAGCTTTGCTCAATCCTATTGTATACTCTTTAAAGACAGAGGAAATTCTGATGGCTATCAAGAAGCTTGTCAAAAGAAATAGGATTAGCTTCAGTGCCAAAAAAAGGTTGAAATCTTAAACACTGCTTGCTATTTAACATGAAAAGGTTGCATTATATATGACTATAGTGGCAATATTGTATAATCTAGTATCAAAAAGGAAATGTCAGTATCTTATGAATTGTTGCTGTGCTTATTAAACATGGTACATCATTTTGTTAACATCGGTTTTGCATGATTGAATTGACACGTCTTTTGTGTTAGTAGTTAGTTAGTAGGTTGTGGTTCTCAAACAGAGATACAGTATTTAGGTCAATTTTCACATACATTAGTATAGACATGAGTTTTAAGTAGTCTCTACTAAATATTATTCATTTATAGTCTCAATTGTGAGGATTTTATGTTTTACTTTTCATTTATCATAATAAACCAATTATATTTGGGTTTTGAACTGTTGTTTTAATAAACTTCCAAAATTGAATGCATCTCCACAAGCTGCTTTGTGTGTTTTAAACTATGTTTTGGCATATGGGTTATGTGTACATTGAGAATATAATTGGGAGAAGATCATGATAGTATATCCAGGTTGCTGAAACCATGATGTGGTGTACATGTGTGACTCACAAAGGGGATACTCCACAGGGATATTTGTCCCAATTAATGAGCACACAAAGATGCAGTACATTATGTTTTGTTTACTTAAGTTTTAACATCTTGTAATTAGGTTGGAGCTTTTATACAGACACATTTGTTGAGTTTTAGTATCCCAAATGTGTCTCGTATTTTGATTTAAATCAGTTACAGTAAGTAGTTGATTCATGACCTTATGATTGACAGAAATTATATATCTTGTACCTGCTAATAAATTGTGACATCTCAAAAATAAGGTTTACAGATCCAAGATAGAGTTTTATTATTTAACACTTACGCCTAAAATCTGAGATTCATGAACTAAGTGTATCTTTAAAGTTGAATAAAATCTGATCTGTCAGTCAGATTTAAATTCACATGTTAGCATGCAGTTTTAGGAACAAACATAGTAGACCATATTGGGCTGTGACACAACTATATGTGACATTAATAACTGAGTGTGATTCATGGTATGGCTTGAACTGCACACACAAACCCACAAGAGGGCAGGCACTCGTCATATTACTACTTCACTACTCTTCACTGTTTCGTTCATCATTCTAAAGTACAGTGTAAGCTATTGTTGTAATGTATCATAATTTGATCTTTGTCAGAGAGTCTTTCATAAAAACAGTATCTTTAATCGGATTTCAGAAGAGGTATTTAATATAGTATATGATGGAACATTATCCATTATTAATATAGAGTACATTTTCTATTTATTATCCCTTTCTCTAGGCAGGTTGTGAAAATGTGTATGTATTCAAGTAGAATATAAATGTTTAATTAAACACCACATCTGTTCAAATATTACAATGCTTTAGGTTAATATATACAGTAGAAAAGACTTGTTACCTCAGATAATCTAACTTCTAGTATAGATCTGTTTTTTTATACCATATTAAAAACCTCAAGTTTTAAATTGATCCAATAACCAACCTATCATGTGGGAACATGGTTTTGTGACACTTTTAATTTCTCCAACCACTTCCAGAGGTCTTTTTGATCTCTTTGGTTTAAAAATATATGGTAGGATTGTTGCAGATCAAATTATCTTTTTTAACATCTACCTGATCTTTGTTGAATTAAACTAAAATAGGTCAAATGCATATATATGCATAATGAACAGGATCATGCTGTTGCATTTTACTAAATAAGTACACTTTGATAAAACTTAACACATATGTTGCTTTAGATCTGTAATAATGAGGTCACTTGTAATCGTAGTTATATATGAGTGTAGCTTTCAACCTGCACTAACCCTACACACCAACAACCCAACTGTAACCTGAACCTTTGAAACTAAGTAATAACTAATAAGGACTTTGAGTTTGCCTGAAACACTGAAACCGTTCAAATCAGAAAATATTGCCAGGTTAAGTCCTATGATACAATTAACATTACTAATTTCAGTACTGCATAAATCAGAGCTCAGTCGGAGAGCATACTGTATAGCGCCTCAACCTGATGACTCTGACCTCTTATGACAACATGGCAGACAAAATGTATCCTGCCTTAACGTTAGTTAGGTTAACTCACATTGCAGATATTGACTATTAGGCCACAGTAAACTAGCATTAACATTTTGTTAATTTTGCTGAAAGGAAGAGAATGAACAGTGCAGCATGACAACTTGCATATTGCAGAGTTTATTCCCTGTGGATGGATTAGCCGATCAACAGGCCGCAGTTAGCCTTAAATAAAATGTGAATGTTTTTTAATTTGCGATGACATTACCAGAGTGGTAGTTAATCACTTTACCAACATGGTTCACTTTTTTAACTTCATCCTAATTCATCTCAGTTGCACCTATAAAGAATGAACAATTCAAACTTGAGGAAATAGGTTATGTCCCTTTCATTTCTATTCATTGTGTTGTTTTAGCTCAAATTTGTATTAGTAACAGTACAGGTGAAAATGAATTGCTGCAGCTATTGATTGAATTTATTTTTTCAAATAAACGGACCACACAGGTATTAAAAGTGCAGACATTTATTGCATGAAATATAAATAAGTAAATGAAAAACATTTAAAGTAAAATTAGTATATATTTTATGTTGGGCCCAATGTAAAAACTCTTTCAAAGTATTTGTATTGAATAATATTGAACTTATATTTTGATAACAAAAGTGTTAGAAAGGTAGAGGACAGATTGTTAAAGCTGGAAATGAAAATAATGTGTGTCAATTTAATTGTTCTCTGGTGCCAACGCTCTCAGGTATTCAAATTGAGTCCCAGGTCTAGAATAGATAAGCTCCTACCGAGACATTTTATCACCTTTCTAAGGTTTGCTCTTACGTTGGTCTGTGCCAATTTTACTTTTTCTTATGAGTGCCACAACTCTGATTTTGATCTCTTTGGTTTTCAAAGAATATATGAGAGGATTGACACAAGGTGGGATGCAAGAGGCCAACGACAGACTCAGCACACGCTGGTCTGGGTCGATCAGACCCAGATAAAACCCAACGCAAAATATGGTAAGAAGTGGAATGTAAAACACAGCAACAAGGATGATATGCTCCACACAAGTGGCCAGAGCTTTCAACCGACTGTCTAAAGATTTCATCATGAATACAGTCGCCAGAATGCAAATATAAGACAGGATAATATAAGCAAAGGGTACTGCAAGTATCAAAATAGTAAGGAAGGAAACTGAAGCCCACTGCAGTGAATAATCGTTACAGGCGAGTCTGAACACAGGCGCATAGTCACAGAAATAGCTAAACACTATTACAGAATTACAAAAGACAGTCGAGACATTAGACTGTTGTAAATATGTTACTCCCAGACAAAAAACCAAGTCACGCCGACAATCCATGACATGCTCTGCATTGTGTTGATCGAGTTGTGACGCAGAGGGAAACATATTGCAATCAACCTGTCATAGGCAAGTATAGCAAGTGCATATGACTCCAAAGACCCAAAAGCATAGTAGACGAACATTTGTAACATACAAAGGTTAAATGGAATAAAGTTGTCTTTAACAAGGAATATCTTTATCATGCTGGGAATAGTGCATGTGTTCAGGATAACATCAATTACTGCAAGGTTTACCACAGCCAGACATTTTGGAGTGTGTAAAGAACGATTAAAGCAAATTACATAGATCACCAAACAATTGGCAAGCACTGTGACCACATAAACAAACGATAGAAAGATAAAGTAGACACTGATGAAGGGAAAAGTCTCAAACCCAATGATATAGAAGCCTGGAGGATGAATGATGATGTTAGAGTCATTAAAAACAGTCCTGAGAAAAGACATAGTAGATCTCCGCAGCCTGTGATGGAGGATGGCTCTCTGGTCTGATAAAGAGGAAATAAATCAAATCACACACGTAGACGTTGAAAAGCCTCATATGCATCATTATCATGCCATTTTCATGAATACAATTCAACCTAACAGTGTTTAAAGTAGTTATGTGATAGTTAATCATGAAGCTTACCTGAGGCCCTGGATCAATAGTAACTCTGACTCTAACTGTCTGACCCCTCATACAGTGGAATATATACTTTCCTTATTGATCTCCCGAGATAAAGCTTTCTAGTGAAAGTGAGAAGAAGAAGCCTTTTAATGATATTAATTTGTTCCACAGAGATCACGGCATTACTTTTTCTTTTCATTCAACTTATTAAGCTCAGTTCACAAGCACTTTATTTCCCTCACTGATAAGACTGACCTAATTTGAGTCGATGTACATTCACTTTTTGTATATATTAATGAGACCCTACTTTCCGAAGGTCTGTAAACAACATGTATTATGATGAGTTTCTTAAACAGGCCATGGTTTTAATGAGCCTAATTTGTGATGCCGTCACCAGAGAGTTGCTGTTAATGACCTTGTCTTTAACAAGCAAACCTTTTACTGTGCAAACTTCAAACTAATTAATCTGAGTTGTGATTGTTACTGATGCGAATAAACACAACACAGCATGGAGGTTAAAGGTCCCATTACTCAATGGTGTTTTTAGAAAGCGGTCCTTTCCTTTAAAGTACCTTTTTCCAGGCCAGCAGCCGGTCGGTTGTCTTGGTCTTTCTACACTGCCTAAAAGTCTTAGGCTGCTTACTCCTATTAACACTAAAACTCCAGATATAATGTGTCACCTTTGGTCTTGTTGTTGGCCTTGTCATGCTCCTTTGGCATGTGTGACTAGAACTGCGATGCTACGGTTGAATTAAAATCAATTCAATAACAGACTTTATTTCATAAAATGTTTTACTTGAAACATTATGTTCTACAGCGTGTGCAAGTGATAATATGTAATTGTAAAGAGGGTATTAAGAGCTCATTCATTCAATTGTGTTTTGGAGTTTATATGTACTTGTTCTCTGAATCATTAGCTATTATTTGAGCTGTTATTAAGTTTTTAGTGTGATAGAGTATATTCAAACCTGGTCATTTGGTGATATGGTACAAGCCAGTTTTCATGGTGAAGGTTCACCGGGGTTACTCAATCTGTGAAGTAGTCAGTGAATCTCACATTCATCTGCACGGTCATTTTATTTTCTTCATCTGGTCTGTAATCGGGTTTTCTTTCAGCACGTTAGATTTACTAGATTCCCAAAACAACAAAGTTAAACCAAGATTCAATGATTTGAACAGTAATGAAGTACACAGGTACATGAAGTCCACATGTTTAATGCTTAAGTTTTTTACAGATTTTTAAATCATATATACGTGGAAGATGAATTACTTCACTTTTAAACTTCATTGTTGGTATAAATAAACATAATAAAACAATATTCACTTGTATCAGTCACAAATAAGATATCTAAGCAGTTGAAGTACATTCAAATTTGAAAAAGTTCTGACAATGAATAATTACAAACAACATCGACACCAAATCTTTAAAGTTTCTCAACATATATTGCACATTACAACACAAAACTGCACACAAACAAAACAATGATGAGGCTGCTGCTCTATTTTGTCATGCTCTTATCGGTTCCTTTTTTTAACACTGTGAAATGCATACAGTAGATTTAACAAAAAGTATTATGATATAAATGTCCAATATTAATTAAGTACAGATTAGCTGAGTAATATTAGAGATACCAGCAACAGCATGCTAGTGATCAATTGACTTACTACTGCCAATTGGTCCTTTTTTTTTTATTTAGTGCTGTGTTTTATCAACCCTCAAAGGTGTTTTTTTGGGGGGGTTTGTTGGTTGTGTGCCAATTGTATTTCTTCTTACCAGTGCCAGAACTCTGATTTTGATCTCTTTCGTTTTCAAAGAATATATGAGAGGATTGACACAAGGTGGGATGCAAGAGGCCAACGACAGACTCACACACCGCTGGTCTGGGTCGATCAGACGCAGATAAAACCCAACGCAAAATATGGTAAGAAGTGGAATGTAAAACACAGCAACAAGGATGATATGCTCCACACAAGTGGCCAGAGCTTTCACCCGACTGTCTAAAGATTTCATCATGAATACAGTCGCCAGAATGCTCACATAAGACAGGAGAATAAAAGCAAAGGGTACTACAAGTATCAAAATGGTAAGGAAAGACGCTGAAGCCCACTGCAGTGAATAATCATTACAGGCGAGTCTGAACACAGGCGCATAGTCACAGAAATAGCTAAACACTCTGACAGAATTACAAAAAGACAGTCGAGTCATTATACCTGTTGTAAATGCGATTGCTCCTATTGCAAAAAACCAAGTCACGCCGACAATCCATGACATGCTCTGCATTGTGTTGATCGAGTTGTGACGCAGAGGGAAACATATTGCAATCAACCTGTCATAGGCAAGTATAGCAAGTGCATATGACTCCAAAGATATAAAAGCATAGTAGACGAACATTTGTAACATACAAAGGTTAAATGGAATAAAGTTGTCTTTAACAAGGAATATCTTTATCATGCTGGGAATAGTGCATGTGTTCAGGATAACATCAATTACTGCAAGGTTTACCACAGCCAGACATTTTGGAGTGTGTAAAGAACGATTAAAGCAAATTACATAGATCACCAAACAATTGGCAAGCACTGTGACCACATAAACAAACGATAGAAAGATAAAGTAGACACTGATGAAGGGAAAAGTCTCAAACCCAATGATATAGAAGCCTGGAGGATGAATGATGATGTTAGAGTCATTAAAAACAGTCCTGAGAAAAGACATAGTAGATCTCCGCAGCCTGTGATGGAGGATGGCTCTCTGGTCTGATAAAGAGAAAATAAATCAAATCACACACGTAGACGTTGAAAAGCCTCATATGCATCATTATCATGCCATTTTCATGAATACAATTCAACCTAACAGTGTTTAAAGTAGTTATGTGATAGTTAATCATGAAGCTTACCTGAGGCCCTGGATCAATAGTAACTCTGACTCTAACTGTCTGACCCCTCATACAGTGGAATATATACTTTCCTTATTGATCTCCCGAGATAAAGCTTTCTAGTGAAAGTGAGAAGAAGAAGCCTTTTAATGATATTAATTTGTTCCACAGAGATCACGGCATTACTTTTTCTTTTCATTCAACTTATTAAGCTCAGTTCACAAGCACTTTATTTCCCTCACTGATAAGACTGACCTAATTTGAGTAGATGTACATTCACTTTTTGTATATATTAATGAGACCCTACTTTCCGAAGGTCTGTAAACAACATGTATTATGATGAGTTTCTTAAACAGGCCATGGTTTTAATGAGCCTAATTTGTGATGCCGTCACCAGAGAGTTTCTGTTAATGACCTTGTCTTTAACAAGCAAACCTTTTACTGTGCAAACTTCAAACTAATTAATCTGAGTTGTGATTGTTACTGATGCGAATAAACACAACACAGCATGGAGGTTAAAGGTCCCATTACTCAATGGTGTTTTTAGAAAGCGGTCCTTTCCTTTAAAGTACCTTTTTCCAGGCCAGCAGCCGGGTCGGTTGTCTTGGTCTTTCTACACTGCCTAAAAGTCTTAGGCTGCTTACTCCTATTAACACTAAAACTCCAGATATAATGTGTCACCTTTGGTCTTGTTGTTGGCCTTGTCATGCTCCTTTGGCATGTGTGACTAGAACTGCGATGCTACGGTTGAATTAAAATCAATTCAATAACAGACTTTATTTCATAAAATGTTTTACTTGAAACATTATGTTCTACAGCGTGTGCAAGTGAATAATATGTAATTGTAAAGAGGGTATTAAGAGCTCATTCATTCAATTGTGTTTTGGAGTTTATATGTACTTGTTCTCTGAATCATTAGCTATTATTTGAGCTGTTATTAAGTTTTTAGTGTGATAGAGTATATTCAAACCTGGTCATTTGGTGATATGGTACAAGCCAGTTTTCATGGTGAAGGTTCACCGGGGTTACTCAATCTGTGAAGTAGTCAGTGAATCTCACATTCATCTGCACGGTCATTTTATTTTCTGCATCTGGTCTGTAATCGGGTTTTCTTTCAGCACGTTAGATTACTAGATTCCCAAAACAACAAGTTAAACCAAGATTCAATGATTTGAACAGTAATGAAGTACACAGGTACATGAAGTCCACATGTTTAATGCTTAAGTTTTTTTACAGATTTTTAAATCATATATACGTGGAAGATGAATTACTTCACTTTTAAACTTCATTGTTGGTATAAATAAACATAATAAAACAATATTCACTTGTATCAGTCACAAATAAGATATCTAAGCAGTTGAAGTACATTCAAATTTGAAAAAGTTCTGACAATGAATAATTACAAACAACATCGACACCAAATCTTTAAAGTTTCTCAACATATATTGCACATTACAACACAAAACTGCACACAAACAAAACAATGATGAGGCTGCTGCTCTATTTTGTCATGCTCTTATCGGTTCCTTTTTTTAACACTGTGAAATGCATACAGTAGATTTAACAAAAAGTATTATGATATAAATGTCGAATTTTAATTAAGTACAGATTAGCTGAGTAATATTAGAGATACCAGCAACAGCATGCTAGTGATCAATTGACTTACTACTGCCAATTGGTCCTTTTTTTTTAATTTAGTGCTGTGTTTTATCAACCCTCAAAGGTGTTTTTTTGGGGGGGTTTGTTGGTTGTGTGCCAATTGTATTTCTTCTTACCAGTGCCAGAACTCTGATTTTGATCTCTTTGGTTTTCAAAGAATATATGAGAGGATTGACACAAGGTGGGATGCAAGAGGCCAACGACAGACTCAGCACACGCTGGTCTGGGTCGATCAGACGCAGATAAAACCCAACGCAAAATATGGTAAGAAGTGGAATGTAAAACACAGCAACAAGGATGATATGCTCCACACAAGTGGCCAGAGCTTTCACCCGACTGTCTAAAGATTTCATCATGAATACAGTCGCCAGAATGCTCACATAAGACAGGAGAATAAAAGCAAAGGGTACTACAAGTATCAAAATGGTAAGGAAAGACGCTGAAGCCCACTGCAGTGAATAATCGTTACAGGCGAGTCTGAACACAGGCGCATAGTCACAGAAATAGCTAAACACTCTGACAGAATTACAAAAAGACAGTTGAGTCATTATACCTGTTGTAAATGCGATTGCTCCTATTGCAAAAAACCAAGTCACGCCGACAATCCATGACATGCTCTGCATTGTGTTGATCGAGTTGTGACGCAGAGGGAAACATATTGCAATCAACCTGTCATAGGCAAGTATAGCAAGTGCATATGACTCCAAAGATATAAAAGCGTAGTAGACGAACATTTGTAAGAAACAGAGGTTAAATGGAATAAAGTTGTCTTTAACAAGGAATATCTTTATCATGCTGGGAATAGTGCATGTGTTCAGGATAACATCAATTACTGCAAGGTTTACCACAGCCAGACATTTTGGAGTGTGTAAAGAACGATTAAAGCAAATTACATAGATCACCAAACAATTGGCAAGCACTGTGACCACATAAACAAACGATAGAAAGACAAAGTAGACACTGATGAAGGGAAAAGTCTCAAACCCAATGATATAGAAGCCTGGAGGATGAATGATGATGTTAGAGTCATTAAAAACAGTCCTGAGAAAAGACATAGTAGATCTCCGCAGCCTGTGATGGAGGATGGCTCTCTGGTCTGATAAAGAGAAAATAAATCAAATCACACACGTAGACGTTGAAAAGCCTCATATGCATCATTATCATGCCATTTTCATGAATACAATTCAACCTAACAGTGTTTAAAGTAGTTATGTGATAGTTAATCATGAAGCTTACCTGAGGCCCTGGATCAATAGTAACTCTGACTCTAACTGTCTGACCCCTCATACAGTGGAATATATACTTTCCTT
>JASDAP010000034.1:952745-984862 GCA_031216635.1 Dissostichus eleginoides | reverse complement strand
TGTGTTTACAGAGGGGGGGGAAATGTGTTTACAGAGGGGGGGGAAATGTGTTTACAGAGGGGGGGAAATGTGTTTACAGGGGGGGGGGGGGGAAATGTGTTACAGAGGGGGGGGAAATGTGTTTACAGGGGGGGGGCAATGTGTTACAGAGAGGGGGGAAATGTGTTACAGAGGGGGGGCAATGGTTTACAGGGGGGGGGGGGGAAATGTGTTTACAGAGGGGGGGAAAATGTGTTTACAGAGGGGGGGCAATGTGTTTACAAAGAGGGGGGCGCAATGTGTTACAGAGGGGGGGGGAAATGTGTTTACAGGGGGGGGGGGGGGGAAATGTGTTACAGAGGGGGGCGCAATGTGTTTACAGAGGGGGGGCAATGTGTTTACAAAGAGGGGGGCGCAATGTGTTTACAGAGGGGGGGGGAAATGTGTTTACAGAGGGGGGGGGAAATGTGTTTACAGAGAGGGGGGCGCAATGTGTTTACAGAGGGGGGGGCGCAATGTGTTTACAGAGAGGGGGGGGAAATGTGTTTACAGAGGGGGGGCAATGTTTACAGAGGGGGGCGCAATGTGTTTACAGAGGGGGGGAAATGTGTTTACAAAGAGGGGGGCGCAATGTGTTTACAGAGGGGGGGGGGAAATGTGTTTACAGAGGGGGGGGCGCAATGTGTTTTACAGAGGGGGGGGGAAATGTGTTTAAGAGGGGGGGGCGCAATGTGTTTACAGAGAGGGGGGCAATGTGTTTACAGAGGGGGGGGGGGGCAATGTGTTTACAGAGGGGGCGCAATGTGTTTAAGGGGGGGCAATGTGGTTTACAGAGGGGGGGGCAATGTGTTTACAGAGGGGGGGGCGCAATGTGTTTACAGAGAGGGGGGCAATGTGTTTACAGAGAGGGGGGCAATGTGTTTACAGAGGGGGGGGCAATGTGTTTACAGAGGGGGGCGCAATGTGTTTACAGAGGGGGGGCAATGTGTTTACAGAGGGGGGCGCAATGTGTTTACAGAGGGGGGCAATGTGTTTACAGAGGGGGGGGGGGAAATGTGTTTACAGAGGGGGGCGCAATGTGTTTACAGAGGGGGGGCAATGTGTTTACAGAGGGGGGCGCAATGTGTTTACAGAGGGGGGCGCAATGTGTTTACAGAGGGGGGGGGGCAATGTGTTTACGAGGGGGGCGCAATGTGTTTACAGAGGGGGGCAATGTGTTTACAGAGGGGGGGCGCAATGTGTTTACAGAGGGGGGGGGGGCAATGTGTTTACAGGGGGGGCAATGTGTTTACAGAGGGGGGGGGGGCAATGTTTACAGAGGGGGGCGCAATGTGTTTACAGAGGGGGGGCAATGTGTTACAGGGGGGGCGCAATGTGTTTACAGAGGGGGGGGGGCAATGTGTTTACAGAGGGGGGGGGGGCAAGTGTTTACAGAGGGGGGGCAATGTGTTTACAGAGTGGGGGCAATGTGTTTACAGAGAGGGGGGGCAATGTGTTTACAGAGGGGGGGGAAATGTGTTTACAGAGGGGGGGGCAATGTTGTACAGAGGGGGGGCAATGTGTTTAAAGAGGGGGGGGAATGGTTTACAGAGGGGGGGCAATGTGTTACAGAGGGGGGGGGGAAATGTGTTTACAGAGGGGGGGGAAATGTGTTTACAGAGGGGGGGGAAATGTGTTTACAGAGAGGGGGGGGCAATGTGTTTACAGAGGGGGGGGAAATGTGTTACAGAGGGGGGGAAATGTGTTTACAGAGAGGGGGGGGAAATGTGTTTACGAGGGGGGGGAAATGTGTTTACAGAGAGGGGGGGCAATGTGTTTACAGAGAGGGGGCGCAATGTGTTTACAGAGGGGTGCAATGTGTTTACAGAGGGGGGGGAAATGTGTTTACAGAGAGGGGGGGCAATGTGTTTACAGAGGGGGGGGAAATGTGTTTACAGAGGGGTGCAATGTGTTTACAGAGAGGGGGGGCAATGTGTTTACAGAGGGGGGGGCAATGTGTTTACAGAGGGGGGGAAATGTGTTTAAAGAGGGGGGGGAAATGTGTTTACAGAGGGGGGGGCAATGTGTTTACAGAGGGGGGTCGTTCAGGGGACACAGGTGAACAGGATCTTTAATGTCCCCCCCCCCCAGCCCACTAAGTTCCTGGTGGGGACGGAGCAGGGGGGGGTGCTGTCCTGCAACAGGAAGGCCAAGACGTCCTCAGAGAAGCTGGTCTGCTGCTATGAGGGACATCTGGGCCCCGTCTACGCCCTGCAGAGAAACCCCTTCTTCCCCAAGAACTTCCTGTCTGTGGGGGACTGGACCGCCAGGGTCTGGACCGAGGACATCAGGGAGTCCTCTATCCTGTGGACCAGGTCTGTCTCCTGTCCTCCTGTCTGTCCTCTGTCCTGTGGACCAGGTCTGTCCTCCTGTCTGTCCTCTGTCCTGTGGACCAGGTCTGTCTCCTGTCCTCCTGTCTGTCCTGTGGACCAGGTCTGTCTCCTGTCCTCCTGTCTGTCGTCTGTCCTGTGGACCAGGTCTGTCCTCCTGTCTGTCCTCTGTCCTGTGGACCAGGTCTGTCTACTGTCTTTCCTCCTGTCTGTGTCCTCTCTGTCCTGTGGACGAGGTCTGTCTCCTGTCTGTCCTCCTGTCTTTCTCCTGTCTGTCCTCCTGTCTGTCCTCTACCTGTGGACCAGGTCTGTCCTCCTGTCTATCCTCCTGTCTGTCCTCACCTTTCTATCTCACCTGTATGTCTCAGCTGTCTGTCCTCATCTTTCTATCTGACCTGTCTGTCTCACCTGTCCTCAGGTATCAGACGTACTACCTGACGGACGGCTGCTGGAGTCCTGTCCGTCCCTCTGTCTTCTTCACGGTGAATATGGACGGCATGTTGGACGTTTGGGACATCTTGTTCAAACAGAACGACCCCACACTGAGTCTCAAGGTACGCCTGTCCACCTTTTCTCCTGTCCACCTGTCCTCCTGTCCATCTGTCCACCTTTTCTCCTGTCCCCCTGTCCTTCAGGTGTGTGTGTGTTCTCAGGTGTGTGTTCTCAGGTGTGTGTGTGTGTTCTCAGGTGTGTGTTCTCAGGTGTGTGTGTGTGTGTTCTCAGGTGTGTGTGTGTGTGTGTTCTCAGGTGTGTGTTCTCAGGTGTGTGTCTGTGTGTGTGTTCTCAGGTGTGTGTATGTGTGTGTGTGTGTTCTCAGGTGTGTGTGTGTGTGTGTTCTCAGGTGTGTGTTCTCAGGTGTGTGTGTGTGTGTGTTCTCAGGTGTGTGTGTGTGTGTGTGTTCTCAGATGTGTGTTCTCAGGTGGGTGTGTGTGTGTGTTCTCAGGTGTGTGTTCTCAGGTGTGTGTGTGTATGTGTGTGTGTTCTCAGGTGTGTGTGTGTGTGTGTGTGTTTGTTCTCAGGTGTGTGTGTGTGTTCTTGGTGTGTGTTCTCAGGTGTGTGTGTGTGTGTTCTCAGGTGTGTGTGTGTGTGTGTTCTCGGTGTGTGTTCTCAGGTGTGTGTGTGTTCTCAGGTGTTTGTTCTAGGTGTGTGTGTGTTCTCAGGTGTGTGTGTGTGTTCTGGTGTGTGTTCTCAGGTGTGTGTGTGTTCTCAGGTGTTTGTTCTCAGGTGTGTGTGTCTGTGTGTGTTCTCAGGTGTGTTTTCTCAGGTGTGTGTGTTCTTAGGTGTGTATCTGTGTTCTCAGGTGTGTGTGTGTGTGTGTTCTCAGGTGTGTGTTCTCAGGTGTGTGTGTGTGTTCTCAGGTGTGTGTTCTCAGGTGTGTGTGTGTGTTCTCAGGTGTGTGTGTGTGTGTTCTCAGGTGTGTGTTCTCAGGTGTGTGTGTGTGTGTTCTCAGGTGTGTGTATGTGTGTGTGTGTTATCAGGTGTGTGTTCTCAGGTGTGTGTGTGTGTGTGTGTTCTCAGATGTGTGTTCTCAGGTGGGTGTGTGTGTGTGTGTTCTCAGGTGTGTGTTCTCAGGTGTGTGTTCTCAGGTGTGTGTGTGTGTGTGTGTGTGTATGTGTGTGTGTTCTCAGGTGTGTGTGTGTGTTTGTTCTCAGGTGTGTGTGTGTGTGTGTTCTTGGTGTGTGTTCTCAGGTGTGTGTGTGTTCTCAGGTGTGTGTGTGTGTGTTCTCAGGTGTGTGTTCTCAGGTGTGTGTGTGTTCTCAGGTGTGTTCTCAGGTGTGTGTGTGTTCTCAGGTGTGTGTTCTCAGGTGTGTGTGTCTGTGTGTGTTCTCAGGTGTGTTTTCTCAGGTGTGTGTGTTCTTAGGTGTGTATCTGTGTTCTCAGGTGTGTGTTTGTTGTGTGTGTGTGTGTGTGTGCGTGTGCGTCAGGTGTCTGTGTGTGTTCTCAGGTGTGTGTGTGTGTTCTCAGGTGTGTGTTCTCAGGTGTGTGTGTGTGTGTGTTCTCAGATGTGTGTTCTCAGGTGGGTGTGTGTGTGTGTTCTCAGGTGTGTGTTCTCAGTGTGTGTGTGTGTGTATGTGTGTGTGTTCTCAGGTGTGTGTGTGTGTTTGTTCTCAGGTGTGTGTGTGTGTGTGTTCTTGGTGTGTGTTTCTCAGGTGTGTGTGTTCAGGTGTGTTGTGGTGTGTTCTCGGTGTGTGTTCTCAGGTGTGTGTGTGTTCTCAGGTGTTTGTTCTCAGGTGTGTGTGTCTGTGTGTGTTCTCAGGTGTGTTTTCTCAGGTGTGTGTGTTCTTAGGTGTGTATCTGTGTTCTCAGGTGTGTGTGTGTGTGTGTGTGTGTTCTCAGGTGTGTGTTCTCAGGTGTGTGTGTGTGTTCTCAGTTGTGTGTGTTCTCAGTGTGTGTGTGTGTGTGTTCTCAGGTGTGTGTGTGTGTTCTCAGGTGTGTGTTCTCAGGTGTGTGTGTGTGTGTGTTCTCAGGTGTGTGTTCTCAGGTGTGTGTTGTGTGTGTTCTCAGGTGTGTGTGTGTTCTCAGATGTGTGTTCTCAGGTGGGTGTGTGTGTGTGTTCTCAGGTGTGTGTTCTCAGGTGTGTGTGTGTGTGTGTATGTATGTGTGTGTGTTTTCAGGTGTGTGTGTGTGTGTGTGTGTGTTTGTTCTAAGGTGTGTGTGTGTGTGTGTTCTTGGTGTGTGTTCTCAGGTGTGTGTGTGTTCTCAGGTGTGTGTGTGTGTTCTCGGGTGTGTGTTCTCAGGTGTGTGTGTTCTCAGGTGTTTGTTCTCAGGTGTGTGTGTGTGTTCTCGGGTGTGTGTTCTCAGGTGTGTGTGTGTTCTCAGGTGTGTGTTCTCAGGTGTGTGTGTGTTCTCAGGTGTTTGTTCTCAGGTGTGTGTGTGTTCTCAGGTGTTTGTTCTCAGGTGTGTGTGTGTTCTCGGGTGTGTGTTCTCAGGTGTGTGTGTGTTCTCAGGTGTGTGTTCTCAGGTGTGTGTGTGTTCTCAGGTGTGTGTTCTCAGGTGTGTGTGTGTTCTCAGGTGTTTGTTCTCAGGTGTGTGTGTCTGTGTGTGTTCTCAGGTGTGTTTTCTCAGGTGTGTGTGTTCTTAGGTGTGTATCTGTGTTCTCAGGTGTGTGTTTGTGTGTGTGTGTGTGTGCGTGTGCGTCAGGTGTCTGTGTGTGTTCTCAGGTGTGTGTGTTCTCAGGTGTGTGTGTGTGTGTGTGTGTTCTCAGGTGTGTGTTCTCGTGTGTATGTGTGTGTTCTCAGGTGTGTGTTCTCAGGTGTGTGTGTGTGTGTCTGTTCTCAGGTGTGTGTGTGTCTGTGTATGTTCTCAGGTGTGTGTGTGTGTTCTCAGGTGTGTGTGTTCTCAGGTGTGTTTTCTCAGGTGTGTGTTCTCAAGTGTGTGTGTGTGTGTGTTTTCAGGTGTGTGTTCTCAGGTGTGTGTTCTCAGGTGTGTGTGTGTGTGTTCTCAGGTGTGTGACGAGGCTCTGTACAGTCTGCGTATCCAGGACAACGGGCGGTTGTTGGCGTGTGGCAGTGAAGGGGGCGGAGCCTCTCTGCTGGAGCTGAGCAGCGGCCTGAGGACCAATCAGAGCAACGACAAGAACCTGCTGGCTGCTGTGAGAACTGCACTTTATCATATATTATATTATTATTGTTATTTTGTATTTTAAATAACATTATATTAATATTATTGTTATTATTATTTTTCTCAGTTTACATTATTATTGCATTGATTATAGGCTGAGTGTTTAAAAAAATTACGACCAATCACAACTATATATAATGAAAATAGAACCCACTGTCAGGATCTCAGACCCTCTGCTCTTCCCTGTTTAGGGGCTGTTTGTTTGGGTTGTTTACTTTAGGGTCTTCACGACCTCTGTATTAATTCCCCTCCCCCCACCCCCCCCATCTCAGATGCTGGAGCGGGAGACCAAGAGGGAGAGAGTTCTGGAGGCCCGGCAGAGGGAGGTGCGTCTGAAGGAGAAGAGCCGCTCTGAGGAGGAGGGGGGGGGGGTCCGTCTGAAGGAGAAGAGCCGCTCTGAGGAGGAGGGGGGGGGGCAGGACGGAGAGGAGAGTCCTGAACAGCTGATCAGCCGGGCGGAGACACACTTCTACAGCCTCACCGAGAGGGGGGGGGGTGAGACACACACACACACACACACACACACACACACAACACACACTGATTCAGAATAACAGAGACATTATTGATTGTATGTTTCCAGGAGAAAGACGTCTGTGAAGAAAAGGAGGAGAAGGAAGACTAAAAATATATTCATTAAAATGTCATTTGTTGTTTAAAACTACATTTATGGTGTATTGTTTTAATGTTCTATAACGAAATAAAGATTGAGGATCAAAACGTTGTCTTTTGTCCAAAATTAATGAGATATATATTAATAAATAAAAATAATATTAAAAAAAATAAAAAGGTTTTTTTTAATGAAGTCATTTTGTTCTAACACCAGGTCACTAATATTTAGATATTTATATATTCAGATATTTATATATTTGTGTTCATACATAATCTATCAGACCCTGCTGAAGTGTTTCTGGGGTTTGGAATGGGGCCCTTTAAACAGATCTGTGGTCTGACGCAGCAGGCAACGTAAAGTCCTGACGTAGGCACGTTTACGTCTGACGTAAACACGCTGTGCTGGAAACCCGGAAGTGCTCTCGCAGTGTTTACATCCTCTCTTTGTTCCGAGACGAGACAACAACAACAACATGTCAAGAGACGCTGCAGATCCGGGACCAGCAGGAAAAACTGATCAGACACGGAGCACCGGGACCCGCGAGGAGACCAGGAGCACCGGGACCGCGAGGAGACTAGGAGCACCGGGACCCGGACCCGCAGATCCAGGACCAGATCCAGGACCCCCGATGAGACCCGGTCCCTGCGGGCTCTGGTGCAGCACGCGCTCTCTGCGGTCGCTGCGGAGGTGCTGCTGCTGCTGGAGGAGCGCGTGCTGCTGGAGGAGCGCGTGCTGCTGGAGGAACCCGTGCTGCAGGAGCTGAAGCAGCGGGTCACGGAGAGAATCACCGCCGCTGTGGAGATCATCTTCTCCGAGTTCAGATCCTCCAGAGGACCGGAGGGACCTCCAGGCACCGCTCCGGGTCAAAGTAACAATACTTACTTATTAACGTTATAAAGTGTGTGTGTGTGTGTGTGTGTTTTTGGTTCGATATTAAACAAACTAATTATAGTAGATTAATTACATTATTCAA
Source organism: Dissostichus eleginoides (assembly GCA_031216635.1). Classification (NCBI taxonomy): domain Eukaryota; kingdom Metazoa; phylum Chordata; class Actinopteri; order Perciformes; family Nototheniidae; genus Dissostichus; species Dissostichus eleginoides. The sequence continues at coordinate 977,307 of JASDAP010000034.1, read as the reverse complement.
AAGTGTACAGTAACTATAACCAGTTTAGGTAGTTTGAGAGGTCATTAAAATAGCTAAGTGTGCTTTTCTAACCTGAAGTGTGTGTGTTGCTCATAGGCGGAGTTGATATTTGCGCTTGGGGGGCAAACCTTTTTTACTGACGTGAGTACACAGTCCAAACTATTGCGTGGGTTGCTACGGATACAGTAACAATAAAGCCAGCGCTCACCGCACTGAGTATGACTTTTCCATGCCCGCCATACACTCACACTCATATGGAAGGGGCGGTCCTCCCCCCAACAACAGTGCATTAGATAACTGTAAAACTTATCATAACTGTGCACATATTATACTTATTTGATAACTACTATATCCCTTGGTTACTTGAACACGCTACAATATTATTAACCAGTGTCATACCTTATTAAAATATTGATATACGAAAATTTGTATTGGAAACAGTTTTCGACGTAGTAATGCTGTAACATATTTCAGCCACTAGGGGGGGCAATGCCCCCCCTGCCCCCCGCAAAACCCGCCTATGGTGTTGCTCCGCTCACAGCTGCAGGTGATCATGCAGAGCTCTCTCTCCCATCAGATTAGACTTCACTCGCGTTTATGTCCATATCGATCAGATCTAGCTAGTTCTAGCTAATGATATGACTACCTGCTTATTAAAAGACACCTAAACAATAAGCGTCACTATGCAACCGGGTGAGGCCACAAAGTAATGTCTGTCACGTACTCTTCTTGTCCGTCACAGACTCTTCTTGTCCGTCACAGACTCTTCCTGTCACGTACTCTTCTTGTCTGTCACGTACTCTTCTTGTCCGTCACAGACTCTTCCTGTCACGTACTCTTCTTGTCCGTCACGTACTCTTCTTGTCTGTCACAGACTCTTCTTGTCCGTCACAGACTCTTCTTGTCCGTCACGTACTCTTCCTGTCCGTCACGTACTCTTCCTGTCCGTCACGTACTCTTCTTGTCCGTCAGTACTCTTCTTGTCTGTCACAGACTCTTCTTGTCCGTCACGTACTCTTCCTGTCCGTCACGTACTCTTCCTGTCCATCACGTACTCTTCTTGTCCGTCACAGACTCTTCTTGTCCGTCACAGACTCTTCTTGTCCGTCACGTACTCTTCCTGTCCGTCACGTACTCTTCCTGTCCATCACGTACTCTTCTTGTCCGTCACGTACTCTTCTTGTCTGTCACAGACTCTTCTTGTCCGTCACGTACTCTTCCTGTCCGTCACGTACTCTTCCTGTCCATCACGTACTCTTCTTGTCCGTCACAGACTCTTCTTGTCCGTCACAGACTCTTCTTGTCCGTCACGTACTCTTCCTGTCTGTCACATACTCTTCTTGTCCGTCACGTACTCTTCTTGTCTGTCACAGACTCTTCTTGTCCGTCACGTACTCTTCTTGTCCGTCACGTACTCTTCTTGTCCGTCACGTACCCTTCCTGTCCGTCACAGACGCTTCTTGTCCGTCACGTACTCTTCCTGTCCGTCACAGACGCTTCTTGTCCGTCACAGACTCTTCTTGTCCGTCACGTACTCTTCCTGTCTGTCACAGACTCTTCCTGTCTGTCACGTACTCTTCTTGTCTGTCACGTACTCTTCCTGTCCGTCACGTACTCTTCCTGTCCGTCACGTACTCTTCCTGTCTGTCACAGACTCTTCCTGTCTGTCACAGACTCTTCTTGTCTGTCATGTACTCTTCTTGTCCGTCACAGACTCTTCTTTTCCGTCACGTACTCTTCCTGTCACGTACTCTTCTTGTCTGTCACGTACTCTTCTTGTCCGTCACAGACTCTTCCTGTCACATACTCTTCTTGTCCGTCACGTACTCTTCTTGTCCGTCACGTACTCTTCTTGTCCGTCACAGACTCTTCTTGTCCGTCACGTACTCTTCTTGTCCGTCACAGACTCTTCTTGTCCGTCACAGACTCTTCTTGTCCGTCACGTACTCTTCCTGTCCGTCACGTACTCTTCCTGTCCGTCACGTACTCTTCCTGTCCGTCACGTACTCTTCTTGTCCGTCACAGACTCTTCTTGTCCGTCACGTACTCTTCCTGTCCGTCACGTACTCTTCTTGTCTGTCACAGACTCTTCCTGTCCGTCACGTACTCTTCTTGTCCGTCACGTACTCTTCCTGTCCGTCACGTACTCTTCCTGTCCATCACGTACTCTTCTTGTCCGTCACAGACTCTTCTTGTCCGTCACAGACTCTTCTTGTCCGTCACGTACTCTTCCTGTCCGTCACGTACTCTTCCTGTCCATCACGTACTCTTCTTGTCCGTCACGTACTCTTCTTGTCCGTCACGTACTCTTCTTGTCTGTTACAGACTCTTCTTGTCCGTCACGTACTCTTCTTGTCCGTCACGTACCCTTCCTGTCCGTCACAGACGCTTCTTGTCCGTCACGTACTCTTCCTGTCCGTCACAGACGCTTCTTGTCCGTCACAGACTCTTCTTGTCCGTCACGTACTCTTCCTGTCCGTCACGTACTCTTCCTGTCTGTCACAGACTCTTCCTGTCTGTCACATACTCTTCTTGTCTGTCACGTACTCTTCTTGTCTGTCACGTACTCTTCTTGTCTGTCACATACTCTTCTTGTCTGTCACATACCCTTCTTGTCTGTCACGGACTCTTCCTGTCTGTCACATACTCTTCCTGTCTGTCACGTATCTTGTCTGTACGTACTCTTCCTGTCTGTCACGTACTCTTCCTGTCTGTCACGTACTCTTCTTGTCTGTCACGTACTCTTCTTGTCTGTCACGTACTCTTCTTGTCTGTCACGTAATCTTCTTGTCTGTCACGTACCCTTCTTGTCTGTCACGTACCCTTCTTGTCTGTCACGTACCCTTCTTGTCTGTCAGGTACTCTTCTTGTCTGTGTGGGTGTGTGTGGTTCCAGGTGTGTGTGGTTCCAGGTGTGTGTGGTTCCAGGTGTGTGTGGTTCCAGGTGTGTTTGGTTCCAGGTGTGTGTGGTTCCAGGTGTGTGTGGTTCCAGGTGTGTGTGGTTCCAGGTGTGTGTGGTTCCAGGTGTGTGTGGTTCCAGGTGTGTTTGGTTCCAGGTGTCTTTGGTCTCAGGTGTGTTTGGTTCCAGGTGTGTGTGGTCTCAGGTGTGTTTGGTTCCAGGTGTGTGTGGTCTCAGGTGTGTTTGGTTCCAGGTGTGTGTGGTCTCAGGTGTGTTTGGTTCCAGGTGTGTGTGTTCCAGGTGTTTGGTTCCAGGTGTGTTTGGTTCCAGGTGTGTGTGGTCTCAGGTGTGTTGGTTCCAGGTGGTGTGGTTCCAGGTGTGTGTGGTTCCAGGTGTGTGTGGTTCCAGCTGTGTTTGGTTCCAGGTGTTTGGTTCCAGGTGTGTTTGGTTCCAGGTGTGTGTGGTCTCAGGTGTGTTGGTTCCAGGAGTGTGTGGTTCCAGGTGTGTTTGGCTCCAGGTGTGTGTGGTCTCAGGTGTGTGTGGTTCCAGGTGTGTGTGGTTCCAGGAGTGTGTGGTTCCAGGTGTGTTTGGTTCCAGGTGTGTTTGGTTCCAGGAGTGTGTGGTTCCAGGTGTGTTTGGTTCCAGGTGTGTGGTTCCAGGCGTGCGATTAACGCATGTGTATTTGTCCTCGGCCCACCCCGTAGTTTCAGAGCCCAAAGCTTGACGTTGTTGTTGTTGTTAGTTGGATGGTGGGAGATTCTAGCGAGAGATATGGATGGGTTTTAAACAGCGAGCCAAGCACCCAGCTGATGCTGCCAGCCCCGCTCCTGCCGCTCGCTTGCGGCAGACCACGCTTGAAAGTTTGCCGGGGAGACGCCTGGACAAACAACAGCGATAGCTAAAATGGGTGGCTACATCTTCACATTGTGGAGGACGAGGGGCTGCGTGGTGAGATCATTCGGATCGCATCCAAATAGGGGTGCAACAACTAATCGACTTAATCGATTAAAATCGATGACCAAATTAGTTGCCAACTAACTCTCTAACTAAGAGATCTCTCTCCCCCGCCCCTCTTTCTAGTAGCGCTGTAGCCCCGTCCACGAGTAACGTTTCCACGTCAGCAACACACGGAGTTAACTCAATGATACAAACATGGGCTAATGATTAGAGGTAACTGAGTTATTGATTTATTTAAAGTTTCAGCTATTCTGTTTACAGTTCAGAGAGAGAGAGAGAGAGAGAGAGAGAGAGAGAGAGAGAGAGAGAGAGAGAGAGAGAGAGAGAGAGAGAGAGAGAGAGAGAGAGAGAGAGAGAGGAGAGAGAGAGAGAGAGAGAGAGAGAGAGAAGAGAGAGAGAGGAGAGAGAGAGAGAGAGAGAGAGAGAGAGAGAGAGAGAGAGAGAGAGAGAGAGGAGAGAGAGAGAGAGAGAGAGAGAGAGAGAGAGAGAGAGAGAGAAGAGAGAGAGAGAGAGAGAGAGCGAGATTAAAACGTGTGTCTCTGTCTCTGCAGCGTTGTCTGTCTCTGGAGATCAGCTGAGTGTCTCAGTGGAACCCGGAACCTCCTGCAGACCAGAACCAGGACCTGAGCCGGACCTCCACCCGGCCCCGGGGAGGAAGGGGAAGAGGGGGAGGAGGAAGAGGGGGAGGAGGAAGAGGCGTCTCTTGCTGCAGAGTCTGCGGGAAGTCGTTTTGACAGGAAAGGGTTCCTGATGAAGCACGCTGAGTCTCACCTGAAGGGGGCGCCGTGCTCTGTGGTCTCTGTGGAGAGGGCTCAGAGTCCAGCGCCGGGCTGAAGGTCCACCTGCAGACGCACCGGGATCGGAGCAGAACCTGCGATGTCTGCGGGAAGAAGTTCCCTTCGATCCGAGCGCAGGAGACGCACCGCCGGCTGCACACCGGAGAGAAACCCTTCAGATGCTCCGTCTGCGGGAAGGACTTCAACCAGAAGGGCAACATGGTGACTCACATGCGCACTCACAGCGAGGAGAAACCCTTCGGATGCTCCGCCTGCAGGAAGCAGTTCAGCCAAGCCGCATCTCTGGAGCGACACATGCAGGTTCATGTTGATGTTGAGAACATTGGAGAGAAACCCTTCAGCTGCTCCGTCTGCGAGGCTGCGTTCAGTAAGAGCGCCGAGCTGAGACGGCACCGCCGGAGCCACGAGGCCCGCGGGCCGCCGGTCCAGAGCCCCAGCAGGAAACCCAGTCTGAAGCCCAGTCTCACGCCCTCTCACCGCTGCAAGGTCTGCGGCAGCGCCTTCCACAACAAGGGGAACTTCATGCGTCACGCAGAGACTCACCTCCACGAGACCCCGGGGCTCTGTGGGGTCTGCGGCGAGACCTCGGAGACCCCGGAGAGTCTGCAGATCCACATCCAGAGCCACAGGAAGACCAGCAAGATCTGCGACATCTGCGGCATGGCCTTCAGGGACATGGAGATCCACATGAGGACGCACTCGGGACAGAAGCCCTTCAGCTGCTCAGACTGCGGGAAAGACTTCCCCAGGAAAGGCTCTCTGGAGAGACACATGAAGCTGCACGCCGGCGAGCGGCCGTACATCTGCGAGTTCTGCGGGAAGACCTTCGTGGAGAACACGGTCCTGAAGAGACACATCAAGAGCCACACGGGGGGGAAACCCCGCATCTACGCCTGCGATGTCTGCGGCAAGAAGTTCACCATGAGCCAACACCTGGATGTGCACAAGAGGATCCACACCGGGGAGAAGCCCTACACCTGCAGGGTCTGTGGGAAGAGCTTCCGGCAGATCGGGAACCTGGACTCGCACTCGAGGATCCACACAGGAGAGAAGCCCTTCATCTGCAGCCTCTGCGGGAAACGCTTCCGGCAGAAGATTTCTCTGGAGACGCACGAGCGCTTCCACAAGAAGGAGAAACCATTCGGCTGCTCGCTGTGCAGCAAAGGCTTCGTGCAAAAGATCGACCTGAAGAGACACATGCTGACGCACACGGGGGAGAAACCCTACAGCTGCTCCCTCTGTGGGAAGAGCTACCAGGAGAAACGCTCCGTGGACTCGCACATGAAGGTGCACGCCGCCGAGAGGGAGACACTGGGGGGGGGAGTGGGTGAGAGAGTGGGGGAGAGACAGACGGAGAGAGTGGGCGAGAGAGTGGGGGAGATGCGACAGGAAGCAGCGAACACCGACTTCATCCAGCTGTGACGAGCAGACACACCTGGAGACAGAGTTTAACACCTGGAGACAGAGTTTAACACCTGGAGACAGAGTTTAACACCTGGAGACAGAGTTTAACACCTGGAGAAGAGTCCAGATGTTCGGTTTAAAGGGTCTTAAAGCGTTTTTCTTGCAGACCCTGAACTCGTTACCCATCATTCATCACTTCCTGTACAAGTTATTGTTTATCTTTACTGTTGAATATTTCCGAGAGCATCGAGATAACGAAGTTGTTTAATAAACTAAAGTCAATAAAAACATTTGAGATTTCTTGTGTGGTTTCTTCTCCTCTGAAACTGAAGAGTTATTCGACCGTAGAGACGTGAGGAGCGGAAGAGATATTCGACCGTAGAGACGTGAGGAGCGGAAGAGATATTCGACCGTAGAGACGTGAGGAGCGGAAGAGATATTCGACCGTAGAGACAAGGAGCGGAAGAGTTATTCGACCGTAGAGACGTGAGGAGCGGAAGAGTTATTCGACCGTAGAGACGTGAGGAGCGGAAGAGATATTCAACCGTAGAGACGTGAGGAGCGGAAGAGATATTCAACTGTAGAGACGTGAGGAGCGGAAGAGATATTCAACCGTAGAGACGTGAGGAGCGGAAGAGTTATTCGACCGTAGAGACGTGAGGAGCGGAAGAGATATTCAACCGTAGAGACGTGAGGAGCGGAAGAGTTATTCGACCGTAGAGACGAGGAGCGGAAGAGTTATTCGACCGTAGAGACGTGAGGAGCGGAAGAGTTATTCGACCGTAGAGACGTGAGGAGCGGAAGAGTTATTCGACCGTAGAGACGTGAGGAGCGGAAGAGTTATTCGACCGTAGAGACGTGAGGAGCGGAAGAGTTATTCGACCGTAGAGACGTGAGGAGCGGAAGAGATATTCGACCGTAGAGACGTGAGGAGCGGAAGAGATATTCGACCGTAGAGACAAGGAGTGGAAGAGTTATTCGACCGTAGAGACGTGAGGAGCGGAAGAGTTATTCGACCGTAGAGACGTGAGGAGCGGAAGAGATATTCAACCGTAGAGACGTGAGGAGCGGAAGAGATATTCAACCGTAGAGACGTGAGGAGCGGAAGAGATATTCAACCGTAGAGACGTGAGGAGCGGAAGAGATATTCAACCGTAGAGACGTGAGGAGCGGAAGAGTTATTCGACCGTAGAGACGTGAGGAGCGGAAGAGATATTCGACCGTAGAGACGTGAGGAGCGGAAGAGATATTCGACCGTAGAGACGTGAGGAGCGGAAGAGATATTCGACCGTAGAGACAAGGAGCGGAAGAGTTATTCGACCGTAGAGACGTGAGGAGCGGAAGAGTTATTCGACCGTAGAGACGTGAGGAGCGGAAGAGATATTCAACCGTAGAGACGTGAGGAGCGGAAGAGATATTCAACTGTAGAGACGTGAGGAGCGGAAGAGATATTCAACCGTAGAGACGTGAGGAGCGGAAGAGTTATTCGACCGTAGAGACGTGAGGAGCGGAAGAGATATTCAACTGTAGAGACGTGAGGAGCGGAAGAGTTATTCGACCGTAGAGACGAGGAGCGGAAGAGTTATTCGACCGTAGAGACGTGAGGAGCGGAAGAGTTATTCGACCATAGAGACGTGAGGAGCGGAAGAGTTATTCGACCGTAGAGACGTGAGGAGCGGAAGAGTTATTCGACCGTAGAGACGTGAGGAGCGGAAGAGTTATTCGACCGTAGAGACGTGAGGAGCGGAAGAGATATTCGACCGTAGAGACGTGAGGAGCGGAAGAGATATTCGACCGTAGAGACAAGGAGTGGAAGAGTTATTCGACCGTAGAGACGTGAGGAGCGGAAGAGTTATTCGACCGTAGAGACGTGAGGAGCGGAAGAGATATTCAACCGTAGAGACGTGAGGAGCGAAAGAGATATTCAACTGTAGAGACGTGAGGAGCGGAAGAGATATTCAACCGTAGAGACGTGAGGAGCGGAAGAGATATTCAACCGTAGAGACGTGAGGAGCGGAAGAGATATTCAACCGTAGAGACGAGGAGCGGAAGAGTCTCTACGTTAGTAACACTGAAGACCATAAAGAGGACAAGACTTTCATATTCTCCTTGATGAGGCTGAGGGTCAGTGGGGGGGGGCTCGTTGATGAGGCTGAGGGTCAGTGGGGGGGGCTCGTTGATGAGGCTGAGGGTCAGTGGGGGGGGGGCTCGTTGATGAGGCTGAGGGTCAGTGGGGGGGGGATCGTTGATGAGGCTGAGGGTCAGTGGGGGGGGGGCTCGTTGATGAGGCTGAGGGTCAGTGGGGGGGTGCTCGTTGATGAGGCTGAGGGTCAGTGGGGGGGGTCTCGTTGATGAGGCTGAGGGTCAGTGGGGGGGGGATCGTTGATGAGGCTGAGGGTCAGTGGGGGGGGGTCTCGTTGATGAGGCTGAGGGTCAGTGGGGGGGGGGGCTCAGAGCCCCTCCTCTATGGGATTAGTTGTGTTTCATAAAGATAAAGCAAAACTAAGAGTTTAACAGAAAAAAAAACTGAGTCAAGCAAAATAAATAAATGTAATTTAAAAAATTAAACTATAAATCTGTTTCTGTGTTTGAACAGATCTTTGTGTTTGCAGTTCTTTGTGTTTGCAGATCTTTGTGTTTGCAGTTCTTTGTGTTTGCAGATCTTTGTGTTTGCAGATCTTTGTGTTTGCAGTTCTTTGTGTTTGCAGATCTTTATGTTTGCAGTTCTTTGTGTTTGCAGATCTTTGTGTTTGCAGATCTTTGTGTTTGCAGTTCTCTTTGCTTCTTTCTCAATGATCAGACTTTGGCTCTCGCTGCAGCTCTTCTCGTTTGCGCTCCCAGGTGGGCGGGACTTTCAGGGGTGCATCCCCATTGGTTACTCAGTTTTTGAGTGACAGCCCAGTCCTCCACAGATCGTACAGTGCAACTCATGCAGCAAACTCCGGAGTCCACTCGGCCACGTTAGTGTCGGTGCCTCCTGAGGAGTTCCATGAACACATCGGACTCATCTTATGGATCGCTGAGCCTTAGACTTGTGTTCTGTAGTTTATACTTTATTGCAACGTTAAATATTTTAACACCTGAACACCTGAGCACCTGAACACCTGAATACCTGAGCACCTGAATACCTGAATACCTGAGCACCTGAATACCTGAACACCTGAGCACCTGAACACCTGAACACCTGAGCACCTGAATACCTGAGCACCTGAGCACCTGAAGACCTGAACACCTGAACACCTGAGCACCTGAGCACCTGAAGACCTGAATACCTGAACACCTGAGCACCTGAGCACCTGAAGACCTGAATACCTGAATACCTGAGCACCTGAGCACCTGAAGACCTGAATACCTGAACACCTGAGCACCTGAGCACCTGAAGACCTGAATACCTGAATACCTGAGCACCTGAGCACCTGAAGACCTGAACACCTGAGCACCTGAACACCTGAATACCTGAGCACCTGAGCACCTGAACACCTGAATACCTGAGCACCTGAGCACCTGAAGACCTGAATACCTGAACACCTGAGCACCTGAACACCTGAACACCTGAGCACCTGAAGACCTGAGCACCTGAAGACCTGAGCACCTGAGCACCTGAGCACCTGAACACCTGAGCACCTGAGCACCTGAACACACCGCTGCTGTCAAATAATGTCCCAATTTGGGATCGATAAAGTGTCTGTCTATTTATTTATTTATTTTATAGATAAAAAAAACACACCTATGTATTTTCCAGCTGAAGGTGAATCACAATATAAACTGAATACTGTTCTTTTTTCAAAGACATGTTACATTCCAAAAGCATATATTGCTGTTTAGGACAAACAGTTAAAGACTGCTTTAATTTAACTAACTCTACAATATAAAAGTGGCAGATTTGCTTTATGAAACAGACCTAGGCTGCATCCCAATACAATTAGGACCATGCTCACATCTCACTCTGTTGGTCTGAAGAGCTGAAGCATTCACACACACGGATACACACGGTGTTGTCTCGTTCTATATCCTGTGAGAACATGATAGACATTTAGCTTTAAAAACTCCACATGCTGTTCCTGAGGAAGATCTGAGTCATCAACCGTTTGAAGGGAATCTCTAACATTTTCATGTAGAATAAAGACTAAAGAGCGATTATACAAATCACATTTATTGACATTTGAACCAGAAGATGAAGTCTCAAAGAATGTTTTAAATAAAAGGACATAAAACAAAAAGGTGGATAATAATCAAATCTATTAAATGTATATGTAAAGACATTTGGTCAAATGAAATGACACTGAGCCAGTGATAAGAGCTGCGCCCAGCGTGGATGAAGCTGGTGCAGGTCTTTCTTCATGCCCCCCCTCCGTGCTGTCCCCTCAGAGGAAGTGGGAAACGGGAGAAGACCTCTGGACACCACGCTGCCTCAATGATCCACACTGTTAATATGAGAGGAACATAAATGATTGAAACTCAGCTCAGGGGCATCATGGACGGTAGGTTTTCCTACAAACTCAGCCTCCATTGATTTTCATATCAAATGAGCGTGTTAATAAAACGGCTTATCCTTGCATCTCTAAACAGAATCATGAAAGCCTGTTGGTAGAGTCAGGCACACGAGTCCGTTTGAGTGTGTGCGCCGGTGTCTGAACGCTCACTCACTGCTAGCTATGTAGCTAACTGTTAGGCTACTTAGCTTGCATTGTTATGGATCTAAAGGTAGCAGAAGCTCACTTTCAGAGCACAGCTTTACTTCTCACTTAACACAATAAAGAAACAGACCGTTGTAGTGCCGATGAAAGGGAGTCGGAGGCGGGGTATTCAGAATGGTGAATTATGTCCCATAACGTGTCACCACACCATATAGTTTACATGATTACACAAAGGATTTGTTTGCAACTTATACTTTTATTTTTTAAATTAAATTTATTTTGCTTGACTCAGTTTTTATTTCTCTTAAACTCTTAGTTTTGCTTTATCTTTATGAAACCAAACTAATCCCATAGAGCTCCTGTAGTTCCTGAACGTGTCACTAGGGGGCACCAGAGAACTCTGGTGAAGCTGCAGGGTGAGAACAACAGAAGAAGAAGAGGGGGGCTCAGCGCACCATCTGGTGCTCTACACACACACCTGGTGCTCTACACACACATCTGGTGCTCTACAGCTGTGTGTGTAGAGCACCAGGTGTGTGTAGAGCACCAGGTGTGTGTGTAGGGAACCAGCTGTGTGTGTAGAGCACCAGGTGTGTGTAGAGCACCAGCTGTGTGTGTAGGGAACCAGCTGTGTGTGTAGAGCACCAGCTGTGTGTAGAGCACCAGCTGTGTGTGTAGGGAACCAGGTGTGTGTAGAGCACCAGCTGTGTGTAGAGCACCAGCTGTGTGTGTAGGGAACCAGGTGTGTGTAGAGCACCAGCTGTGTGTAGAGCACCAGGTGTGTGTGTAGGGAACCAGGTGTGTGTAGAGCACCAGCTGTGTGTAGAGCACCAGGTGTGTGTAGAGCACCAGCTGTGTGTAGAGCACCAGCTGTGTGTGTAGGGAACCAGGTGTGTGTAGAGCACCAGCTGTGTGTAGAGCACCAGGTGTGTGTAGAGTACCAGCTGTGTGTGTAGGGAACCAGCTGTGTGTGTAGAGCACCAGGTGTGTGTGTAGGGAACCAGCTGTGTGTGTAGAGCACCAGCTGTGTGTGTAGGGAACCAGGTGTGTGTAGAGCACCAGCTGTGTGTAGAGCACCAGCTGTGTGTGTAGGGAACCAGCTGTGTGTGTAGGGAACCAGGTGTGTGTAGAGCACCAGCTGTGTGTAGAGCACCAGCTGTGTGTGTAGGGAACCAGGTGTGTGTAGAGCACCAGCTGTGTGTGTAGGGAACCAGCTGTGTGTAGAGCACCAGCTGTGTGTAGAGCACCAGCTGTGTGTGTAGGGAACCAGCTGTGTGTGTAGGGAACATAGACTGTATATATAAATGGACGTAGGGTCCGTGACGTCACCAGTAGGATTCTGCAGAGTTGCCGAGAAGCCCTTAGTAGGCGGAGTCGGCCACTAACGGCTCGACAGTGACGTCAGAGTCCAACTCCCGCCTGCTCCAAATAAGGGCAAAGAGGCGGAGCCGAGGCGGAACCTCCTGCCACCGAGCTGGAAGCGCCAGAGCTAGCTGAGGCTACCAAGCTAAGCTAACATGCTCCCCGTCTGCACACCGCCGTCGCATTTGACGTTTCTAAGGTAAGTGGACATGAAACTATTCAGCAAAACTATAAATAATAATCTAAGTTATTGAGTTTTAGCATAATACTTCAGAATCTTAAAATCCCTTGACGTTTGTATGCAATTGTGCTAAATTCAACACTGGAATCAAGCACATATTAATATGTTTGCATGACATTAGTTCTTTATATTTTGCTGTCACTTAATTATACGTTTAATACATTTAAGTCAAGCTAAGGTACATGTGATGGTAGCTAGTTAGTGCTCTCACCTGTGAGGCCTCCTCCAAACAGCATAATAACCAGACTATCATTAAAACTAAGTACCAGTTCTAGATCCTTGACTTTAGACAAACAATTCAAAAGACAACATTTATTTAAAGACCAATCTTTATGTGAAGGTGCCTCTTAACCTGAGATATTAGTTATACAGTAATAGTATTGACAATCTAAAAAACTGAGCAACTCAAAAGTCAACTTTATATTTCTTATTGTCTAAAGCATTTATTATTTTCATTTTCCCCTCTCATATTGTGTGATGGACGGATTGAGACAGCGTGGTGTCCAGAGAGCTGCAGAGACTTCAGGGAGAAACTCCGTGTGATGGACGGATTGAGACAGCGTGGTGTCCAGAGAGCTGCAGAGACTTCAGGGAGAAACCTCCGTGTGATGGACGGATTGAGACAGCGTGGTGTCCAGAGAGCTGCAGAGACTTCAGGGAGAAACCTCCGTGTGATGGACGGATTGAGACAGCGTGGTGTCCAGAGAGCTGCAGAGACTTCAGGGAGAAACCTCCGTGTGATGGACGGATTGAGACAGCGTGGTGTCCAGAGAGCTGCAGAGACTTCAGGGAGAAACCTCCGTGTGATGGACGGATTGAGACAGCGTGGTGTCCAGAGAGCTGCAGAGACTTCAGGGAGAAACCTCCGTGTGATGGACGGATTGAGACAGCGTGGTGTCCAGAGAGCTGCAGAGACTTCAGGGAGAAACCTCCGTGTGATGGACGGATTGAGACAGCGTGGTGTCCAGAGAGCTGCAGAGACTTCAGGGAGAAACCTCCGTGTGATGGACGGATTGAGACAGCGTGGTGTCCAGAGAGCTGCAGAGACTTCAGGGAGAAACCTCCGTGTGATGGACGGATTGAGACAGCGTGGTGTCCAGAGAGCTGCAGAGACTTCAGGGAGAAACCTCCGTGTGATGGACGGATTGAGAGTGTGTGTGTGTCCAGAGAGCTGCAGAGACTTCAGGGAGAAACCTCCGTGTGATGGACGTCCTGTCTGTTGGTTTGGAGAGGACTGAGGGTCTTTCCTCTGCGAGGAGGACCAGGCCTGATGGAGGAGGACCAGGCCTGATGGAGGAGGAGCAGGCCTGATGGACGAGGACCAGGCCTGATGGAGGAGGAGCAGGCCTGATGGAGGAGGAGCAGGCCTGATGGAGGAGGACCAGGCCTGATGGAGGAGGAGCAGGCCTGATGGAGGAGGAGCAGGCCTGATGGAGGAGGAGCAGGCCTGATGGAGGAGGAGCAGGCCTGATGGAGGAGGAGCAGGCCTGATGGAGGAGGACCAGGCCTGATGGAGGAGCCCATGCTGGGCATAGCCGATACCAACTGCACAGGCCTAGTCTGTCACTGTATTTGACTAAATGTGTTTACTTATACATTTAATATGTTTACCCCTTCTGTCCATGTGCTTTTTATTTAAAACATTTCTGATTAACTTTTGGTTCACATTTGAATAAATTGAATTTGTATTTGCACTCCTTTTGTCCGTTATTCTTACTGAAAATGTTAGATTACAGATTCACATCTGACTGAAGATTGGCCCCATTTATTTGTGACGTTGCAAACTCTGCGGTACAAGGCACATGTTGTGAAGCTCATAAAGTGAGGCAAATAGAAATAATCAGCTGATGGAGAGTAGATGTGGAAATAGGTGCATTCGATCAGCTGACTGTGTTTTCACAATAAAAGTAGTTTCTTAGTGAATGTCCTGTACTGGTCTTAAATCTCATAACATCAGCTTTTGATGTTCTTCTTGACCCTCAGAGAAGGAGAACATGCTGAGTCGTGTCTTTCAGGCATGTCCTTTCCTAACACAAATTACAGGAAACATAAAACATATTATTGCAGAACTGTGTGTTATTTATGAAAGAGGTGTGTGTGTGTGTTTAGGGGCTCTAGATATCATTATTTTGTAATTGTAATGTATTTTTTTTATTTCAACAGTGAGCTACAAAGACAGTCAGATGATGAATGAACAGTATGACATTCATCAACATTGAAATATATTTTATTATCAAAATAATATGTAACTGTTATCAAAACGTAGTGCAACTGTAGAAGCTTGCTCTGTGTCTCTGAAAGGATCACTTTGACCACGTTTGTGACAGAGATAAATAGGAGCAGTTCTCACTACGTGTTAAATATCTTTGCCTTCAATACATTCAATTAGAAAGCTGACAGTCATATTGCTTGGTAACATCTAAATGTAACCGTTAGCATGGAAAAAACCCTCACCTTCACTGATGTGTAGGTGATCTAGTATTTAGTATTGTTTAATGGAATGTATATCAGTGTATTAAAGTCAATACTTCATTTATTTAAACCAATATCTTTCTTGATTCTTTGTACAGTGTGAAAAAAGAGTCTTTGTACCTGTGCTGAAGTTCACTGCTGTGAGGAGTCCAGTGCTGTCTCTCGCTCTCTGGTCCAGCCTGTCTGCGTCACCTGGACACTTTAAACTAACAGAGATATGTACAGAACCATGTGTACAAACAATAGAACTGATTCTCTTCTGTTGAACATGTTGGATTGTGTATTGTCCGAGTCAGGGTCCTTTTATTTTACTGTAACTTTGGAAGAACAAATGAAATGCAATGAATAAGCTTAATTTTAACTGAAGCAAACATAACGTCTGATCTAATATTTTTAACAAATCATCCCTAAAGCATTGAGTGGGCTATTTATCGTCCTTAAATGCAGGCATTAAGTCCAATGGGAGCCAGAGCCTTTTCTTATCAAGCTCCACTTTTGTGGAATCAGCTTCCAGTTTGTGTTCGGGCGGCAGACAGCCTATCCGTTTTTAAGAGTGCGCTTAAGACCTTCCTTTTTGATAAAGCTTATAGTTAATAAAATAATCTAATAAGAGTGCAGTACGTAGACACGCTGTGCCTCTCCACCTCTGTTCCTTACTTCTTCTCAACCTATCCTAAGGGAGTGCAGTACGTAGACACGCTGTGCCTCTCCACCTCTGTTCCTTACTCTTCTCAACCTATCCTAAGGGAGTGCAGTACGTAGACACGCTGTGCCTCTCCACCTCTGTTCCCTACTTCTTCTCAACCTATCCTAAGGGAGTGCAGTACGTAGACACGCTGTGCCTCTCCACCTCTGTTCCTTACTTCTTCTCAACCTATCCTAAGGGAGTGCAGTACGTAGACACGCTGTGCCTCTCCACCTCTGTTCCTTACTTCTTCTCAACCTATCCTAAGGGAGTGCAGTACATAGACACGCTGTGCCTCTCCACCTCTGTTCCCTACTTCTTCTCAACCTATCCTAAGGGAGTGCAGTACATAGACACGCTGTGCCTCTCCACCTCTGTTCCTTACTTCTTCTCAACCTATCCTAAGGGAGTGCAGTACGTAGACACGCTGTGCCTCTCCACCTCTACATCTTAGTTCTTACTCTTTTTCCTTACTGATGGTATGTCATTTGGTCGTGTGTGTAGAAGGTGGAAGCAGGGAGAGGCATACACGTGCCTTGATCCCTGCCGAGTCGACGCACAACTGTTGATTGTTGTCAGTGCCCAAAAACTTTTTAGGAGCAATGCGCTCATGGTATAGATGTGGCGCATACATCTCAATTCCTACTCTTTCCGCTCAACCTATCCTAAGGGAGTGCATGTACGTAGACACGTTAGTTTAGCTGCTATAGGCTTGGACTGTCGGGGGACAGCTTACTTCTTCCTTCTGTCTGTCTGTACTCTCATGTTCCGATTAACCCAGCTTCCCCCAAATTTATTTTTGGTGTATATATCTACGCCGGGATCCGGAGTCGAGGCTGATCCTGTTGCTGTGGTCCTGAGTCCTGGATCCTCTATCCTGAGTCGAGGCTGATCCTGTTGCTGTGGTCCTGAGTCCTGCATCCTCTATCCTGAGTTCTGGATTTAAGTCCTGGACTTCGAGTCGTGGCTGAACCTGTTTCTGCGGTCCTGAGTCCTGGATCCTCTATCCTGAGTTCTGGATCTGAGTCCTGGACTTCGAGTCGTGGCTGAACCTGTCTCTGCGGTCCTGCCTGACTCTCATCATACTACTTCCCTGATGGCTCCCACAGGATTGTTGACTTCCTCGTGGATTCATCTTCTTATTATAGACACATGCATTTCCAAACATTTGGTCTACCTACGCTGTCAAATGTATTATCTCTTTGATTTACACACGGCATCTACTGCACGTCTGTCCGTCCTGGGAGAGGGATCCCTCCTCTGTTGCTCTCCCTGAGGTTTCTCCCATGTTCCCTTTAAACTGTGGGGTTTTCTCTGGAAGTGTTTCCTTGTACGATGTGAGGGTCTAAGGACAGAGGGGGTCGTATTGTCATACTGATATTCTGTACTAACTGTGAAGTCCACTGAGACCAATGTAACATTTGTGATATTGGGCTATAGAAATAAACACTGATTGATTGACATGTTCACGTTCTACAGCCACAATTAGTCGGTTTCACAAGTGTAATGAAAATCAAATAAATAGTAAGCATTGGTGTTTCCAATACTTACTATTTATTTGATACCAATTTGGTAATACAATTAATAAAAACAATAAGGTTTGGGTTCGTTCTTCAGATATGACTGACGTTAACGTGTCAGCTCAATAATGAACTCCAGCTCAACCAACCATATTGTAATATCTAAGTAATCATCTTGAAATATGACATTAATAATTGTAATATACACACATCTTATTGTGAGGTTGATTTCACATACACTACTTCGACGTTAGCTTGTCTACATACTTGAGCATAGCCAATTTAAATGAACCTCAGCGATGCATGCAGTTCCTACCTACATAATCAAATATCTCTCTAAGTTACAAGGATGACCTTATTTCACCAACCTCAAACAGAAGCCGTTTGTTCTACAGTATTATCCCACTTAACGCTTAACACTTGTCTATTTCGTTTTAACCTTTATATATACAGTCTATGGTTTTAACTTGGAGGCTACGATTAGCATCGTTAGCACAGATGTAGCTACCACTCGCTTACACGCTAACCCAAGCCTTAACATTCATTACGTAGCTGATTAAAATCATAAACACATAAATAAGTACTCGAATTTCACTTACCGCAAAAACCGCATTCATGCACCGTCTGTTTGAACCGCAGAGCGAGTCTCAAGAGTCCGATATATAAGCATGAAGAACAAACACGGCCGGGGTCAAGTTGTGTTCCCTGGATGAACAGAGCAGGCAGAGTCCCTGTAGCTTCACGGAGCTGCTAGCAGAGAGACAAGAAGCTAACAGCAGCAGTCACTGGACAGAGCTGTCACTCAATGTGACCACGCCCTAATTTATGCAAACACTTTAAGACCTAATATAAATAAAAGGGTCATGTTAGAAAACAATTCACTCACAGATTCATAATCATGAAGGTGGAATCTATCTATATCCTGAATCATTTTATTGCATCCAGGGGTAGAAACATGTTTATTTCTGCTGTAAAGTTGGGCATTTTAACATGGGGTCTACGGAGACTGCTCCTACTGGTCACTAGAGGAACTGCAGTTTGAGGCACTTCCTTATTGTCCTCCCGGCTCTGCACCAGAGTTTGCCGCTTGGTAGGGCACCAGGTGTGTTTAGATCTCCAGGTGTGTTTAGATCTCCAGGTGTGTTTAGATCTCCAGGTGTGTTTAGATCTCCAGGTGTGTTTAGATCTCCAGGTGTGTTTAGAGCTCCAGGTGTGTGTAGGGCACCAGGTGTGTTTAGAGCTCCAGGTGTGTGTAGGGCTCCAGGTGTGTGTAGGGCACCAGGTGTGTTTAGAGCACCAGGTGTGTGTAGGGCACCAGGTGTGTTTAGAGCTCCAGGTGTGAGTAGAGCACCAGGTGTGTGTAGGGCACCAGGTGTGTGTAGAGCACCAGGTGTGTGTAGGGCACCAGGTGTGTGTTGGGCACCAGGTGTGTTTAGAGCACCAGGTGTGTGTGTAGGGCAACAGGTGTGTGTAGGGCTCCAGGTGTGTGTAGGGCTCCAGGTGTGTGTAGGGCTCCAGGTGTGTGTAGAGCACCAGGTGTGTGTGTAGGGCAACAGGTGTGTGTAGGGCTCCAGGTGTGTGTAGGGCACCAGGTGTGTGTAGGGCTCCAGGTGTGTGTAGGGCTCCAGGAGTGTGTAGGGCTCCAGGTGTGTGTAGGGCTCCAGGTGTGTGTAGAGCACCAGGTGCGTGTGTGTGTCTCTCTCTGTGTGTGTGTGTTTGTTTGTGTGTGTGTCTGTGTGTGTCTGTGTGTGTGTATGTGTGTCTCTCTGTGTGTGTGTGTGTGTATGTGTGTCTCTCTCTCTGTGTGTGTGTGTGTCTGTCTCTCTGTGTGTGTGTGTGTGTGTGTGTCTCTCTGTGTGTGTGTGTGTTTGTGTCTCTCTCTCTGTGTTTGTGTGTCTGTGTGTGTGTCTCTCTCTCTCTGTGTGTGTGTTTGTGTGTGTGTCTGTGTGTGTGTCTCTCTCTCTCTGTGTGTGTGTGTGTGTATGTGTGTGTCTCTCTCTCTGTGTGTGTGTGTCTCTCTCTCTGTGTGTATGTGTGTGTGTTTGTGTGTGTGTCTCTCTCTGTGTGTGTGTGTGTGTGTGTTTGTGTGTGTGTCTCTCTCTCTGTGTGTGTGTCTCTCTCTCTGTGTGTGTGTGTGTGTGTGTCTCTCTCTCTCTCTGTGTGTGTGTGTCTGTGTGTGTCTCTATCTGTGTGTGTGTGTGTCTCTCTCTGTGTGTGTGTGTGTCTCTCTCTCTCTGTGTGTGTGTCTCTCTCTCTGTGTGTGTGTGTCTCTCTCTCTGTGTGTGTCTCTGTGTGTGTGTGTCTCTCTCTCTCTCTCTCTCTCTCTCTCTCTCTCTCTCTCTCTCTCTCTCTCTCTCTCTCTCTCTCTCTCTCTCTCTCTCTCTCTCTCTCTCTCTCTCTCTCTCTCTCTCTCTCTCTCTCTCTCTCTCTCTCTCTCTCTCTCTCTCTCTCTCTCTCTCTCTCTCTCATGATGCTGCAGCTGCTCCGGCTCTCGGTCCAGCAGAAGCTTCTGATCCTCCTGGAGGACCTCCTTCAGCTGCTGGAGGAACACACGGATCCTCGGGAGCTGAGAGCGATGCTCAGCGAGCGGCTGGCGGCGGCAGAGCAGCAGATATTCGGGGAGTTTGAGGAGAGCGTGAAGGCGTTCGATGAGCGAGAGGAGCGCAGAGAGAGAGACATCCAGAGGCTGGAGGCCGTGCTGAGGGAGCCCAGAGTGCGCCTGCGCAGAGCAGGTAAGTGCTGCTAACGCTAGCTCCGGAGGATAATGCTAATGTTTCCTAACGTTAACGTTAGCTCCGGAGGTTAAGGCTAACGTTAGCTCCAGAGGTTAAGGCTAACGTTAGCTCTGGAGGTTAATGCTGTTAATGCTAATGTTAGCTCCGGAAGTTAAGGCTAACGTTAGCTCCGGAGGTTAATGCTGTTAATGCCAACGTTAGCTACGGAGGTTAATGCTGTTAATGCTAACGTTAGCTCCGGAGGTTAAGGCTAACCTTAGCCCCAGAGGTTAATGCTAACGTTAGCTCCGGAGGTTAAGGCTAACGTTAGCTCCAGAGGTTAATGCTAACGTTAGCTCTGGAGGTTAATGCTAACGTTAGCTCCAGAGGCTAATGGCTGGCTGAGAGGCTGCACGGCCTGAGAGGAAACAGGTGAGTGACAGGTGACACAGAGCTGTCTCATGTACTGTGTGAGTCTGAGGCATGTTAATGTTGTATGCACATGCACACACATATGTCCTTGTATTTGTGAACACTGATGGTGTTATTAGATATGTCTCGTTATAACAGGTAGTGACGGACAGACTCACACTCCAGAGGGCTTCACTGTTTCAAGTAAACAGTATAAAATACTATCTGACAGTAAAAACAAGTTGTTATTAATAAACAAGAATACAGTTTGGAAGGGGAGTGATTTGTAAAATATTCATAAAGAAAAATAAATCTGTTTACAGTTCTGTTTCATCTGGGTGTAGAGAGATGTATCTATAGATCTCTCCATGTAGAGAGATGTATCCATAGATCTCTACATGTAGAGAGATGTATCCATAGATCTCTCCATGTAGAGAGATGTATCCATAGATCTCTACATGTAGAGAGATGTATCCATAGATCTCTACATGTAGAGAGAAGGATCCATAGATCTCTCCATGTAGAGAGATGTATCCATAGATCTCCTCATGTAGAGAGATGTATCCATAGATCATGTAGAGATCTATGGATCCATAGATCTCTACATGTAGAGAGATGTATCCATAGATCTCCTCATGTAGAGAGATGTATCCATAGATCTCTCCATGTAGAGAGATGTATCCATAGATCTCTCCATGTAGAGAGAGGCATCCATAGATCTCTCCATGTAGAGAGATGTATCCATAGATCTCCTCATGTAGAGAGATGTATCCATAGATCTCTCATGTAGAGAGATGTATCCATAGATCTCTACATGTAGAGAGATGGATCCATAGATCTCTCTCCATGTAGAGAGATGTATCCATAGATCTCTCCATGTTGCTCTCAAAGTGCTCCAGATTGATGCTTTCAACTTCAACATTTAAAAAAGATCTTCCCGGGGGAGCATGCCCCTGGACCCCCGGTTAGGACCCCCCTAGAGGAGGTTAGGACCCCCTAGAGGAGGTTAGGACCCCCCCCACTTAAATCATGTCCACATGGATAGGAAACTAAATACATTTGCACACATCTCGTGTCCATATCTTTCTGTTGTGGTGGTCATGCCATGCCGTGCACGTGCATGCATGCCACGCCGTGCACGTGCATGCATGCACGTGCACGGCGTGGCATGCATGAGTCATGGTGAGATCTCTGGATTCAGAGGTTGCTGTTTCTTTGCACAGAAAGAGATTCTTTGCACAGAAAGAGAGGCCAAATGAATGGGCTGTGATTTTAGTGTTTTGAAGCAGAGGTCAATCATTTGTAAGGCCCTCGGAGGATGTTGAAAAAATTGAAATGGCCCTTGAGAGGAAAAAGGTTCCCCCCCCTGTCCTAAAGGCTAAAGGCTACTTCAAGCACTGTATATATATATATATATATATATATATATAAATATATGTATACACATATGTAACGTTCCTGTTCTCTGCAGACGTGCAGCTGGCTGAAGGAGGTGGTCCCCAGCAGGAGGAGCCCCCCCCCCACATCAAAGAGGAAGAGGTGGAGGAGGAGATAAAGCCCACCTTCACTCCTGTCCCTGTGAAGAGTGAAAATGATGAAGAGGAGCCTCAGTCCTCTCATCTTCATCAAAGAGACACTGTGGGACCAGATGGAGAGGACTGTGGAGGACCAGGACCAGCCAGGAACCAGGATGCAGATCCAGGGTTAGAACCCATCAGTGAGGAGGACTCCCTGGACTCCTCTGAGACCGACAACAGTGACTGGTCTCTCCCAGACGAGGCTCAGTCGGGGTCGGGGCCCCGAACAGGGACGCTCCGGAGAGCGATGTGGGGTCGTCTCACAAAGAGAGGCCGTTCCCCTGCTCCTTCTGCGGGAAGAGGTTCAGCCTGAAGGGGAACCTGAACCGGCACGTCAGAGACCACACGGGCGAGAGACCCTTCCCCTGCACCGGCTGCAACAAGACCTTCAAAGACAGCGGCTCTCTGACGGCCCACAGGAGGATCCACACCGGAGAACAGCCCTACAGCTGCCTGTTCTGCGGGAAGAGCTTCAGCGGCCGGGGGAACATGACCCGGCACATGAGGATCCACACCGGAGAGAAACCCTTCGAATGCTCCGTCTGCAGCAAGAGCTTCCACGTCAAGGAGCACCTGAACCGACACATGAAGTTCCACACGGGGGAGAAACCCTTCAGCTGCTCCGTCTGCGGGAAGGGCTGCGCGCAGAAGACAGACCTGAAGAAACACATGAGGGTCCACACTGGAGAGAAACCCTACAGCTGTCCCTTCTGCGGGAAGTGCTGCGCTGAGAAGGGGGACCTGACCAAACACATGAGGGTCCACACGGGGGAGAAACCCTTCAGCTGCACCGTCTGCGGGAAGAGCTGCGCCCAGAAGGGCAGCCTGAAGATCCACATGAGGGTCCACACCGGAGAGAAACCCTTCAGCTGCTCCGTCTGTGGGAAGAGCTTCACCGTCACCGGACACCTGAAGAGGCACCTGAGGCTGCATGAGGCTGGAGGGCAACAGGAAGTAGTAGGGGGTGATTCACACTCAGCTGAAGACCAACAGGAAGTAGAACCTCTCTGTGGTTCTGGAGGCAGCGGTGCCCCCCCCGCCCCTCGGCTGTCGGAGATCAAAGGACAGAAAGAGACGGTAAATGATCCAGGGCACTCTGGAGAAAAGTGTAAGGTTGGAGAAGTAGTTATTTAACTTAATCTGGCTCTGTATGATTAAAAGAAACACGATCATCGACCCGATGCAGTCCCCCGTTGTTGTTGTTGTTGTTGTTGTTGTTGTGAACGGTGACATCATGACGCAGCACCTGTCGGGCTCTGAGCGGTGGAAACACACCTGAGGCTACAGAGAAGAACCGGTTCGGAACCAGAAGAGCACGGAGCTGGAATTCAATGATATTCAAGTCTCTCTCGCCACGAGCTCAGCAGCTTCAGAGGAGAGATGGAGAGGAGAAACGAGTCCTCCTCCAACAGAGCAACATGAATATATAAAGGACATAGAACACATACAACAGATAAGAGTGAAGAGAATGTGTTCAGATGTGCAAGTTAATACAAATAAAATAGAAATAGTGTCAGAAGAGTCTATATACAAGTAAATGGAATATGAGATATAGATAAATAATTATCAAGATGCAATCAGATGAATGTTCTGGATGTTCTTCACAGAGTTCAGGACTTTAACAGTCTGATGTTCTGTGGGAGGAAACTGTCTCTGGGTCTGAGGTTTTAGACCTGATATCAATGTGTGTGTGTGTGTGTGTGTGTGTGTGTGTGTGTGTGTCTGTGTGTGTGTGTGTGTCTGTGTGTGTGTGTCTGTGTGTGTGTGTGTGTGTCTGTGTGTGTGTGTCTGTGTGTGTGTGTGTGTGTCTGTGTGTGTGTGGGAAGTGGAGTCGGCATCACAGGAAGTGGAGACAGCGTCCAACAGAGTTCCTGTCAGCGGAGGAGGAAGTGTCGCTGTAGAGAAACGGCTGCTCTCAGTGCGGGAAGAGGTTCAGCTCCAGTGGAGATCTGAAGAGACGTCAATCAATCAATCAATGTTTATTTATATAGCCCAGTATCACAAATGTTACATTGGTCTCAGTGGACTTCACAGTTTGTACAGAATATCAGTAGACAATACGACCCCCTCTGTCCTTAGACCCTCACATCGTACAAGGAAACACTTCCAGAGAGACCCCTCAGTTTAAAGGGGAACATGGGAGAAACCTCAGGGAGAGCAACAGAGGAGGGATCCCTCTCCCAGGACGGACAGACGTGCAGTAGATGCCGTGTGTAAATCAAAGAGATAATACATTTGACAGCGTAGGTAGACCAAATGTTTGGAAATGCATGTGTCTATAATAAGAAGATGAATCCACGAGGATGTCAACAATCCTGTGGGAGCCATCAGGGAAGCAGCATGATGAGAGTCAGGCAGGACCGCAGAGACAGGTTCAGCCACGACTCGAAGTCCAGGACTCAGATCCAGGACTCAGGATAGAGGATCCAGGACTCAGGACCGCAGCAACAGGATCAGCCACGACTCAGGATCCAGGACTCAGGACCACAGCAACAGGATCAGCCTCGACTCAGGATCCCGGCGTAGATATAGACACCAAAAATAAATTTGGGGGAAGCTGGGTTATTCGGAACATGAGAGTACACAGGTACAGACAGACAGAAGGAAGAAGTAAGGGGTCCCCCGACAGTCCAAGCCTATAGCAGCTAAACTAACGTGTCTACGTACATGCACTCCCTTAGGATAGGTTGAGGGAAAAGGGTAGTAGGTAAGAAGTAGGGAACAGAGGTGGAGAGGCACAGCGTGTCTACGTACTGCACTCTTATTAGATTATTTGATCAACTATAAGCTTTATCAAAAAGGAAGGTCTTAAGCGCACTCTTAAAAACGGATAGGGTGTCTGCCGCCCGAACACAAACTGGAAGCTGATTCCACAAAAGTGGAGCTT
>JASDAP010000034.1:892745-947745 GCA_031216635.1 Dissostichus eleginoides | reverse complement strand
CCAGACATCCAGCGCTGAAATGATGACATGCGGCTATACATGTCGTCATTGATCAGATTGGGGAGGGGACCAGAGAAAATTACGGTGTCCGACATTGTTTTAGCATATCTCCAAACCGACGCCACATTAGCTTTGGTGCATTCTGATTGGCTTAAACGAACATCATTACCACCGACGTGAATAACAATCCTACTGTATTTACGTTTATTCTTAGCCAGCAGTTTAAGATGCGCCTCAACGTCGCCCGCTCTGGCCCCCGGAATGCATGTGACTGTGGAGGCTTTGGTCTCTAAATTCACATGTCTCATAATAGAGCTACCAATAACCAGAGTTGACTCCTCAGCGGGTGTCTCGCTGAGTTGAGAATATCTGTTAGATAAGTGAACGGGTTGGTGGGGACCTGCGGGTCTCGCGTTATGCCCCTTCTGAACAGTCACCCAGTCTACCGGCTGCTCGGGAGTTGCCGGGGGACGGCTAGTAGGAGCTATCTCTTGCCGGTCTGTACCGACTAACATGGGCTTTACTGTAGCTGAGTTACTTTCTAAAATGCGGAGCCGGGCTTCTATGGCTATGATTCCCGCCTCCAACCTAGCAACTGTACTACATTTAACACAAGTAGGCCTATCGGTACCAGTAAAGGAGGAAGGGAAATAACCAAACATGAGACAGATAGAGCAGGAAATAGCACCCAAGGGTGGGGGAGCCATGGCTAGCTATCAAGCTAAAGTAGCTTAGCAAACCCGAAAGGAGTGTAAGCAACTGTGGGGTTACAGTCGCTAAGAGAAGAAGAGTTGTGAGTGCATAAGCTGTAGTAACGTGTGACGTGAGGATTCACACCGGAGAGAAACCGTACGGCTGCTCCGGGGAAACCTGAAGAAACACATGAGGGCCACACGGGGGCTATCAGAGAGCTGTCCAATCACCTTGACCAATCACCTCACAGGACTATCAGAGAGCTGTCCAATCACCTCACAGGACTATTACCTATAATAGAAATTATCTATATTATGAAAGGAGCTTTTGGTCGTAGAACACGTTCCTATTACTGCTTACCTCTCTAGCCAACAGCTGTTGCTCTTCAAGTGCCCTCCGTTTCTTTGTGGGCAGCTGCTGCACAGATCCACTGATTTCACCAGAAGGAATGGAGTCCCTGATCCAAACCACAAGTAACCAAGTACAATTACTCATTGTGGCAAGAATTGACAAATTAGGTTTGACTATTTGAAATAGTAGTCAGAGATACACCTTATGAACGTTATATAATATATACATTTCCAGTAAGCCTGTTTAAGATATTTAAATAAGTATGTATGAGTTGGTCTATTGTGTTCAGCTAAATCACATTTAGGTTTCACAGATTTCCTAAAATAAGCACATCTCAGCCATTGTAAATAATGATTTACCTGATGGTTTGTATGCTGCTGGTGAACCTCTTGATGAGTCCTGTGATGTAGACAGAGTCGATGTTCCTCTTCTGCAGTTGCCTAAACAGCATGTCTACATGTGGCATTATCTTGTGGAACAATGTCAGGAAAAAGCAAAAAACTTCATCTTCCATCATTCTCACAAAGCCCCCGGCTTCTCTCACTGTTATAGGATCAAAGTCACCTGAGTCTCTGATTGTCTGGAAACACCTCAGGATGTTCTCCTTGTGCTCATAGACAGTGTTAACAGCACGACTGTGAAAGTTCCATCTTGTTGTGGAAGTGCCAGGAAGTCTGTGTGCCTTGATCC
This sequence comes from Dissostichus eleginoides, assembly GCA_031216635.1. NCBI lineage: Eukaryota > Metazoa > Chordata > Actinopteri > Perciformes > Nototheniidae > Dissostichus > Dissostichus eleginoides. The sequence continues at coordinate 946,011 of JASDAP010000034.1, read as the reverse complement.
AGGATCGCAGTTCGCTTAAATGACCTGGAGAAAAATGCAGCAAATCCACCAAGGTCTGAAAAAAATGTGAGTGTGGGATGTTGCCTGCTGCATAATGAGGTTCAGCTGATGCGCATAGCAGTGGCAGAGCCGGCCCGACCCATTAAGCGACATAAGCGGCCGCTTAGGGCCCCGCAGGGCTAAGGGCCCCCTAGAAAAAAATGAAAAAAAAAATCTCAGTACACCGTCGCCGTGATAAGTATGTTTAATTAATGTTGTTAATATGCCTAGATTGCCTACTCTCAAAGTAATGTATTATATTATTGAGTCAATAATATAATACATTAACCGTGCTTTACCTGAACCTCATCATGACACTAGAGAGGACGGCAGGAATGTAATTTCCCGTGTTCAGTGAATGCAACAGAGGCAAGACATCAGACCGCCCAGAGAGTTGCATGGAAATAAACATCTGTCTTATTGGCTGAGCGGTACCTATCCTGTGAGCTGTGACAATGTTTGTATTGTATGACACTTTGTCATACAATCTAAATGTAATGTTTTTTAGCGTTACCTGGTGATTTCAAAGAAAGCTCTCTGGGAAATGTTGACTTACTGTTCGACATGAAGCTAGAAGCTACCTTACAGTACACAGTTGATCCTGAGTGCTGTCAGTTAAAGTGTTTCATAGTTAGCTTAGCTAAGCATCAACCTAGCACTGAAACATATGGATGTTATGTGACAGTATTTCTGAGGAAAAGTCAGCTGAAATGGTGGCATGCCACTGCTTTACGTGTCGACAGCATGTTTGAACGTATTTGCAGCAGTAAATGTGGCTGTCTGGCCACTGACGTTGCCATAACAACACCTGCATTTCAATGTGCAACCTCTTTTTGTGACAGATTTTTGCATGAAATTATAATTCCTCTGAATGATATTCCTACTGACAGCTAGTTTCTATGTGAACATTATGAGAACATTATGAGATGGACGGCCAGAGAGAATACATGAAAAACAGGTATGAAATATATGACAGTAAAACAAGAATAGAGTTTGAAAGGGGAGGGATTAGTAAAATATCCATAAAGAAAAAGAAAATCTGTTTACAGTTCTGTTTCATCTGGGTGTAGAGAGAGGCATCCATAGATCTCTACATGTAGAGAGATGTATCCATAGATCTCTCCATGTAGAGAGATGTATCCATAGATCTCTACATGTAGAGAGATGGATCCATAGATCTCTCTCCATGTAGAGAGATGGATCCATAGATCTCTACATGTAGAGAGATGGATCCATAGATCTCTACATGTAGAGAGATGTATCCATAGATCTCTCCATGTAGAGAGATGCATCCATAGATCTCTACATGTAGAGAGATGTATCCATAGATCTCTCCATGTAGAGAGATGTATCCATAGATCTCTCCATGTAGAGAGATGGATCCATAGATCTCTACATGGAGAGAGATGTATCCATAGATCTCTACATGTAGAGAGATGGATCCATAGATCTCTCCATGTAGAGAGATGTATCCATAGATCTCTCCATGTAGAGAGATGTATCCATAGATCTCTCCATGTAGAGAGATGTATCCATAGATCTCTCCATGTAGAGAGATGGATCCATAGATCTCTCCATGTAGAGAGATGGATCCATAGATCTCTACATGTTGCTCTCAAAGTGCACCAGATTGATGCTTTTAACTTCAATATTTAAAAAAAAATCTTCCCGGGGGAGCATGCTCCCGGACCCCCCTAGAGGAGGTTAGGACCCCCCTTTAGGAGGTGAGGACCCCCCTAGAGGAGGTTAGGTCCCCCCTAGAGGAGGTTAGGTCCCCCCTTTAGGAGGTGAGGACCCCCCTAGAGGAGGTTAGGTCCCCCCTATAGGAGGTGAGGACCCCCCTAGAGGAGGTTAGGTCTACGGTGTTTACATGCTTATTTATACAATATGTGTGCTTATGCTAACATCATAAGACAAAAGTTGGTTCCATGTTGTGTGTAGTGAGAACGCGCTAGAGTGAGGGGGGCCCCCAAGCCAAAGCTCGCTTAGGGCCCCCAAAAGTCTAGGGCCGGCCCTGATTACATTTAACAGATATTTGTATATTTAAAGCATTACACATTAATAATTTTGGGGGCGGGGCGAGGCGAGGCAGGGCGAGAGAGGTGAGGCAAGGCGAGGCGGGGCGAGGCGGGGCGAGGCAGGGCGAGGCAGGGCGAGGCAGGGCGAGGCAGGGCGAGGCAGGGCGAGGCAGGGCGAGGCGAGGCGAGGCGGGGCACGGCAGGGCAGGGCGGGGCGGGGCGAGGTGAGGTGGGGCGAGGCAGGACGAGCCAGGGCGAGACGAGGTGAGGCAAGGCGAGGCGAGGCAGGGCGAGGCGAGGCGAGGCGAGGCGTGGCGTGACAGGGCGAGGCAGGGCGAGGCGGGGCGAGGCGAGGCAGGGCGGGGCGAGGCAGGGTGAGGCGAGGCGGGGCGGGCGAGGCGAGGCGGGGCGAGACAGGGCGGGGCGAGGCGAGGCGGGACGGGGCGGGGCGAGGCGAGGTAGGGCGAGGCGGGCGAGGCGGGGCGGGGCGGGGCGAGGCGGGGCGAGGCGGGGCGAGGCGAGGCAGGGTGAGGCGGGGTGAGGCGGGGCGAGGCGGGACAGGGCGAGGCGGGGCGAGGCGAGGCGGGGCGAGGCGAGGCGGGGCGAGGCGAGGCAGGGTGAGGCGAGGCGGGGCGAGGCGGGGCGAGGCGGGGCGGGGCGAGGCGAGGCGGGGCGAGGCGGGGCGAGGCGGGGCGAGGCGAGGCGGGGCGAGGCGGGGCGAGGCGGGGCAGGGTGAGGCGAGGCGAGGCAAGTTAAGTTAAGTGAAGTTTATTTATATAGCACCTTTCAGCACACGGCAATTCAAAGTGCTTTACAAAATAAAATAACATACATTGTAGCTAAAAGCAACTACAGACCATTCAACAAATAAAATATTCCGCTTTTTCAGCTAAATGCAGCAACAAAGGTTCACCGTTTACAGCATTCGCACGCATTTTCAGCAGGAAATGCATTTTCTAGTATTTATTTTGCGATCCAGATATACCAACATAAACTCCCTACATTCAAAAGGAGTGTTCGGTGTAATCCAATACAAGAAAAAGATGTGTCCCATTGACCAGCAATATACAATACAGCTTTATTTATAGAGCACTTTAAAGCTCCAGACCAAAGCGCTGTACAGCAAATAAACAAAACATACAAAAAGTAGCTCAGCTCACACACACCATAAAACAAGAACAAGGAACAACAAGAGACAACTTAAAAGCAATAAAAGCAACGCTCTAAAAGATGTTAACACGCTGAGGAGAAGAGGTGGGTTTTAAGAAGCGATTTAAAAGCAGGCAGTGTGGAGGCCTGTCTGATGAGACTGCGGTCAAGCCAGCCGTCTTTCACTTTTGCGTGGTCAAACCAGCCGCCCCTGTATTTCGGGTGCGCGATTAGTTACAGGTTTACGGTAATGCAATAAAACAACCCTGGGAAGCTGTTGTAATTAGCCGAAGTGACTTTCGAATACAGTCTCACAAGTTGATCTTACAGAAATACTTTAATTATTCCCGGTAATGAACTGAATGAACATCGAATCAATATGACGTTTCGTATGTGCAGTATTATATATTCGACCACTTTAAAGCTACAGAAAATCCCACCGAGGAACACTTCCGGTGAGGATTTCAAAGTAAAGGATGGCATGTGGTTCATTTCTATTATTTGCGATTGAGGAACAGGGTAATTTATGAGAATAATGTTAGGACTTATTGCTTCATAAACTTGTTGCACAAATACTATGAACTACTTTTACTGTGTACTTTTTAGTAATTTGAGTTTCAAAGTCCTCTCCAAGAAGAAAAGCATTTTCGTCTAACTTTGGTGTGGGATAAAAAGCATTTCTTCCATAAGTAGTTTATGAAACTGCCAGGTTTGTACTTAGTACTTCTTAGACTACTTGCAAACATAATATGAAAATGAAAATGAAAATGAAAGCTTATCAACTGAAACACTGTCATTCAGTGATTGTGTATGTATGACAAAAACAGGCAAACAGATTTTTCCCCTTTTTTTATTGTTCTGCCCTAGTTGCAGAGAAAGCAATTCCAATTGCTTGCCCTGGCTTCTTGGAGTTGGTCCTGATTAATCCCCAGGCACTGCTCATGGAACCATCTTTCACAGGTGTCACACTGTATCTGTAAAATGAAATGAGTGACCATCAAATCTGATACATCTTGTCATCGGAAATGATGAAGAAATGAAGTGCAATAGAGAATCATTTTGGCAAAATTAGATTCATGTCAACTTTATTACATGTAGCTTTAGTCTGTAGCATACTCGCCTCAAACACCAATTTCATATCTGAAAATAACTATATTATGTCTACATTTTCAGTTTTTCAAATACAAATGTTTTTGAGGTAGTTATAGCTAGAAGATTTATAGTTCTGGGAAAACCCCATGTTGCATCACTATAATGTAGTTACCTTTTGGTATTCTTAATTGGTCAGTTATGTATTGCATATGACCTGCTTCTCCCTGCTTCCCATATTTTGATAGTGACTTACAGGATGTTGGTGTGTGAAAGAGGACAACAGCAGATAACAAACACAAACGTCTTTCCAAGTGGTCCGTTTTCCATTAGGAGTGTTGCCTCAAGGTATAACTTGGTTTCCAGGCCTGATCTGGTGGACATGTACCGTCAGTCTCCCAGCGGCGTAGAGTGAGGTGGAGGAACCGCGGGGTGCGTTAATTCAGTGCCCCATATTGCTATTTTCCAAGCTAATGTAGCTTTGTCATATTTGTCAACGCTGCATTGAGGCTATTGTCATCATGTGGGTGGACTTAGGCTCAAACCTGGGGTGAAGTTACACTATAATTGAATATGTTGCTATTAGACATGATTAGAATTGTCAGTATCCCTATTCCACTACTCATCACATTTTATATTCTCTCTGTTCATTATATGTGTAAACAATGTATATACATTACCATTTATCTGAGAGAAGTTGTCTTGACTGTTTTGTTAGTAAATCAATTTATATCGGTTCCACAGTCATTTTGAATAGAGTTAATGTGTGTGGGCTGCAGCTGGGGCGACGCACGAGGTTGCCGTAAAAAAATTATTCAGCATGCGCTGAAAAGTAGAAATCGAAGCATGGCCCTGCGGCGTTTTCGCTGGACCGCCTGATCTGGATAGACCCAGTGACTCAACAGTTTTTAAATACATCTAATATCATAAATTGAATTTGATTAGAATATGATGAAGCCCTATTATAACTACACTACGACAAACACTCACCCAATCTGTAGTGGGAGGCCCAGATCCTGGGGGCTTTGAGGCAGAGCACATTGCACAGTTGTTCTCCATGTTAAACACTGCAGGAAAGAAAAGATGTTATTTAGACATACTGTATATGTATACAGTTAACAGTTTATTGCCAGCAGAAGTGCAGTCAAATTCTATGCAGCTGTTCAGCTGTAAATTATAGCTTATGAACTCTAAATGGATCATGAATGGGATCATCAACACAGGTTTAATATGTTTTTAAGGATTGATGTTTTAAAAAGAAGACTATGTACACAGTGTGAACAGAACAACATAAGCAGACATACATAAACAATCCGTAATATTCTAAACATTACTAGGCAATGACCTGTATGCAACAAATTTAAAAATGCAGCAATTTTTATTTGTCACTGTTTCACTCTAAGCCCTGTTTTGTGTTCCATATTTCACCCATGCCTCCTGCCGCTCTGCCTGTAAGCTTCTGGTTTTTTCCAATAAACCACCTATAAACTGTTCCTGGATGCCTGGTACAATCGGTATTCGTTTCCTCTTCCCTGCTCTCCTGACACAAACCGTGACAGTTTAAGTGTCAGTATTTACATTCCTTATTGCAGCAGGAAAAAAAGTTATTCTTCAACTGTTAATGTCTCAATGGAGTGTGTGTGAGAGAAATATAAGTTATGGGTTCAACTGAGATATGTATGGAATATTTGGTTTGGGCCCTGTGCTTAAAATCAATGATGCTGTAGGCTATAAATGCAGTAGTGTGTGGACTCAAAGGCAATTTTACAGGCTGTAGTTATTGTAGATTTGTTTGATTGCATTGGATTAATAGAAGTTCATCATTTCCATAACAACTAACTAAGAACCATAACATAAAGCAGGACAAATGACTTACAAACCTGAACCATTGAGTATTGAAAGTGCAAACTTTCTCCTCTCACAAGCCATCTCCTTTTTGGATGTCCCAAAGGACATAACTGGTAATGCAGGAAAGGCCTCCATCACTGCTCTTGCCATCTACACACCAACACAGAATCACACTTGTCATCTGCGCTACATTGTTTTTGCCAGTAAAATTCCAAAATTGAATTGATATTTCAATACAAATTATCAAACTATTAATAACTAATAGTTGTAATGAGGTAATTAACACAACTTGAAGAATGTACATGACAAACTACATGGGCTGTGTCAACAACCAGCCCTCTCATCACTTTTACACAATTCCCCTAAAAATAAACTGAAAATTGATAATTCAGAAACTAATGACTTATTTTTTAACATCATTGACTATTTTATACTTTAAACTTGTATAATAATCAAGACACTGAAATAAATATAAGAATATATATATATGTAGCAGAAGCATAAATATTACATATAGTAGTTAAAGTAAAAAACTACGTTACCATGGTAACAATGACCCCACAGCTACTGCCATCACGTTGAACTGGATGGTGCATGGTTGCTCCTCTCCATTTGACAGTCCCCAGTCCTCCTTGCCATAGCAGGTCCTCCTTGCCATCTCCTCCTTGCATAGCATTATAGCTCCTCCTCATTTGAAGTATTTGTAAACACATTGTGGAATAGTCTCTAATGTAACTCCCAACAGACACATGTAGAATAAAATCTTTAAATATTGTGTAAAATAAAAACACTCCATCCGAACAGTATGGACACTGGACAATATTGTAGGTTACCTTGCTTACTGAGCTACTTCATTTACAATGTGTACACAGATACTAAGGGCGGGATAAGGAAATATCATTTAAAAAACAGCTGAGACCACCAAGCACAAAAGAAATGCTTCAGTGGTGTGGGTTTGGGAACTTCTGTTAACATACTTATACATGTTTACTTAAACACAAAGCACTAAATATAATTCTAAGATCACTTTATATCTAATTTGCTGACTTACCGTACTCTTTTCGCAGCATTTTCCGAGTCTGCTTTCTCTTTGGAATTTGCCGCTGGATCCACCAAAAAATACTGATGTTATGGCGGGAAATAAGTACTAAAAAAAAAGTGATGTTATTTCAAAACAGCATCAAACATATATACATATTTAAATGAAAGGGATTTCTGAATGAAAACAATCACTAACCAGCAACTTCCAGTGTGTTCTTTCAATATTTACAAAGGCGATCACGGCTTGATAATCATTAAAGTTGATCTATAACAGCAATAAAAATACTTTTTTTTAAGTTTTCCTAGGAATATGATGCCTTATTTTATTAAAAATAAATCATGGTGTTTCAATTTGTATATTAAATTACAAAATAGAAAACCCAAAGTACTATAACACAAAACGTTCGCCATTTCACAGCCAATTTTGTCTCTACAAGGTGTGGATAGGTAAAAGGCATGAAAACACACATTACCTTTGGCAAGCCGTGCCGACTGAGCTCGGTTCGTTGTCCAAGAAGTATCATCCCTGCTGTGTAATGATTGAGTATGTAAATGGTGTTTCCAGTGTTGAACTGGCTGGCATACAGATGGAATAGGCCCTCAATAACCTAAATCCGATAATTGAGATGAAGACAGAAAAAAAATACAGCGGATTAAACACTAATAAAATATATAATACAATTACATACTAAACTTTTTTTTTTACTGTGGGTAACATTGTTTTTAACCACAAAATACCTCGCCTGTTAGCCACTGGTGAGGTCTCAGAGTGCGTAGCTCACTGTGGTGGATCAATAAATTGTTCCCTCTAATATGGGAGGGGAGCACAGCAACTACAACTTCAGTGTCCTTCCTTTTCCACATTGATGTCAGCTGCAGAAACAAATTAACAACTTTTTAAGTAAAAAAAAAATCAGTCTTACTATATTTATGATAAATTATACAAAACTCTACATAATTAATATTCAGAAAAAAGGGACATTTTAAGTTTAAACATATTAACTGTAAAATCGTATATTCTAAAACAGACATATTAAGTTATGACCAGTAAACAAAGTGATTCAGAATACATTCAAACATTTATATGTAATACTGTGTAATGCTGCAGGTTCTTATTGGCCGCATTGACAACACCATCAACTACGAATGTTGTGAGATCTGCCTTCCATACACATACTTTGACAGTTTCAGACAGTTCAACTGACAACGTCTTGACTTGGTGCTTCTTCCTGCTGAGGAATCCAGATCCAGGGTGGTGCGTCTTCCACTACACTGACACTGGACAAGTCAGTTCCTTCTGTATCACACTGTACACATAAAGACAGAATGGCATCTACTGTAAGTACAATGTCAGTATATTAAAAATGATGCAGTCTAATTGTAGTATCATCCCTGGATTAATGTTAATCTAAAAAATACATTATTCCTAAAATATATATATTTTTTTATCCACAGTACAGGTTTTATAATGCTTTGTTAAGAAAATGGACCTGTGATGTCACATGTTCTGGAGAGGGCTTCTGTTCATGTGCATCAGTGATGACTGATGTTGACTGGTGGGGGGACTTGAGCTGTGAACAATGTAATACAGATAATTCCATGAAATACAAACATCACCCCATTATAAAACATGTACATTAGCTATTTCACTATTTGTCCATGTTCCTCAGAATGAGATGGGAGGGATAGCATGTCATGGTAAACACAAAAGTTGGAGACAAGAAATGTTACAAATGGAAAAGTTACAAGATACATCAACAAATTCATAAGATCATCATGAGATCTTCTTAAAGAAGAACTCTAATTCTTTGTTCTTTCTAGTAGAATGAAAAAAGCCCTTCTGTCATCCTTTACAATTGAAGGACATTTAAAAATAAATGCAGCAAAATGTTAGGCACTAACCTGAGATGGTGTGTGCTGTGGAAAGCTGTCTCTGTGTTTTTCCTGTGCCTCTTTGAGGTTGGACGTGGACAGAGATGGGTTGAGAATCTTCTTCATAACCTGATAATCCCAAATGTACTTGACGTCAACATTTTATATTATCTGTATTATATAAACACATAGCATCACTTTTAAAAAATGGTGATCAATGAAGTAACCTTTCCTTTACCTTCTTTGCTTTAGATTTCTTGAAATCAAAAGGCTTTGTGATTGGTGTAACATATACACCTCTCCTCCTCTGTTTCCTCTGTTTCCACCGTTCCACATCTACCCTGTGGGTCTTAATTATAATAAACAGAGAGCAATAGGTGTAGTTACTATAAATGGATGACAATATTTCCACAACATTTTCAATTGCATTCTGTATAAATTGGCACAGATTAGTGGATATGTGGCAAAACTAGACAACTATGTGATGGCAATTTCATCACCTATGGTTAGTTGATGTTTTCAATAATATATTTGGTGCTTAAACCTGAGGTTATGTCTTAGTCCTGCAAGTGATTCTGACCTGTAATGGGATGTAATTTGCATTAACAAAAAGTTATTTTAATATGTTCAGTCCATGCATATAATTGTAAAAATGGATAACATATTAAAGGTAAACGAAACAGACATAACAGATGCTTTTTCATTGTTACATTTTAACAACAGATCAGTTCTGGGAGTCAATCAGCTACAACTAATTTAAAGTAATTCTGCTATGCAAAGAAATGAATATATACTTTCACATCAGCTACTATGTTACACGTATGTAGTGTCAATTTCTGCAAAAACATGTTCAAAGTGACAGAACTGAAAATATAAAACTTTGATCAAAGTTATTAGTTTGATCACATTATGATCCCTCAAACAAGGACAGCGATGACAGAGAAAGGCAATTACAATAAGTAAAGACTTTGCCAAAATATCATACCTTGTTCTTTGTCTTCAGAGAGTCTTGGTATTCTCTCAACAGTGCGTTGTGCATGACCTTGTATGTGTGCACAAAGTCATCCAGTCTTGTGAGCCTCTTCTGCTGAAAGCGAATCTTTTTAAGATCCCACTGGCTCTTCTCCATAATCCCCTGGGTCATGTTGTCTTTAGTGTAGTTCTGTTAGATAACAGCTCTTTGGTGAATTATTGTGCCTACAACTGTATGGATATCAGCCATGTCATAAAGTTGTGGTTAGCTGTAATTATGTTTTTTTGTTCAAGTTTACCTGTGTTGATTTCTGGGCAACTCTCTTGAACCTCTTTGACAGCTTTTCATAAAAGGGACCTCTTCCATGACGTCCAAGGTCACCTGCCATAGAAGCATCTAACTTTAATAATAGGAAAAACAAGCTTAAAATGATACATACATGAAGAAGAGGAAGTTAACTAACCCAGTAGTAGTCTTGACCACAGAGCAGCCTGAGGCAGAAAGTACTTGAGCAGCTTGGGGATAAAGTTTGGGCAAAAGTACTCATTTGGCTCTCCAACTTTATCCAATGATGCCTGCTGGATGACATCCTTAAAGTGGTAGTCAAACGGTGTTGGGCCCAAATCATTCTGTAAGACACATAATCACGTTCATGTAATTGTTTTGTATTTTGGTGCATTTTTGAGTACTAAACCAGATGTTACTTACAATATATAATTCTTTGGTCCATGTAATTGTGTATTTTGTATTTTCATGGACTGCAGTTATAATAAATTAATATCTGCTGAACATTTCTACAAAGGAAAAAAGTCCATACAGCTTATACCTATTTAGGCATAACTCACAAAAGGGAAATACTCAAAGCACCCAGAAAAACACATAAACATTAGGTCTGCAAATAACAATTATTTTCATTGTCAATTAATTTGTCGATAATTTTCTTGATTAATCGATTAGTTGTTTGGTCTATAAAATCTCAGAAAATCAGTGTTTCCCAAAGTCCAACATGACGTACTCAAATGTCTTGTTTTGTCCACAACTCAAAGATATTCAATTTACTGTCATAAAGGAGTAAATATAGCATAAAATATTCACATTTAAGAAGCTGGAATCAGAGAATATTTACTTTTTCTTAAGAAATTACTCAAACAGATTTTTGAAATAGTTGGCGATTAATTTAATAGTTGACAACTAATCCATTATACAATTTTATTTTACAATTCTACAAAGGATTACCTACCACAAAGTCTTCCTCAGCAATGCCTGAGTCATCAATGACTGGCTGGGCAACTGCTGTCAAAAGCGTCTGAAGGTCTTTAAAATGTTTCTCAACATTTTCCCCACTGCATGGACTTGCCAGCAGCACGGTGGCACTAACTACTACTTGGTCCAGTTCTTTTAGAGTAGTAGCCTGGGTCATCAGCCCGAAGACATGCATGCACAGACGATAGTGTTTTGCGGCACTATGAGGAAAAATGTACAGAATTAATATTATTACAATGCCACTATACTCTAAACTAAAATATAACTAAATCATATTCAGTTGAAGACATCACTCACTGTTTTTTGCAGAGGTCCTTTGCGTTTTTCATGACATGGCTCAGGCATCTATGTAGGATAGTAAGTGCAAGTGCATGCTCCTTTCCTTGTCCCGTCACAATGTGATAATATTGTGATAGTAGTTCATTGAGACTAAGGCCACATAGATTATGAGCCATTGCCTGCATCAAAACTACAGAGCCATCACAAAGGAACATAACTGGTCTTCTGCGAATTTTTGGCCCATGTTGTTTGACACAGTCTGTGATGAAAGAGCCAAGAAAGTATGTTATCGATGCTGTGGTGTGTTCACAGGTAACATATGTGGCAACAGGGACAGGGGAGCATCCTTTTACTGGATTTCTGACCACAAGTTCGTAGATGTAAAAAGGTGTGCTTCCCCTTTTGCCTTTTTAACAATGCTACCTGTGGCATCTAGGTAGACAATGTCCTCCTTCGATCTGTCATGGAATAACCTAATTGTTCTCTTAGACCAAAGCATGACACCTTTTGGCTGCAGGATTACCTTCTGAATCCACTGGTCATCTTTGTCTTGAACATCCTCAGACATAAGTTGCAGACTCACCATCTCATTTTCGTGCCTCCTCTGCTTTTCCCTTTCACCCCAAGATATAGTCTTTAAGACTCCAGTTGTCGGCACCTCATCTCTGCAACCAGATTGCAGAACAGTCTCCTCCAACTTGTTCAAGCTTTGTAAATGTACACTTCTTGGGAGTTTAGAGCTAAGAGTGTCTGCTATCAGCTGCCTTTCTTCAGCTCTAATTGGCCTCCTTCTCAGCTGTTGAAGGCTGTGCCGCACAATGCCCCCCTGGAAGCAGACAACAGCCTTGAGGGACGACTCACTTTCCACTTTCACATTTACTTGAACCTGACAGTCATCAAAACGGCAGTACCCAGTGCAGGTAAACAGTGCTTTTTTGTCATAGAGCCTATCATTTTCACACTGTGCCTCTTGAAACCAAAACTACAGTATGGATGGACACTTCGGATACCTTTTGCAATCACATTTGTCCAATGCAAACTTTTGAACTGCCGTTTTTGTTGGGTCTTTCTGAGTTTTCTCCATTCCTTGTGTGGAAGGAAAAAAAAACAGGGTTGCTCAGGCAATTTGTGGGTGAAGTATTTCTGCTTGTCTTCGTCCTTTGTAGATGATGTGGTACTGCTACTACTGCAGGCACTGCTGGTATTCTGCAAACGCAAGTTGTAAGAAAGGTAGATTAGAAGCTGGTATGCATGAATATGCATTCAAGTATATCCAATTGCCAAATCCAAACTTGAACTGCATATTGCAAATTTCATCATACAATGTAAGGATAAGAAGATGTTTTTTTTCTGTAAAAGGACATCCCTCAGAAATAGCAAATGTCATTCACAATACTCCCAAAATAGTTGTTGTTAAAAAATATAAATGTTTAACACATTTGAAAGCTGGGAATCTAACATTTAGATGTAAAATAATAGCTATTTAACTTTTTAAGAATTCATTCTAACCCACTTAAACTGACGTACTTCCAAAGCTTTTTTAAAATAATCTAAGTTTACCTCTTGGCTGTCATCCACTGATGATGATTCATTGTCATTTGGTGATGAAAGACTGTTATCTGTGTCTTGGCAGACTTCCAGCAGGGGCTCACAGCTTGCTGAGTCTGTGTCATTTTGGGATTTTTCAGGGCTCACATCTGGCATGTCTTCAGGATTGGGTCCACAGCTGGCTGAGTCCAACTCAGTTCCATCTTGTGGCACCACAATCGACGTGTCTGGTTTGTCGACTTCCGCTTGCACACTGCCCTGTATTCCCACACCCCATAAGCAAAACAGGTTAAGAGTAATAGATAATGCTGATATCATAGTATGAGCATTGAATATTTTCTTCAATTATAATCACAGTACATTTCATACATTTTTAAGGAGATTAAAAAATATTACGAAAGCAAACAAAATTCAAAATAATGGAATAACCATAAAAAAATATATATTTTATGATGACCTGTTGATGTTGAAGGTAGGCATTTTTCATTCTAATCCTATTACTTGGGATGTTGGTGATTCCTAAGTCCTTGCAGACAATTCCCCAGAAACTCTCTTCTGGATACGCGCTTTGTTCTGCCAGGGGCCCTTTTGTCTTGTCTTGCAGCCTCTGGACGCGAGACAGAGTGTCCGTTGCACTCTTTACCAATTTTCTGGACTATTCAAACAAGGAGGAAAACGGTAAATTGTTTGTTTTATTTAAAGATTTGTCCAAGCTATCAATACATGTGCAAAAAGAAGTAATACTTACCCTCCCAAAAGTTGAAAAAGTAAACGATCTGTAAAGAAAAAAAATACTCAAAGTTACAAAAATGATACATATCATGATGTATAAAGATCAGGAAGACTGTAGAAAAGATATAAAGATCTCGAGCGCAATTATTTTCTGTTACATATGACTGCACTGAACACTTGACTCACTACATTGTAGGCCTATGTAGTATTGTATATATGTTATATATTTTGAATAACAACACAGTATACAATGCAATCATATAATACAATACTAAAACACAATATATGAATAAAAAAAAATATATGTATTTATATAATTCAGTAACTGAATTTTAATTCCTAGAAGTAACCAGTAACATGTTCAGTTTTTCACGTTTATAACCGAATGTCATGAAAATAGCTTTATAATTAAGCGAGTTACAGTCGACTTTGTAGAGAAGTTTGCATCTCTGGATTTCTTCAATAACAGAAGTTGAGCTCTCCAAACACGCAGATTAACGTCAGATCGCTAACGCGGTATCTATGATTCTATATATATCATGGATGCTATCATGGATGTATATTAACAATACTTTTTTATTATACATCCATAGGGTCTTATTATACAACCATGATATCTTTGTACATGATATTGATTAATGGCTGCAACCGTTTTCAGTACTCGGACTGCAGTAACTGAACTGCGTGCGCGCGTCTGCGGTCCGTGCGCTAATACAGCTATCCTCGCACTGCAGAAACAAACAATTATGATAGTTCGCCTTTTTTTTTATTTATCCCAAGCAAGACATAATAGTTTAGCAAACCATATCGGTTGATACTTGTCGCTGTTCATGGCCGATGTAGGCATCCGCGCCACGTTAAGGTAACCCAGAAACTAGCCAAAACTAACTAGCCTTTTCACGTCTTATAAAAACATATGGGCCAAATCTATGTCTATATATAACACAAGACAAAACATAACACACCTGAAATAACATAGACAAACAATTGGATTCACTATGAAATAGCTTAAGTAACTTCTTTTCAATTTATAGAAGTTGCTATTTCCAAAGTAAAGAAAGCCTATACAAATGACATATGCTAGTCCGTTAACTTTGGTAGGGAGAATAGACTTCCCCTTGACGATGGGTCATCATGAATTTCAAATTGCACAGTGAAGAAATATATTACATGCTGGAAACAAATGAACGCAACTTCGAAGTCATCACTGCCAAAATGGCTCATCACATGGTCATAATGCGTGGCTGTGAGGTGAATAGGCGGGTTCTGTGCAGGGGCGCGGGAAGGGGGGTGCTGAGGGCGCTGCAGCCCCCCCTAGCGGCAGGCAGGCGGTGCGGAGCTCCCCTGTCAGGAAATGTATTTTATTTTTATTTTATATATATGTATTTCATGTCATTGTGCCTGAGATTATATTTTATATTATATGTTATTATTCAAATGATCATTTAAAACTATATAATAAATAATTTTGCTTCAGGGAAGAAAAATAAAAAAGATGTGGAAAAAAAGTTTTTAGTTAGTTTTTAGTCGGCTACTTTTAACGTGACGCACAACAACACAAGTCACTGACACGGCCCAACAACACAAGTCACTGACACGGCCCAACAACACAAGTCACTGACACGGCGCAACAACACAAGTCACTGACACGGCGCAACAACACAAGTCACTGACACGGCCCAACAACACAAGTCACTGACACGGCCCAACAACACAAGTCACTGACACGGCCCAACAACACAAGTCACTGACACGGCCCAACAACACAAGTCACTGACACGGCGCAACAACACAAGTCACTGACACGGCGCAACAACACAAGTCACTGACACGGCGCAACAACACAAGTCACTGACACGGCCCAACAACACAAGTCACTGACACGGCCCAACAACACAAGTCACTGACACGGCCCAACAACACAAGTCACTGACACGGCCCAACAACACAAGTCACTGACACGGCGCAACAACACAAGTCACTGACACGGCCCAACAACACAAGTCACTGACACGGCGCAACAACACAAGTCACTGACACGGCCCAACAACACAAGTCACTGACACGGCCCAACAACACAAGTCACTGACACGGCCCAACAACACAAGTCACTGACACGGCGCAACAACACAAGTCACTGACACGGCCCAACAACACAAGTCACTGACACGGCCCAACAACACAAGTCACTGACACGGCCCAACAACACAAGTCACTGACACGGCCCAACAACACAAGTCACTGACACGGCCCAACAACACAAGTCACTGACACGGCCCAACAACACAAGTCACTGACACGGCCCAACAACACAAGTCACTGACACGGCGCAACAACACAAGTCACTGACACGGCCCAACAACACAAGTCACTGACACGGCACAACAACACAAGTCACTGACACGGCCCAACAACACAAGTCACTGACACGGCACGAAAACAAGTCACTGACACGGCGCAAAAACGTATCTGGGAATTTCTTCTCTCTAAAAACGCTAAATCTGCAAAATCATGTGCATAATCTGTATACTGGTCAATATCATGTTTGTGGTATTTTAATTATTATGTTATGGTTATTGCTGCTGCAGCCGTGCATAATCTGTGTAATATGCAGTGGAGGCGCCAGGGTATGGCTGGGGTAGGCTACAGCCATACCAAGAAATGGCTTAGCCCCACCTTAGCCCCACCTTAGCCCCACCTTAGCCCCACCTCAGCCCCACCTCAGCCCCACCTCAGCCCACCTCAGCCCCACCTCAGCCCCACCTCAGCCCCACCTTAGCCCCACCTCAGCCCCACCTCAGCCCCACCTCAGCCCCACCTCAGCCCCACCTCAGCCCCACCTTAGCCCCACCTCAGCCCCACCTCAGCCCCACCTTAGCCCCACCATGAAACATGATGTTAAAGTAAGCAGGAGTAAATTGCACAGACAGCAGTCAGATTGATTTCAGCAGCCACTTGTCTGGAAATACCGAAGACTAGAAACGGTTTTGAAAACTTTTGTCACGTAGTGATCGTCTTCTCAATAAAACATCTTTGATAATGTCTTCTGGCCAATCAGAATCAGGATAACGGCGTGGTGTTGTTGCAGGAAGTCCCGACGGAGAACACTTTCGCGGTACATCTCTATATCCATGGATACAACATTACGTTGATAGAAATCAACACGTAATGAAATAAGACCCCTCGGTTTGATGATTGGTAGGTGTGTGGGCTGTCTTTCATTTTGACACACAGAGCAATGGGGGCTATCCACCCTTATCCACAAGGTAAAGTAATCCACAGCCTCTCTCCTCTTCTCTCTGTGAGGAGCAGCAGGTTCAGCTTTCAGAACAAGGGTAACAAAAAACAAAATGGCATTCATTTCTTTAAATGTGTAGTAATAGATTTATTTATTTTTCTTCTCAAGAGAGTACCAGAATGTGTATTTTATGTTAGTATTTCAAAAAATCTCCTGGGGGAGAATCCCCCCAGACCCCCCTGCAGGGGTTGGGTTTCAGCAGGTCAACTCTTTCACCTGTGGGGAAATTGCAGGATTGGCTCCAGGTCGCCCTTTTTATTTACTACAAGACAAATGTGCCGTTTTATTTCATACAGTTCCATTTGGATTGAGACAGGGAAATAATCTAAACCTCACGCGTGGCGTTTCACTGTCGGGGGGGCGATATAGCGTGTATGTAATTACATTGCAAATACTGACTTGAGCCCCACCACTGGATGGGTTAGCCCTACCATAGATTACCCAACACAAAGACTCTGGAGCCGCCACTGGTGATATGCAGCCAATAAATTCCACATTGTTGGTAAAATAATATTTGACATCTTTGTAGTGTGTGTGCTCTGTGCCTGTAATAGTGTTCACTGGAGTCCATTGTTATGCTGTGTGTGTGTGGTTTTGCCACGCCCCCCCGTTGGTGCGTGATTAGCACATCGGACAGCACCTCAGCACCCCACCCAAATTACCTTCCCGCGCCTCTGGTTCTGTGACAATGCACTTCCTGATTGTTGGGAAAGATAGGAGTCTATCACAATAACAAACACTACTCACGTGAAGAGGGAGAGGATTTATGTAGGTTAAAAAAAAAAAGCACAAAAGCGGCATGGACCAGTAAATGATTATAAACATCTAACATGTAATGAAATAACCATAAATAAAACATAAGTAATGATTGCATAACATGGTATATTTATAAAGATGCATATGTTAATTGTAAATGTATTCATAAGTTTATTTAAAACATGTAAAATGGGTATAACATGGGATCACACCAGCCATAATGATGGCCGGTCCCATCTTCAAGCACAAACTTCAATTTGAACTCAACCAGTAAAAGTTATGCATTCAAAACCTTCCTTAAATAAAAGTACAAGACTTGGCATCAAAATGTACTTAGAGAAACAGTAGTGCAGAATGGCCCATTTAAGAATAATATATATTACTGGATTATAATTATTGATGCCTTAATGTGTTCATCTTTAATGTTGCAGCGGGTAAAGGTGGGAATCATTATAATTACAGTAGTATATACTGTTGGGTCGCTTAATCTATAACCATACATCATATTATTCGTTTATTTTTATTTTATATTAATATAATCGTCAAACTACATAGAAGTTAAAGTTAACAAATACAGTTAGTGGAGTAAAAACTACCATATTTGCCTGGAAAATATAGTGGAGTAGAATTTATTTATTAATAAAGTAGCATAAAATGGAATTACAGTGAAGTACAAGTACCTCAAAACTTTATTTAATTACAGAACTTCAGTTAACTTTCTTAATTACATTCCACCTCTTAATTTGTGGCATTATGGATTGGTATGTGTAAGGAGATGAAAAGACAACATGCCTGGTTCCTATGCCGAAGAAGATACATCCACGCACACACAGTGACTACAGACCGGTGACAGTTTTGCTGTTGTGCTGCTGAGTTTATTGTATTTTGCTACTCTGGCACAACAATTTCCTTCGGGATGAATAAAGTATTATCTTATCTTATCTTATCTTATCTTAAGGAAAGAACGATAAAAGTGAATCAAACCAGCAGTCAAACATGGTGGTGGAAATATTACATTCTCTAGGAGTGACTTTGCCATTGGATTACTGAAAAAGTACACAGTAAAAGTAGTTCATATTATGTTTGCAAGTAGTCTAAGAAGTACTAAGTACAAAACTGGCAGTTTCATAAACTACTTATGGAAGAAATGATTTTTATCCCACACCAAAGTTAGACAAAAATGCTCATTCTTGTTCTCTGGAGAGGACTTAGAAACTCAAATTACTAAAAAAGTACACAGTAAAAGTAGTTCATAGTATTTGTGCAACAAGTTTATGAAGCATTAAGTCCTAACATTATTCTCATAAATTACCCTGTTCCTCAATCGCAAATAATAGAAATGAACCACATGCCATCCTTTACTTTGAAATCCTCACCGGAAGTGTTCCTCGGTGGGATTTTCTGTAGCTTTAAAGTGGTCGAATATATAATACTGCACATACGAAACGTCATATTGATTCGATGTTCATTCAGTTCATTACCGGGAATAATTAAAGTATTTCTGTAAGATCAACTTGTGAGACTGTATTCGAAAGTCACTTCGGCTAATTACAACAGCTTCCCAGGGTTGTTTTATTGCATTACCGTAAACCTGTAACTAATCGCGCACTCGAAATACAGGGGCGGCTGGTTTGACCACGCAAAAGTGAAAGACGGCTGGCTTGACCGCAGTCTGATGAGCAGGGGCAGATCGTTCCACAGTGTGGAGACCTGTCTGATGTGCAGGGGCAGATCGTTCCACAGTGTGGGAGCCTGTCTGATGAGCAGGGGCAGATCGTTCCACAGTGTGGGAGCCTGTCTGATGAGCAGGGGCAGATCGTTCCACAGTGTGGGAGCCTGTCTGATGAGCAGGGGCAGATCGTTCCACAGTGTGGGAGCCTGTCTGATGAGCAGGGGCAGATCGTTCCACAGTGTGGAGGCCTGTCTGATGAGCAGGGGCAGATCGTTCCACAGTGTGGGGACCTGTCTGATGAGCAGGGGCAGATCGTTCCACAGTGTGGGAGCCTGTCTGATGAGCAGGGGCAGATCGTTCCACAGTGTGGGAGCCTGTCTGATGAGCAGGGGCAGATCGTTCCACAGTGGGGGACCTGTCTGATGAGCAGGGGCAGATCGTTCCACAGTGTGGAGGCCTGTCTGATGAGCAGGGGCAGATCGTTCCACAGTGTGGGACCTGTCTGATGAGCAGGGGCAGATCGTTCCACAGTGTGGGAGCCTGTCTGATGAGCAGGGGCAGATCGTTCCACAGTGTGGGAGCCTGTCTGATGAGCAGGGGCAGATCGTTCCACAGTGTGGCGGCCTGTCTGATGTGCAGGGGCAGATCGTTCCACAGTGTGGAGGCCTGTCTGATGAGCAGGGGCAGATCGTTCCACAGTGTGGGAGCCTGTCTGATGAGCAGGGGCAGATCGTTCCACAGTGTGGGAGCCTGTCTGATGAGCAGGGGCAGATCGTTCCACAGTGTGGAGGCCTGTCTGATGTGCAGGGGCAGATCGTTCCACAGTGTGTGGAGACCTGTCTGATGTGCAGGGGCAGATCGTTCCACAGTGTGGGAGCCTGTCTGATGAGCAGGGCAGATCGTTCCACAGTGTGGGAGCCTGTCTGATGAGCAGGGGCAGATCGTTCCACAGTGTGGGAGCCTGTCTGATGAGCAGGGGCAGATCGTTCCACAGTGTGGAGGCCTGTCTGATGAGCAGGGGCAGATCGTTCCACAGTGTGGGGACCTGTCTGATGAGCAGGGGCAGATCGTTCCACAGTGTGGGGACCTGTCTGATGAGCAGGGGCAGATCGTTCCACAGTGTGGAGGCCTGTCTGATGAGCAGGGGCAGATCGTTCCACAGTGTGGGACCTGTCTGATGAGCAGGGGCAGATCGTTCCACAGTGTGGGAGCCTGTCTGATGAGCAGGGCAGATCGTTCCACAGTGTGGGAGCCTGTCTGATGAGCAGGGGCAGATCGTTCCACAGTGTGGGAGCCTGTCTGATGAGCAGGGGCAGATCGTTCCACAGTGTGGGGACCTGTCTGATGAGCAGGGGCAGATCGTTCCACAGTGTGGAGGCCTGTCTGATGAGCAGGGGCAGATCGTTCCACAGTGTGGGAGCCTGTCTGATGAGCAGGGGCAGATCGTTCCACAGTGTGGGGACCTGTCTGATGAGCAGGGGCAGATCGTTCCACAGTGTGGAGGCCTGTCTGATGAGCAGGGGCAGATCGTTCCACAGTGTGGGGACCTGTCTGATGAGCAGGGGCAGATCGTTCCACAGTGTGGGAGCCTGTCTGATGAGCAGGGGCAGATCGTTCCACAGTGTGGAGGCCTGTCTGATGTGCAGGGGCAGATCGTTCCACAGTGTGGGAGCTGCTACAGAGAAGCAACGGCCCCCTCTGAGCTTTGACTTGGTTCTGGGCACGTTCAGGAGCAGTTGATCAGCTGACCTGAGAGGGCGGTTGGGCGTGTAAGGGTGTAGCAGCTCAGAAAGATATGGTGGGGTCATGCCATTTAGGGATTTAAAAGTAAACAAAAGGGTTTTGAAATGAATCCTAAAATGTATTGGCAGCCAGTGGAGCGAAGCCAAAATGGGGGAAATGTGGTCATGTTTCCGTGTGCCAGTTAAAAGCCTTGCTGCGGCATTTTGCACCCGCTGCAGACGAGCGAGGGAGGACCCACTGACCCCCATGTAGAGAGAGTTACAGTAATCCAGCCGAGTGGGGACAAAGGCGTGTCATATCCTCCCTCATGGCGTATATTTATTGACAGCAAAGTGAGACTTAAATTAACTTATTAATTGACTAAATTAAAACATTTTAAAACCAAGATTATTCACAAAAAATAATAGTTAAGTAAATATAATCTAATGCATTTAAAAATATTAAAACAATAATAATCTGAATAAAGTAAAAGTTGTCTTTGTTGGCTACCCTTTACTGAATAAAAAAAGCTACCCTCTCCATCTGAAATGAATAAAAAGCTATCTCCATCTGAGCAGCCAGAACCATCTCCACCTGAGGCAGCCAGAACCATCTCCATCTGAGGCAGCCAGAACCATCTCCATCTGAGGCAGCCAGAACCATCTCCACCTGAGGCAGCCAGAACCATCTCCACCTGAGGCAGCCAGAACCATCTCCACCTGAGGCAGCCAGAACCATCTCCACCTGAGGCAGCCAGAACCATCTCCACCTGAGGCAGCCAGAACCATCTCCACCTGAGGCAGCCAGAACCATCTCCACCTGAGGCAGCCAGAACCATCTCCATCTGAGGCAGCCAGAACCATCTCCACCTGAGGCAGCCAGAACCATCTCCACCTGAGGCAGCCAGAACCATCTCCCCGAGGCAGCCAGAACCATCTCCACCCGAGGCAGCCAGAACCATCTCCATCTGAGGCAGCCAGAACCATCTCCACCTGAGGCATCCAGAACCATCTCCACCCGAGTCAACCAGAACCATCTCCATCTGAGGCAGCCAGAACCATCTCCACCTGAGGCAGCCAGAACCATCTCCACCTGAGGCAGCCAGAACCATCTCCACCTGAGGCAGCCAGAACCATCTCCACCTGAGGCAGCCAGAACCATCTCCACCTGAGGCAGAACCATCTCCACCTGAGGCAGAACCATCTCCACCTGAGGCAGCCAGAACCATCTCCACCTGAGGCCGCCAGAACCATCTCCACCTGAGGCAGCCAGAACCATCTCCACCTGAGGCCGCCAGAACCATCTCCACCTGAGGCAGCCAGAACCATCTCCACCTGAGGCAGAACCATCTCCACCTGAGGCAGCCAGAACCATCTCCACCTGAGGCCGCCAGAACCATCTCCACCTGAGGCAGCCAGAACCATCTCCACCTGAGGCAGCCAGAACCATCTCCACCTGAGGCCGCCAGAACCATCTCCACCTGAGGCCGCCAGAACCATCTCCACCTGAGGCAGCCAGAACCATCTCCACCTGAGGCAGCCAGAACCATCTCCACCTGAGGCAGCCAGAACCATCTCCACCTGAGGCAGCCAGAACCATCTCCACCTGAGGCAGCCAGAACCATCTCCACCTGAGGCAGCCAGAACCATCTCCACCTGAGGCAGCCAGAACCATCTCCACCTGAGGCAGCCAGAACCATCTCCACCTGAGGCATCCAGAACCATCTCCACCTGAGGCAGCCAGAACCATCTCCACCTGAGGCAGCCAGAACCAAAGCTCCATAAACCAGCAAAGAGACTGTAAAGGAGGAGATGGAATGCAAAGCAGTCCAAGAACAGTGGCCTGATGGGATGCAGATGTAACTGGCAGATGGCTGCATAGAAGAGTTCCAGCGGATGGAAGGGGGAGGAGTCAGAATCAGAGGAGTTGGTCGAGCAGACTGTGAGGAGGCCGGGGTCACGGCTCGAGACGAACCAGAGAGACGGGAAGGGAACCGGAATGAGTGAGTTTGAACATAAACACACTTATTCACAAACGCACATAAAAAGGACCACATTTAGAGGAATTGACTTGATAAATAAGTAAAGATAAAAAGTGTGATTACCCATGAATTAATCAATTGGTAAATTAAAAATAGCAGTAAAGAAGAAACTATTAAAGTAAAATGAGAAAATAGACTTAAACACACTGAAGGTACTGTGGGATAAGGGGGGGGGGACATGATGGAAAGATTCACCACACTAAGCAGTGGGTGTTCTGGAGGCAGAGAGCAGAGGAGAACACACTCTTCAATCTTTCATCATGTGGACAAATGATTCTTTTAGAGCTTTTATTCAGGTGTGAATTTGGTAGTGATTGAATTTGTTTCTGTATTGATCTACAGTTTAAAGGAGAGTTTAGTAACCACTCTGTAAGAGCAGACACATCTGTATTGATCTACAGTCTGAAGGAGAGTTTAGTAACCACTCTGTAAGAGCAGACACATCTGTATTGATCTACAGTTTGAAGGAGAGTTTAGTAACCACTCTGTAAGAGCAGACACATCTGTATTGATATAGGTCATGTTGAAGGGAAAGCTAGATCTAAACAAAATGTAGTATTTCAATTAGAGGTATTGGTTTCACCATCGTAGCAGATATTAATACAGCAGAACTTATTATGGGGAAATAACTGTTTGTAGTCCAAAATGTAGAGTTTAGAATAAAATTAAAATAAAAAACAGCAAACTTAATTTTGAAAAAGCAATATAATTGGGAGTAAAACATGCGGGGCCTTGGATCACTCATTGTAAAGGTGCATATGATTGAAAACCAATATCTGATCGGGAGAAGGGGTCACTCAACCCACCCTGCAGC
This sequence comes from Dissostichus eleginoides, assembly GCA_031216635.1. Classification (NCBI taxonomy): domain Eukaryota; kingdom Metazoa; phylum Chordata; class Actinopteri; order Perciformes; family Nototheniidae; genus Dissostichus; species Dissostichus eleginoides. The sequence goes on along the minus strand of JASDAP010000034.1, from coordinate 921,857 downwards.
TTGCAGCTTCACAGGGAGCCTAACCCAAGCGTCACCACCTCCTAAAGGTCATCCATTTAATCAGAGATGACCTGAAACTTAGAGATGTTATTTATAAAAGCATACCTGCCATAAGTGATAACTCCTACATTCAACTACAAACCATTGATGAAATGACTTCTGTTTTTAAATCCTTGATAAAGGAGGGAGTGCTTGTTACATGTCCGGACACCCAGGGTTCCACGCACTGCTGAAGGGGTTAACATTGTTCTTTAAGTGGACCAGAATTGAAGATAAATGAATGTAATGAGTTATGAAATACACCGCAGAGCTTCACAGATCCTGATAATGTTTTGACTCAAGAAAATAATTATATGCACAAGTTTCTGAAACAGATCTATTAGACATTTGAATATAGATTAGGTGTAAATAAACTGCAGTAGTAGTACTATAAGGAAGTGACATTTTTGGCTACCAAGTTTCAGGAAATGTGGGAAACAGCTGTCCCAATGAAAAGTTAGAGATATCTGGAAAATTATAGTTGTAATCGTGAATTAATAAATGATGGCGCTCCATATATGACAGATTTGTGTAGACAAAGGATACTGGCCTATGCTGAAATATCACAGTCTCTGCAGAGCACGACACATGGCCAAAAGACTGAGACCAAATGACCTTTGACCCTGACCGACAGTGTGACAAAAGCACTGTCAATGACTGACTCTGGGGTGAACCTGACCAAACTTGACAACCAGACCGTGTGAGTGTGAATGTATGTCTGCATGTGATCAGTGCAACTGCATGATTTCAAACAATGACTAACTAAGCATGTTTTTGGACTAACACATTATTCTGGGGCTCCAAGGGAAACGAGAGGTTTCCTAAAATTCCACAAAATTGGAAAACCGCACATGCGACCCGTTTCTAATCTACTTGATGCTACTTTACTCCCACAGGAGCTGGCGGTTTGCAACATGTGAAGCTCAAACTCAAATCTGAAGATTCTGTTTCTTTTAGGACAGAGATGGAGAGACACACTTCTTTTCACTGGAGTGTTTACAGTGGAACAATGGTGGATGTACATTTGTGAATAATGTTTGGTATTTTCTTATAATCAATGATTACCTGAAGGTTTTCTTCCCATACAGGATGTTGTTACACATGAGTTCATGTGTAAAGAGGGGGAGTGTGTGTATAATCTATTATATCAACATGGCTGTCAAATTCACAATCTACATTTTTCATTTAGGGACTGAAAGAAACCTGCCGCCCCAACTCGGATGTTCAATCTGACCATTGATTGACAGTTTTAGAATGAACCTGCTCCATGTCCATAAGACACTGTTTGATGAATGTTTCTAAATATTGATTGAATTATAACAGGTAACGCAGATGCAGAAGCAGGGGCCAAGGGGCTACTGCGAGAGATGTAAGTCCAGAATGGGAATACCAAAGAAGCTGACCTGTGATGATGAAACGATTTAGTAATGTGGATATTTTAACAGATATTAGAGTAAGTGGGGTTTGAAATGTAGAAAGAACATATTACAGTTAAGTTAAGCTAAAACATAGTAATGTGATGAGACAGAATTTAATTTAGACAACATCCTGTAACTAGCCTGGTAAAGAATTAGAAGTAAAAGCCATAGACTTTATTGTTTAGGTCATTATGGGGATAGAAGTGAACACAAGACTAGTTTCACAGAGCAATGTAACTTCATAATAGAAAGACATTTGATGACAGTTTGTTGGAATTCTGCATTCATTTTTTCAGCTTGATAATATCTAAGCACTGACAGCTAGAAGCAGGAATGCCAGGAAATCATTCACTTTGGCAGTATCATGATTTTAGTTGTTGTTGAATCCACAACATGAGTGTGTTTCTTTACCAGAAACATGAGTAGTTCATTATTATATTTAGATTTTAAAAAGGATTTCAAGGATTTGATTTAAGAATAACACAGATGCTCGTCAGAAATTCAGAGCTATTGAAATATGTCATTTAGTTCTAAAGATGTTGGAGTTTCATTTTGTTGGCACAGGCCAAGTATTAAGATTCTGAGGCTGCACTGGACAATAGGAGGTCTAACATTAATTTAGAAAACATTAACATTAGAAATAATAAGCACACCATTTATAATTTACAGAGATAAGAAAAGACATGCATGTGGTTTAAACAGAACATTAAGATGAAGAGAATGTGAGATTTAAAGCGAAAAGTGTAAATGAAAGAGCATGTGTTTGACATGTGAAAGTATGAGATGGTAGAATATCTAATGAACAATCAAAGGGCTGTAACTCAATCTTAAATTAACCATACTCGCAGAACACCCCACAGACAGATGAACTGGTCCCAGGAGGGAGTTTTTAAGCTAAAGACAGCATTAGGTTGCCTCCTGATGAGTTTACAGATAGAAACCAGATATCAGCAGGTTTTGAAGTAATATTCCTCTGTCCCACAATCAACAAGGATGTGGATGGGGTGAACTATATCTAGTATAACCAGCAGAGATTCATAAATTACACCAGAGACGCAGTAAAAAGAATAATAGACGTAGATTAGATTCACACCTTAAAAGGTGTGAAAGGAGGGATTTGTGGAGGCTATTTGTATGTAACATTAGAAAGACTGATTCTTATTATTACATTATAAGCTTATTGTGCTCATTTATGTGGCTGTGACTTAGGAATACATGGACGTCTTTAGCCTGCAATACAGAGAAGCAAGGTCAGGTGCAGACACTGGAAGAATACAAAGAGTTATTCATAAACAGGACATCACTCCGGCCTTGAGCTTTGGGTGAGCTCCGCTCCCACACACAGCTAGGAAGCAGCCTTATGAAGATTCCACTATATCTGCAGAAAGCTTCAGAAAAAACAAATGACGTATGATGGTGCCAGAGTAGGGAGGGACTGCCAAGAGACTTTTTTCAAAGTCTGTGCACCAACCAAAGAGAACCAAGTCTAAACCACGGTATCTCTTCAGCTAGTCTTGACCAATCATAAATGTACGGGCAACGCCCTGTGTAATAAAAATGTATGCACACACAAGGTTCGAGGCTCTTTACGGATATGGTGGTTACAGATTACAGCTTTGCTGCCTGTGATTTCTATGACGTGACGGAGTCCTTGGCCAACTGATATATATCTTTTGCTCTCTCATAATAAATAGTTAAACTTAGAAGTCGTCTATCTTTCCTGGAATTTTGAACACAACAGCATCTGTCCCCGGCTGTTTGAAGAGTAAGCATGGGAAACAAAAGACAGCATTTACCTGTTAGCATCCAGCTAGCCAAGCCTTTTTGGTGTACCAGCTACGTGAGAAGCCTCGTTGATAACTTTAGTTTTTTTCACGAGCTTGCTGTGATATAGACAAATCGGGTTGGTCCGGTCCAAGGTCTCTAACCAACAATTTCTCTCCCAAACTTCTCCTTTCGAAAGGATTTGATAACAGTGCTCGGACGGAATTGGGCGGGGACCGAGTCCTCATCAACTACTGTAGCGTCACCTTGGATACGAGTCCAAACAACTCACAGACTGCCTTGGGTGCTGAAATTGTAGCCCTTTGACCATCAGATCTGACGACGCTGATTGGCTGAAATTATGTTTCGGCGGCATAGTACTTTTCAGGTAGCAACAGTCAGCAGTTGGTTGGCTGCTGCTGCACTTACTTGGGCTCTTTCTTAGCGCCCAGACGAGAGAGGGTGATGATACACGGGCACAGATGTCTGCGGCCAGACAGGAAACACGTGACTTATCAGTAACTTTAGACATCGTAACACCATTTTAAACAAGATTTGATTGTAGATTATACATTTTACTCATACCAACTATATCATATTACCTTGTTCATTAAAAAAAAAATAAAATTGTATTTAATTTAATTTTTAATGACAATCTAAAATGTGGGAAGAGGGGGGGCGGCGCCCCTAGCGCCCCTATGGGCCGGCTGCCACTGGGCCCGTGACTGACAGGGGCCCAAACATTTTTAGAACATTAAGAAAAAATGTTTTATGTAACCTTTCATCAATCATCAATAATTAACATTAGTATAACGTTATATTGATAATGTACTCAATAAACTTACAATTCATTTCACTTTTTTTCCTTCCAAAAGTTAATTTTCCAAAGCCTCTGTACACCCCCTTCTATTTACATGTAATGGTTTGGTCCTGCCTCCAAACGCGGTGCGGCACCGGCCCTCTCTAGCAGAGAGACAGTGAGAGCATGTGAGGGAGGGATGCTACTACTTCCGTGTGTAACATGTCTCAACGACTCACAAAGTCAGGCTTTCAAAAAAGAAAAGAAAGGAGAGAAAGACAAGAGAGAGACTAAAGGGCGACAGTATGTCACCCAGTTTCAAAAGAAAAGGTGGGTGTGTCCATGAGTGATGGAAATTAGTCTGTTAGCTAAGCGTAGTCCATTGTAAATAATAATTGTAATGTTTTGCTGACATTAAGTACTGTTAATATCTTCACAGAAAATTCAGAGGTTTTTCATTCCAATGCTCTTTTAGCTGACATTTAATAAATGCAGGTACATTTTTAGCAGCTATTCATACTAAATCAGTTGTCCCTCCCCCTGGTGCCAGGACCAGATCCATCTCTAGGCTCAGCAGCCCTGTCCCCCCATAAGGCTTTGCAGTCTTGCCATGCTGTAAATTGAAAGCCAGTTGGCTAGAAAGCTGGACTTCAAGGACTTGATCAGTGACTTTGCCTGTAGAAGGCCAGGCGCTGGGCTCTTGGTGAGTAAGGCTGAGCAAGGGCTCGTAATAACTGTTAAAGGGCAAGGTAACGATATTGGATCACTACACACAAGATGCATGAGAAAAAAGACTGAGAACAGGTAATAGGCTCTGATTTAGCACCACCATCAGGCCTTTCATTTCCATTTCCGTTTTGTTGTCCATTTACACTTTAATACCCGCTTATTTTGTAGTTGGTATGGATATTTAATGATAAAATCTGCTGCTTATGTCATTTTTTGTATTATAGCATTTTATAAATGATAATATTGGTGTTAATGTTCACTTTATTTTAATTTAACAGGTCATGTATATTTAAGTTATATTTATTTTTGATTTATGAATGTTCCATTCAAAAATGTTATTATTAAAAAGGCATGTACACCATAAAAGATGACTATTGAGGTCTATTGTCAGGAATGTTAGTGTTATCAAATAGTGAATTATACTGCAGCAGAATGTTGCACGTCTGCACAGTGTTATATTTTCACAGCTCAGTGTCAGTAAATACTGTGCAGTTAGTATTGGACTACAAGATAGTTGCAATCCTGTAAAGGTAGAGTTATTTAAAGCATAAATGGGTCGGTTGGGTTCTGGAGGTGTGCTTTTCCCTCTTCAAGCTACCTAACTTCACTCCTTCCACCTTTGAATTTCATGCCGTCACTGTAACCCATCCTATACAATTAACCATTGTTGTTCTCTACCGTCCACCAGGCGCCTTGGGGGACTTCTTGCAGGAATTAGATAATCTCCTCTCACACATCCCTGAAACTGGCCCTCCCGCTGTACTTCTCGGAGACTTCAACCTCCAGACAGGGAAGACACTTTCTCACTGTCTCCATCCCCACCAACTCATAAAGCTGGCAATGTCCTTGATCTCATATTCTCAAGGAGCTGCACTACCTCTAACCTCTCTGTAAACCCGCTTCACACCTCGGATCACTTTTTCATTTCATTCTCTCTACACCTTTCCAAACATAACAAACTAATCTCTTCTAACTCTGCACCTGTCCTCCGTAACCTTCGTTCCCTCTCCCCCTCTACCTTTGCCTCATCGGTGCTCTCAGCCCTCCCTTCCTCTGACTCGTTCCAACTCCTACCTCCAAACTCTGCTGCAGAAACTCTCCTCTCTACTCTTTCATCCTCTCTGGACTCTCTCTGTCCTCTCACATCTCGGCAGGCTCGTCAGTCCCCTCCTGCTCCCTGGCTAAATGACGCACTGCGTGCTAATAGAACCATCCTTCGGGCAGCAGAGCGGAAACGGGGAAATCCAAACACCATGACGACCTCCTAACCTATCAGGCTCTCCTCTCCTCTTTCTCTGCTTCGATCTCTCAGGCAAGAAGCACTTTCTTTCAAGATAAGATCCATTCTTCCTATTCCAATCCCAAAAAACTATTTTCCATCTTCTCCACCCTCTTAGAACCCCCCAGAGCCCCTTCCCCCTCCTCCCTTCTTCCAAGCGACTTCGTTAACTACTTTGAAAAAAAGGTTAATATTCGCTCTTCTTTTTCTGACTCACCTTTACTCACCGCTGGGTCACCTGACCCACCGTTCACCCACACACTGACCTCCTTTACTCACCGCTGGGTCACCTGACCCACCGTTCACCCACACACTGACCTCCTTTACTCACCGCTGGGTCACCTGACCCACCGTTCACCCACACACTAACTCACCTTTACTCACCACTGGGTCACCTGACCCACCGTTCACCCACACACTGACCACCTTTACTCACCCCTGGGTCACCTGACCCACCGTTCACCCACACACTGACCTCCTTTACTCACCGCTGGGTCACCTGACCCACCGCTCACCCACACACTGACCTCCTTTACTCACCGCTGGGTCACCTGACCCACCGCTCACCACACACTGACTCACCTTTACTCACCGCTGGGTCACCTGACCCACCGTTCACCCACACACTGACCTCCTTTACTCACCGCTGGGTCACCTGACCCACCGTTCACCCACACACTGACCTCCTTTACTCACCGCTGGGTCACCTGACCCACCGTTCACCCACACACTGACCTCCTTTACTCACCGCTGGGTCACCTGACCCACCGTTCACCCACACACTGACCTCCTTTACTCACCGCTGGGTCACCTGACCCACCGTTCACCCACACACTGACCTCCTTTACTCACCGCTGGGTCACCTGACCCACCGCTCACCCACACACTGACCTCCTTTACTCACCGCTGGGTCACCTGACCCACCGTTCACCCACACACTGACTCCTTTACTCACCGCTGGGTCACCTGACCCACCGTTCACCCACACACTGACCTCCTTTACTCACCGCTGGGTCACCTGACCACCGTTCACCCACACACTGACCTCCTTTACTCACGCTGGGTCACCTGACCCACCGTTCACCACACACTGACCTCCTTTACTCACCGCTGGGTCACCTGACCCACCGTTCACCCACACACTGACCTCCTTTACTCACCGCTGGGTCACCTGACCCACCGTTCACCCACACACTGACCTCCTTTACTCACCGCTGGGTCACCTGACCCACCGTTCACCCACACACTGACTCCTTTACTCACCGCTGGGTCACCTGACCCACCGTTCACCCACACACTGACCTCCTTTACTCACCGCTGGGTCACCTGACCCACCGTTCACCCACACACTGACCTCCTTTACTCACCGCTGGGTCACCTGACCCACCGTTCACCCACACACTGACCTCCTTTACTCACCGCTGGGTCACCTGACCCACCGTTCACCCACACACTGACCTCCTTTACTCACCGCTGGGTCACCTGACCCACCGTTCACCCACACACTGACCTCCTTTACTCACCGCTGGGTCACCTGACCCACCGTTCACCCACACACTGACCTCCTTTACTCACCGCTGGGTCACCTGACCCACCGTTCACCCACACACTGACCTCCTTTTCCCCTCTCTCTCCAAGTGAGGTTCTTACCCTCATTACCTCTGCCCGTCCTACCACCTGTCCTCTGGACCCTGTCCCCTCAAACCTCCTTCAGACTATCGCTCCTGATATTCTACCGTTTCTCACCCATTTCATCAACACTTCTCTAACTTCTGGTCACTTTCCAAACAGTCTCAAGGAGGCAAGAGTAACCCTCTCCTAAAGAAACCCACTCTCAACCCGTCTGATGTTATAAACTACAGGCCTGTCTCTCTCCTCCCGTTCCTGTCTAAAACACTTGAACGCGCTGTCTTTAAACAACTCTCCTGTTATCTCCATCAGAACAACCTTCTGGATCCGCACCAGTCTGGTTTCAAGGCAGGTCACTCCACAGAAACTGCCCTCCTCGCTGTCTCTGAGGAACTGCACACGGCTAAAGCAGCCTCCCTCTCCTCTGTCATCATCCTTTTGGACCTGTCTGCTGCATTCGACACGGTGAACCATCAGATCCTCCTTCACACTCTCCAAGAACTTGGATTTTCAGGCTCTGCACTTTCCCTCCTCACCTCATACCTCAAAGACCGCACCTACAGGGTAACTTGGAGAGGGTCCGAGTCCGACCCTTGTCAATTAACTACAGGGGTCCCTCAGGGCTCTGTTCTTGGTCCCCTCCTCTTCTCTCTGTACACAAACTCGCTCGGATCGTCATTAGCCCGCATGGTTTTTCATACCACTGCTACGCTGACGACACCCAATTAATTCTGTCCTTTCCCCGCTCAGAGACCCAGGTCGTCGCACGCATCTCTGCTTGTCTAGCTGACATCTCTCAGTGGATGTCTGCTCACCACCTCAAGCTCAACCTTGACAAGACTGAACTGCTTTTCCTTCCGGGAAAAGATTGTCCCACTCTTGACCTAACAATCAACATCGGCCCCTCTGTTGTTTCCCCGACTCAGACTGCAAGGAATCTGGGTGTGACCCTAGATAACAACCTGTCCTTCACTGCAAACATCGCTGCTACAACCCGCTGCTGCAGATACACTCTGTACAACATCAGGAGGATACGTCCCCTCCTGACCCAGAAAGACGCAGGTTCTGGCCCAGGCTCTCGTCATCTCACGCCTAGACTACTGCAACTCCCTCCTGGCTGGTCTACCTGCATGTGCCATCCGACCTCTGCAGCTCATCCAGAATGCAGCGGCTCGTCTGGTCTTCAACCTTCCTAAATGTTCCCACACGCTCCTCCGCTCCCTTCACTGGCTTCCAGTAACTGCTAGAATCCACTTCAAGACACTGGTACTTGCGTACCATGCTGTGAATGGATCTGGCCCTTCCTACATCCAGGACATGGTTAAACTGTACACCCCAGCACGTGCACTCCGCTCTGCATCGCCAAACGGCTCGCTGCACCAGCACTGCGAGGGGGACCCAAGTTCCCATCAGCAAAAACACGTGGTTTGCTATCCTGGCTCCAAAATGGTGGAATGAGCTCCCCATTGACATCAGGACAGCAGAAAGCTTACACATCTTCCGGCGCAGACTGAAAACTCATCTCTTTAGACTCCACTTCGAGCGATAGAATTACTAACAAAGCACTTATATACTAACAAAGGACTGGCTTATCTAAAGCCAGCTGAGTAGCACTTGAAATGTGTTGGCTCTATGAAACCTGATGTACTTATATGATTCTGTTTTCTTCAAGTTTGTATCTTGTTGGTCGAATGCACTGATTGTAAGTCGCTTTGGATAAAAGCCTCAGCTAAATGTAACGGTTACAGCAATTGTGCTTGGTTGGCGTGGTCTGTGCCTGGTGATGGGGCCCAATGTCCCTGGCGGCGCCCCTGAGTGTGGTGTAAGGTGTGTGTGTGTATAGTGTGGTGTAAGGTGTGTGTGTGTGTGTGTATAGTGTGGTGTAAGGTGTGTGTGTGTGTGTATAGCGTGGTGTAAGGTGTGTGTGTTTGTATAGTGTGGTGTAAGGTGTGTGTGTATAGTGTGGTGTAAGGTGTGTGTGTATAGTGTGGTGTAAGGTGTGTGTGTGTGTATAGTGTGGTGTAAGGTGTGTGTGTGTATAGTGTGGTGTAAGGTGTGTGTGTATAGTGTGGTGTAAGGTGTGTGTGTATAGTGTGGTGTAAGGTGTGTGTGTGTGTGTGTATAGTGTGGTGTAAGGTGTGTGTGTGTGTATAGTGTGGTGTAAGGTGTGTGTGTGTGTATAGTGTGGTGTAAGGTGTGTGTGTGTGTGTAGTGTGGTGTAAGGTGTGTGTGTGTGTATAGTGTGGTGTAAGGTGTGTGTGTATAGTGTGGTGTAAGGTGTGTGTGTGTGTGTATAGTGTGGTGTAAGGTGTGTGTGTGTGTATAGTGTGGTGTAAGGTGTGTGTGTATAGTGTGGTGTAAGGTGTGTGTGTGTGTGTGTGTATAGTGTGGTGTAAGGTGTGTGTGTGTATAGTGTGGTGTAAGGTGTGTGTGTATAGCATGGTGTAAGGTGTGTGTGTGTGTGTGTATAGTGTTGTGTAAGGTGTGTGTGTGTGTGTATAGTGTGGTGTAAGGTGTGTGTGTGTATAGTGTGGTGTAAGGTGTGTGTGTATAGTGTGGTGTAAGGTGTGTATAGTGTGGTGTAAGGTGTGTGTGTGTGTGTATAGTGTGGTGTAAGGTGTGTGTGTATAGTGTGGTGTAAGGTGTGTGTGTGTGTGTGTGTGTATAGTGTGGTGTAAGGTGTGTGTGTGTATAGTGTGGTGTAAGGTGTGTGTGTGTCTTTGTGTGTGTGTGTGTGTGTGTGTATAGTGTGGTGTAAGGTGTGTGTGTGTATAGCGTGGTGTAAGGTGTGTTTGTGTCTTTGTGTGTGTGTGTGTGTGTGTGTGTGTGTATAGTGTGGTGTAAGGTGTGTGTGTGTGTGTGTATAGTGTGGTGTAAGGTGTTGGTGTGTGTGTATAGTGTGGTGTAAGGTGTGTGTGTGTGTATAGTGTGGTGTAAGGTGTGTGTGTGTGTATAGTGTGGTGTAAGGTGTGTGTGTGTGGGTATAGTGTGGTGTAAGGTGTGTGTGTGTGTATAGTGTGGTGTAAGGTGTGTGTGTGTATAGTGTGGTGTAAGGTGTGTGTGTGTGTGTGTATAGTGTGGTGTAAGTGTGTGTGTGTGTATAGTGTGGTGTAAGGTGTGTGTGTGTGTGTATAGTGTGGTGTAAGGTGTGTGTGTGTGTGTGTGTTAGTGTGGTGTAAGGTGTGTGTGTGTATAGTGTGGTGTAAGGTGTGTGTGTGTGTGTGTTGTGTGTGTATAGTGTGGTGTAAGGTGTGGTGTGTGTGTGTATAGTGTGGTGTAAGGTGTGTGTGTGTGTGTGTGTGTGTATAGTGTGGTGTACGGTGTGTGTGTGTGTGTGTGTATAGTGTGGTGTAAGGTGTGTGTGTGTGTGTGTATAGTGTGGTGTAAGGTGTGTGTGTGTATAGTGTGGTGTAAGTGTGTGTGTGTGTGTGTGTGTATAGTGTGGTGTACGGTGTTGTGTGTGTGTGTGTGTGTGTGTGTGTGTGTGTATAGTGTGGTGTAAGGTGTGTGTGTGTGTATAGTGTGGTGTAAGGTGTGTGTGTGTGTGTGTATAGTGTGGTGTAAGGTGTGTGTGTGTGTGTATAGTGTGGTGTAAGGTGTGTGTGTGTGTGTGTGTATAGTGTGGTGTAAGGTGTGTGTGTGTGTGTGTGTGTATAGTGTGGTGTAAGGTGTGTGTGTGTGTGTGTGTGTATAGTGTGGTGTAAGGTGTGTGTGTGTGTGTGTATAGTGTGGTGTAAGGTGTGTGCAAAGAAAGTCAGAATTCCTAGATTTTTTCTGAACAACTTGTGTTTTGAGTAATTCCGAAAAATTCAGAATTTTCAGAATAAGTCAGGATTTTGAAATCGGAGAAGAATTCACAGGAAATGTTCTTTGTGAAAAATCTAAGATTTTCAATTTTCAGAAAATGCAAGGATTTTGCGATTTTTAGAAAAAGTCAGACATTTGAGATTTTCAAAATGTCAGTATTTTGAGAACATTTTACAGAACATTTTATGGGTGCAGGTTCTCTCTCTGTATAGTGAGATTAAATCTGCTGCTTGCATGTGATTGGCCAGAGGTCAGCTGGTCAGAGATTATGAGCTCTGATTGGCTTAGAATATCTGCTGCCCTGGAGACACCTGGAGGGAAACAGGAGAACAGGAGTCACACTTGAGGCCTGCAGAACCCTGCAGAACCTAGGACTATCCTGCAGAACCTAGGACTATCCTGCAGAACCTAGGACTGACCTGCAGAACCCTACAGGACCGTCAGGTGATCTGATCAGGACTGGAACAGAACCGTTCTCCGGTCTCTGTCCCTCAGTCTTAATGGGATTATAGAGGAGAGAGTGGATTAGCTGCTTCAGACGTCCCTGAGACACAGGAATAGAGCCGAGCCTGCAGAGGCATCGCAGACACACACAGACACACAACTGATGCACAACAGACACACACAGACACACAACTGATGCACAACAGACACATAACTGATGCACAACTGATGCAAAACAGACACACAACTGATGCACAACAGACACACACAGACACACAACTGATGCACAACAGACACACACAGACACACAACTGATGCACAACAGACACACACAGAGACACAACTGATGCACAACAGACACACACAGACACACAACTGATGCACAACAAACACACACAGACACACAACAGACACACACAGACACACAACTGATGCACAACAAACACACACAGACACACAACTGATGCACAACAGACACACACAGACACACAACAGACACACACACATACACACACACACAACTGATGCACAACAGACACACACAGACTCACAACAGACACACACAGACACACAACTGATGCACAACAGACACATCTGACTTCAGACTGATCTGCTGGACTTCAGGGGGATCTGCTGGACTTCAGAGGGATCTGCTGGACTTCAGAGGGATCTGCTGGACTTCAGAGGGATCTGCTGGACTTCAGGGGGATCTGCTGGACTTCAGAGGGATCTGCTGGACTTCAGAGGGATCTGCTGGACTTCAGAGTGATCTGCTGGACTTCAGGGGGATCTGCTGGACTTCAGGGGAATCTGCTGGACTTCAGACTGATCTGCTGGACTTCAGAGGGATCTGCTGGACTTCAGAGGGATCTGCTGGACTTCAGAGGGATCTGCTGGACTTCAGGGGGATCTGCTGGACTTCAGAGGGATCTGCTGGACTTCAGAGGGATCTGCTGGACTTCAGAGGGATCTGCTGGACTTCAGAGTGATCTGCTGGACTTCAGGGGGATCTGCTGGACTTCAGGGGAATCTGCTGGACTTCAGACTGATCTGCTGGACTTCAGAGTGATCTGCTGGACTTCAGGGGGATCTGCTGGACTTCAGGGGATCTGCTGGACTTCAGAGGATCTGCTGGACTTCAGAGTGATCTGCTGGACTTCAGGGGGATCTGCTGGACTTCAGAGGGATCTGCTGGACTTCAGGGGGATCTGCTGGACTTCAGACTGATCTGCTGGACTTCAGAGGGATCTGCTGGACTTCAGGGGGATCTGCTGGACTTCAGAGTGATCTGCTGGACTTCAGAGGGATCTGCTGGACTTCAGAGGGATCTGCTGGACTTCAGAGGGATCTGCTAGACTTCAGGGGGATCTGCTGGACTTCAGAGTGATCTGCTGGACTTCAGAGTGATCTGCTGGACTTCAGGGGGATCTGCTGGACTTCAGGGGGATCTGCTGGACTTCAGACTGATCTGCTGGACTTCAGAGTGATCTGCTGGACTTCAGGGGGATCTGCTGGACTTCAGGGGGATCTGCTGGACTTCAGGGGGATCTGCTGGACTTCAGAGGGATCTGCTGGACTTCAGGTAGCGCGGGTCGAGGTTTAATTGCAAAAATCTTGACAATCTCCACCAGCTAACAACAGGCTAACAGTAGCATAACAACAGGCTAACAGTAGCATAACAACAGGCTAACAGCAGCATAACAACAGGCTAACAACAGGCTAACAGCAGCCTAACAACAGGCTAACAACAGGCTAACAGCAGGCTAACAGTAGCATAACAACAGGCTAACAGCAGCATAACAACAGGCTAACAACAGGCTAACAGCAGCCTAACAACAGGCTAACAGCAGGCTAACAGTAGCATAACAACAGGCTAACAGCAGCCTAACAACAGGCTAACAGCAGGCTAACAGTAGCATAACAACAGGCTAACAGCAGCCGAACAACAGGCTAACAACAGGCTAACAGCAGCCTAACAACAGGCTAACAACAGGCTAACAACAGGCTAACAACAGGCTAACAACAGGTTAGCAGCAGCAGTTAGCAGGAAGCTAGTTTGAGCTAACAGACAGAGAGATGGGATCGGAGACAGGAAGTTACAGGAAGGCGTGAGAAGCAGCAAACAGCACCTCTTCTGAAGCCCCGCCCCCTTCTGAAGCCCCGTCTCCTTCATGGCCCTCAGACACACCTGTGAGTACTCTTGTGTGTGTGTGTTGTGTGTGTGTGTGTGTGTGTGTGTGTGTGTGTGTGTGTGTGTGTGTGTGTGTAAAGCTGCTTAGTACAGAGGGATTAGAGGCGACACGTTGAGTCTCTCTGAGGTTAAGCTGTTCCATGTACCTGTAGAGCAGCACACAGAGGGGGAGGAGATTAAGTGTGTGTGTGTGTGTGTGTGAGTCTGTGTGTGTGTGTGTGTGGAACAGGAAATCTGACCTCTGACCCATGTGTCCTGTTGCTAGGAGACATGGACGGCCAATGGTGGGACGGCGAGGCTGCACCGATGTCTTTGGTAAGCCCCACCCCTCTAAGCCCCGCCCCCTCCTTCCTGTTCGGTGTCAGGTGTCACATATTGGCTGAAATCAACTGATGCTGTTGCTTAGCGACCACACGTGTTTACATTCTCATCAGCATCCGGTCACCTGGCAACCATCAAAGGATGGAGAGCGTCTGATTGGTCGGATCGTGCTGAACAAGAGGATGAAGGACGGGTCGATTCCTGCAGACACCGGAGCCCTGCTGGGACTCAAGGTGAGACTCCTCCTCTTCCTCCTCCTCTCTCTCCTCCTCCTCCTCCTCTCTGATGCTTTGCTCATGTGTTCAGGTTGTTGGGGGGAAGATGACAGAGTCTGGTCGTCTCTGTGCGTTCATCACGAAGGTGAAGAAAGGAAGTCTGGCTGACACTGTGGGGCAGCTGAGACCAGGTAACACACACACACACACACACACACACACAGGGCTGCCTCTGGCCAACTTGTGGCCCCGCGGGTCTGTGTCATTCATGTGTTGCGAGCGGGGGGCTAGTGGAGCACCGGAGCCTCGCAGCGGGACACTGTGGAGCGCATAAGATGAGGCCCAAGCAGTCTGTACACACACACACACACACACACACACACACACACACACACCGGAACTAACCCTCTCTCAGGTGATCAGGTTCTGGAGTGGAACGGTCAGGTTCTGCAGGGAGCCTCGTTTAACGAAGTCTACAACGTTATCCTGGACTCACAACCTGAGCCTCAGGTGGAGCTGATGGTGTCCCGCCCCCTCAGGTACACACACACACACACACACACACACACACACACACCTGATGTTCTGTTGACACGTTACTCTTCTGTTCCTCAGAGAGGTTTCCAGAACAGACGGCTTCCTGCTGGACTCCAGTAAGTTCATCAACACAGACACACAACTACTGACACCAGAGACACACACAGACTCCCTCTCTTGATATACAAGAGAGGGAGTCTGTGTGTGTCTCTGGTGGACCAATCAGAGAACAATCTGAGCCGACAGCTGTCACAATATATATATAGATTTAATATTTGAACAGTGTCCTTCACGTGCTGATATCCAAGAGAGGGAGTTACACAGTCACAAAATGGAGGAATAGAAAGCAGTATTCAATGTTTAGTTCTGACTTTTTTTTCTCAATTTTTTTTTTTTTTTTTCAGAATTCTGAATTTTTCTCAGAATCAATAAATTCTGAATTTTTCTCAAAATCCTGACTTTTTCTCAAAATCAATAAATTCTGACTTTTTCTCAAAATCCTGACTTTTTCTCAAAATCAATAAATTCTGACTTTTTCTCAAAATCAATAAATGTCTGACTTTTTCTCAAAATCAATCAATTCTGACTTTTTCTCAAAATCAATCAATTCTGACTTTTTCTCAAAATCAATAAATGTCTGACTTTTTCTCAAAATCAATCAATTCTGACTTTTTCTCAAAATCAATAAATGTCTGACTTTTTCTCAAAATCAATCAATTCTGACTTTTTCAAAAATTCTGACTTTTTCTCAAAATTCTGACTTTTTCTCAAAATTCTGTATTTTTCTAAACATTTCAAAATCCTGAGTTTTTACTCAAAATTCTGACTTCTTCTGAATACTTAAAATGTTAATGATCACTGGTCTCCAGCTTGAGCTTCAACCTCAGGATCCATGTCTCTGTGATCCTCTCCAGAATGGAAGGAGTCATCACATACAGAGCATCAACTAGTTCCTGAACAGTGTCCTTCACATGCTGATATCCAAGAGAGGGAGTTACACAGTCACAAGATGGAGGAATAGAAAGTAGTATTCAATGTTTACTTCAGATTAGCTCCACGTCAGAAATGATCATGCTTGTCATATGTCTCTCTCCATAGAGGCTGAATCATCATGTTAATCACATAGCTATCATATGCCTCAAACAGTCCTGATGCTCTTCTAGGTAATCATACATCCTGTCATGTTCACAGCTACAGTTGGGATACCTTTGTTAGCATGCTACTCTCAGATTGGAGAGGACATTCAGTGTTTTCCCAACACGACAACAACCTCTAACACCAGACAACCACTAACACCAGACAACCACTAACACCAGACAACCACTAACACCAGACAACCACTAACACCAGACAACCCACTAACACCAGACAACACCACTAACACCAGACAACCACTAACACCAGACACCACTAACACCAGACAAACCACTAACACCAGACAACCACTAACACCAGACAACCACTAACACCAGACAACCACTAACACCAGACAACCACCACTAACACCAGACAACCACTAACACCAGACAACCACCTAACACCAGACAACCACTAACACCAGACAACACCACTAACACCAGACAACCACTAACACCAGACAACACCACTAACACCAGACAACCACTAACACCAGACAACCACCACTAACACCAGACAACCACTAACACCAGACAACCACCACTAACACCAGACAACCACTAACACCAGACAACACCACTAACACCAGACACAACCACTAACACCAGACAACCACTAACACCAGACAACCACTAACACCAGACAACACCACTAACACCAGACAACCACTAACACCAGACAACCACTAACACCAGACAACCACTAACACCAGACAACCACCACTAACACCAGACAACCACTAACACCAGACAACAACCACTAACACCAGACAACCACTAACACCAGACAACCACTAACACCAGACAACCACTAACACCAGACAACCACTAACACCAGACAACAACCTCTAACACCAGACAACCACTAACACCAGACAACCACTAACACCAGACAACCACTAACACCAGACAACAACCTCTAACACCAGACAACCACTAACACCAGACAACCACTAACACCAGACAACCACTAACACCAGACAACCACTAACACCAGACAACAACCACTAACACCAGACAACACCACTAACACCAGACAACCACTAACACCAGACACAACCACTAACACCAGACAACCACTAACACCAGACAACCACTAACACCAGACAACAACCACTAACACCAGACAACCACCACTAACACCAGACAACCACTAACACCAGACAACAACCACTAACACCAGACAACCACTAACACCAGACAACCACTAACACCAGACAACAACCACTAACACCAGACAACCACTAACACCAGACAACCACTAACACCAGACAACCACTAACACCAGACAACAACCACTAACACCAGACAACCACTAACACCAGACAACAACCACTAACACCAGACAACCACTAACACCAGACAATCACTAACACCAGACAACCACTAACACCAGACAACCTCTAACACCAGACAACCACTAACACCAGACAACCACTAACACCAGACAACCACTAACACCAGACAACCACTAACACCAGACAACCACTAACACCAGACAACCACTAACACCAGACAACACCACTAACACCAGACAACCACTAACACCAGACAACCACTAACACCAGACAACCACTAACACCAGACAACCACTAACACCAGACAACCACTAACACCAGACAACCACTAACACCAGACAACCACTAACACCAGACAACAACCACTAACACCAGACAACCACTAACACCAGACAACAACCACTAACACCAGACAACCACTAACACCAGACAACCACTAACACCAGACAACCACTAACACCAGACAACCACTAACACCAGACAACAACCACTAACACCAGACAACCACTAACACCCAACAACCACTAACACCAGACAACCACTAACACCAGAACAACCACTAACACCAGACAACCACTAACACCAGACAACAACCACTAACACCAGACAACACTAACACCAGACAACCACTAACACCAGACAACCACTAACACCAGACAACCACTAACACCAGACAACAACCACTAACACCAGACAACAACCACTAACACCAGACAACCACAACACCAGACAACCACCACTAACACCAGACAACCACTAACACCAGACAACCACTAACACCAGACAACCACTAACACCAGACAACCACTAACACCAGACCAGACAACCACTAACACCAGACAACACCACTAACACCAGACAACCACTAACACCAGACAACAACCACTAACACCAGACAACCACTAACACCAGACAACCACTAACACCAGACAACACCACTAACACCAGACAACCACTAACACCAGACAACACCACCTAACACCAGACAACCCACTAACACCAGACAACCACTAACACCAGACAACCACCACTAACACCAGACAACACTAACACCAGACAACCACTAACACACAACAACCACTAACACCAGACAACACCACTAACACCAGACAACCACTAACACCAGACAACAACCACTAACACCAGACAACCACTAACACCAGACAACACCACTAACACCAGACAACCAACACAAACACCACAACACAACAAACCACTAACACCAAAACCACTAAACCAGACAAACACACCAGACAACCCTAACACCAGACAACCACTAACACCAGACAACAACCACTAACACCAGACAACCACTAACACCAGACAACCACTAACACCAGACAACCACTAACACCAGACAACAACCACTAACCCAGACAACCACTAACACCAGACAACAACCACTAACACCAGACAACAACCACTAACACCAGACAACCACTAACACCAGACAACCACCACTAACACCAGACAACCACTAACACCAGACAACCACTAACACCAAACACACTAACACCAGACAACCACTAACACCAGACAACACCACTAACACCAGACAACCACTAACACCAGACAACAACCACTAACACCAGACAACCACTAACACCAGACAACCACTAACACCAGACAACCACTAACACCAGACAACCACTAACACCAGACAACAACCACTAACACCAGACAACCACTAACACCAGACAACAACCACTAACACCAACAACCACTAACACCAGACAACCACTAACACCAGACAACAACCACTAACACCAGACAACCACTAACACCAGACAACAACCACTAACACCAGACAACCACTAACACCAGACAACCACTAACACCAGACAACCACTAACACCAGACAACCACTACACCAGACAACCACTAACACCAGACAACCACTAACACCAGACAACCACCACTAACACCAGACAACAACCTCTAACACCAGACAACCACTAACACCAGACAACCACTAACACCAGACAACCACCACTAACACCAGACAACCACTAACACCAGACAACCACCACTAACACCAGACAACCACTAACACCAGACAACCACCACTAACACCAGACAACCACTAACACCAGACAACAACCACTAACACCAGACAACCACTAACACCAGACAACCACCACTAACACCAGACAACAACCACTAACACCAGACAACCACTAACACCAGACAACCTCTAACACCAGACAACCACTAACACCAGACAACCACCACTAACACCAGACAACCACTAACACCAGACAACCACTAACACCAGACAACCACTAACACCAGACAACAAGGACCACACAGAGACTGAAAGTGTTTTCTTCTCTCCAGGTTTACCCATCAGCCCCGGCGTTCTCTCCAACCAGGTTTCTGTAAGTTTACCCAGCATGCACTGCACCATCACACTGCACATCAGCCAATCAGCTCTCAGTTAACTGCGTTTCCGTGGTGATGTGTTTCAGACCAGCAACAGGCGTCCTCTGGTCCCCAGGATCCAGGTACTGTAGAGGGGTTCTCCTCTGGGTTCTCCTATGGGTTCTCCTCTGGGTTCTCCTCTGGGGGTTCTCCTGTGGGTTCTCCTGTGGGGGTTCTCCTCTCTGGGTTCTCTTCTCTTGGTTCTCCTCTCCTCTCTTTGTTCTCCTCTGGGTTCCTCTCTCTTACTTCCTCTCTCAGGGTTCTCCTCTCTTGGTTCTCCTCTCCTCTCTTTGTTCTCCTCTGGGTTCCTCTCTCTTACTTCCTCTCTCAGGGTTCTCCTCTCTTTGATCTCCTCTGGGTTCCTCTCTCTTACTTCCTCTCTCAGGGTTCTCCTCTCTTGGTTCTCCTCTCCTCTCTTTGTTCTCCTCTGGGTTCCTCTCTCTTACTTCCTCTCTCAGGGTTCTCCTCTCTTTGTTCTCCGCTGGGTTCCTCTCTCTTACTTCCTCTCTCAGGGTTCTCCTCTCTTGGTTCTCCTCTCCTCTCTTTGTTCTCCTCTGGGTTCCTCTCTCTTACTTCCTCTCTCAGGGTTCTCCTCTCCTCTCTTTGTTCTCCTCTGGGTTCCTCTCTCTTACTTCCTCTCTCAGGGTTCTCCTCTCTTGGTTCTCCTCTCCTCTCTTTGTTCTCCTCTGGGTTCCTCTCTCTTACTTCCTCTCAGGGTTCTCCTCTCTTTGTTCTCCTCTGGGTTCCTCTCTCTTACTTCGTCTCTCAGGGTTCTCCTCTCTTGGTTCTCCTCTCCTCTCTTTGTTCTCCTCTGGGTTCCTCTCTCTTACTTCCTCTCTCAGGGTTCTCCTCTCCTCTTCTCCCTGGAGTACCTGAGGACTGAGTGCCTTACTCAAGGGCACACTAGTGTTGGTGTTCCTCACAACCTTCCGATCTTCAGCCCACCTCACTATCCATTTGACCACCACTATCTTTGTTCTCCTCGGGGTTCCTATCTCTTACTTCCTCTCTCTTGGTTCTCCTGTCTGGGTTTTCCTCTCTGGGTTCTCCTCTGGGTTCTCCAGTGTTCTCCAGTGTTCTGTCCTCTTCCAGGTGAAGCTCTGGTATGATAAAGTGGGCCATCAGCTGATCGTGACGGTTCTTGGAGCAAAAGAGCTTCCTGTCCGGGCCGACAGCCGACCGAGGAACCCGTTCGTTAAGATCTACTTCCTGCCGGACCGCAGGTGAGAACATGAGAACCCGTTCGTTAAGATTTACTTCCTGCCGGACCGCAGGTGAAAACATGAGAACCGGTTCTGATAGCTAATCCTCCGGTAAACACCTGATTCAGGGTCGTGTGCACACAGGAAGTGAGGGGGAAGACCTTTCAGAATAAAAGAGGAGACAAACAGCTTTATGTGTAGCATCAAAATATAAAACCTTATAAAATAATAAAGGGAACAATAAAGAAGCCCCGCCTCCTGTCATTAAGCCCCGCCTCCTGTCATTAAGCCCCGCCTCCTGTCATTAAGCACCGCCTCCTATCATTTAGCCCTTATTATCTCTTTCTCTTTATGTAAGTCAATGGGAAAAAGTATTTTTGAGCCAAAGTGTCGTCAGGAGGCCATCTTCATCTCATTATGCTGCTTCCCCCCCTCTCCCCCTCTCCCCCCCCTCAGTGATGAGTCTCTCTGATGACAGACCTCTCCCTCTCTCTCCCCCCCTCCCTCAGTGATCGGAGCTACCGCAGGACGAAGACAGTCAGAAAGTCTGGATCCTCGATGGAACCAGACGTTCATGTTCTCCTCCGTGCAGAACAGAGACCTGAGGGAGAGGAACCTGGAGCTGACTGCCTGGGACCAGGGGGGGGAGCTACTGCTGGGGGAGGTAACCAATCAGGGGGGAGGAGCTACTGCTGGGGGAGGTAACCAATCAGGGGGGAGGAGCTACTGCTGGGGGAGGTAACCAATCAGGGGGGAGGAGCTACTGCTGGGGGAGGTAACCTGTCAGAAAAGTATTCTCATCAAAATATAGTTAAAGTAGCGACAGTGAAAGTAGTCGTTGTGCAGATTGGTCCATTTCAGAATAATATATCTGATATGTTTTATAATGATTGATCATGAAAGTGTTCTCAAAGCTGGTAAAGGTGCAGCTAGTTTGAATGACTTTGTATACTGCAGGGTAGCTTGAGGATTTACTCCAGGTGGAACTAAAGTCTGATTTAACACTTGGTTATATTTCACATCATTCATCCACATCTGTGAAGTAACTAAAGGGATTACATACATGTAGTGGAGGAGTAGTACTCCATGTACCTCTGAACTGTAGAGGAGAAGTACACCATGTACCTCTGAACTGTAGAGGAGAAGTACACCATGTACCTCTGAACTGTAGAGGAGTAGAAGTACACCATGTACCTCTGAACTGTAGAGGAGGAGAAGTACTCCATGTACCTCTGAACTGTAGAGGAGTAGAAGTACACCATGTACCTCTGAACTGTAGAGGAGTAGAAGTACACCATGTACCTCTGAACTGTAGAGGAGTAGAAGTACACCATGTACCTCTGAACTGTAGAGGAGTAGAAGTACTCCATGTACCTCTGAACTGTAGAGGAGAAGTACACCATGTACCTCTGAACTGTAGAGGAGTAGAAGTACACCATGTACCTCTGAACTGTAGAGGAGTAGAAGTACACCATGTACCTCTGAACTGTAGAGGAGTAGAAGTACACCATGTACCTCTGAACTGTAGAGGAGTAGAAGTACACCATGTACCTCTGAACTGTAGAGGAGTAGAAGTACACAGAAGCATAAAATGTAAATACTCATGTAAAGTACAAGTACCTCTGAAGTGTACTTAAGTACTTGAGTAAATGTACAGTTACTCCCCCCAGGTGATCGTCCAGCTGGACTCGGCTCTCCTGGATGATCAGCCTCACTGGTACAAACTGCAGCTGCCCATCACCCCCCCCATCCTGCAGAGGAGGGGTCTGCAGAGTGAGACACACACACACACTCACACACACAGACACTTTGATGGTTATATTATAACATTTATTCCATGTCCTTTATACATTTCTTCATCTTGTTTTTTCTTCTGTTTAACTTTTTTCCCATGATGCTTTGCCAGACAAAGGTCCTTACTATAACGCAGGTAAAAAGTGTGTGTGTGTGTGTGTGTGTGTGTGTGTGTGTGTGTGTGTGTGTTATAGATTAATGTCATTTAACCTCTCTGTTTCTCAGGCGCTCCCAGGATCAGTGAGTTTGAAGAGGATGGCATCGGGGTCGTCTCAGGTGAACTACACCTCCCAGCATGCACTACACCTTCCAGCATGCACTGCAGCTCAACATTAAATATACTATATGTATAAGTATGATTTATTGATTTTATTTTTTTCCATGCAGACTACCGGCTGAGTGGGCGGGACTTCCACAGCTCCACCCAATCAGTGCCGGAACAGGTCATGATGGCGTCCAATCAGAGCGCTCGTTCAGACCTAGTTCGGATGAGGTCACGGTCTCCGAGCCAGTCCTCCCCCCTCAGGTAAAGCAGTTACTACACCTGTATTCAAAGTCTCCTATCATGCAAAAGTCACTTTCTGATGTCTTTTCTACATCACCATGTGTCCCCGGTGTGTCAGGAGACTCACAAAGTGATGTCTTCTCTACATCACCATGTGTCCCCGGTGTGTCAGGAGACTCACAAAGTGATGTCTTCTCTACATCACCATGTGTCCCCGGTGTGTCAGGAGACTCACAAAGTGATGTCTTCTCTACATCACCATGTGTCCCCTGTGTCAGGAGACTCACAAGTGATGTCTTCTCTACATCACCATGTGTCCCCGGTGTGTCAGGAGACTCACAAAGTGATGTCTTCTCTACATCACCATGTGTCCCCGGTGTGTCAGGAGACTCACAAAGTGATGTCTTCTCTACATCACCATGTGTCCCCGGTGTGTCAGGAGACTCACAAAGTGATGTCTTCTCTACATCACCATGTGTCCCCGTGTGTCAGGAGACTCACAAAGTGATGTCTTCTCTACATCACCATGTGTCCCCGGTGTGTCAGGAGACTCACAAAGTGATGTCTTCTCTACATCACCATGTGTCCCCGGTGTGTCAGGAGACTCACAAAGTGATGTCTTCTCTACATCACCATGTGTCCCCGGTGTGTCAGGAGACTCACAAAGTGATGTCTTCTCTACATCACCATGTGTCCCCGGTGTGTCAGGAGACTCACAAAGTGATGTCTTCTCTACATCACCATGTGTCCCCGGTGTGTCAGGAGACTCACAAAGTGATGTCTTCTCTACATCACCATGTGTCCCCGGTGTGGTGTCAGGAGACTCACAAAGTGATGTCTTCTCTACATCACCATGTGTCCCCGGTGTGTCAGGAGACTCACAAAGTGATGTCTTCTCTACATCACCATGTGTCCCCGGTGTGTCAGGAGACTCACAAAGTGATGTCTTCTCTACATCACCATGTGTCCCCGGTGTGTCAGGAGACTCACAAAGTGATGTCTTCTCTACATCACCATGTCCCTGTGTGCCCGTGTGTCCCGGTGTGTCAGGAGACTCACAAAGTGATGTCTTCTCTACATCACCATGTGTCCCCGGTGTGTCCCCGGTGTGTCCCCGGTGTGTCAGGAGACTCAAAGTGTCAGGAAACAAACCCCTCTCTTTCCTCCGTACCCACATCTCTAAAAACGGGGAACAACGGAGCTGATCCAGATTTGCTGCGTCATGACGACATTACTAAAATGTGGGCGGGCTTTACACCCACGGGCCAATCAGAAACGTTGCTGTCAGAAACAATGAGACGTGTTCTGGAAGTAATATGGTCTGTGTTTACATTAGCACGCTAACACTCAGAGCTAACCTGTAGTAGTTTTTTTAAAGCTACAGACCCAGAATCATGTCTTTAGTAACAGCTGAGAGAGAGGGGGGGAGGCTACAATGATCTGTTTGGTGTTTGGAGCAGGACACTTCAGAGACATGTCTTTAGTAACAGCTGAGAGAGAGGGGGGGAGGCTACAATGATCTGTTTGGTGTTTGGAGCAGGACACTTCAGAGACATGTTTTTATATCTGAGACCTTTAATATATGCCTGACCTCAGCAGTAACCCTCTGTACCCGCTGTAATGAACTCTGACCTCTGACCTCAGCAGTAACCCTCTGTACCCGCTGTAATGAACTCTGACCTCTGACCTCAGCAGTAACCCTTTGTACCCGCTGTACCGCGAGGACGCCGTGCGGCTTCTGCGTGGATCCGGACTCAACCGGGCCTCGTCTGATGCCGGGCAGTACAGCAGCCTGGAGAGGTACCTGACCCCTGACCCTGACCCTAAACCAGACCTGAACCCTGACCCTGAGCCCTGGCCCTAAACCAGACCTGAAACTGAGCATGTAGTACTAATTAAAGTCTGTGTTTCAGGAGATCTCTGAGGAGGATGTCCGTCGCCAACTCTCTCGATTCTCCTGGGAGGTACTGCAACTGTAGTAGAAATACACAAATGTTGTACTTTAGTACATGTGGTCTCAATAGTTGCAGTAGTTGCAGTGGTTGCAGTAGTTGCTGTATTTGCAGTAGTTGCTGTATTTGCAGTAGTTGCTGTATTTGCAGTAGTTGCAGTAGTTGCAGTAGTTGCAGTAGTTGCTGTATTTGCAGTAGTTGCAGTAGTTGCAGTAGTTGTAGTATTTGCAGTATTTGCAGTAGTTGCTGTAGTTGCAGTAGTTGCTGTATTTGCAGTAGTTGCTGTATTTGCAGTAGTTGCAGTAGTTGCAGTAGTTGTAGTATTTGCAGTGGTTGCAGTAGTTGCAGTAGTTGTAGTAGTTGCAGTGGTTGCAGAAGTTGCTGTATTTGCAGTAGTTGCAGTGGTTGCAGTAGATGCAGTAGTTGTAGTAGTTGTAGTATTTGCAGTGGTTGCAGTAGTTGCTGTATTTGCAGTAGTTGCTGTATTTGCAGTAGTTGCTGTATTTGCAGTAGTTGCAGTAGTTGCAGTAGTTGCAGTAGTTGCTGTATTTGCAGTAGTTGCAGTAGTTGCTGTATTTGCAGTAGTTGCTGTATTTGCAGTAGTTGCTGTATTTGCAGTAGTTGCAGTAGTTGCAGTAGTTGTAGTATTTGCAGTGGTTGCAGTAGTTGCAGTAGTTGTAGTAGTTGCAGTGGTTGCAGAAGTTGCTGTATTTGCAGTAGTTGCAGTGGTTGCAGTAGATGCAGTAGTTGTAGTAGTTGTAGTATTTGCAGTGGTTGCAGTAGTTGTAGTATTTGCAGTGGTTGCAGTAGTTGCAGTAGTTGTAGTAGTTGCAGTGGTTGCAGTAGTTGCAGTATTTGCAGTAGTTGCTGTATTTGCAGTAGTTGCAGTGGTTGCAGTAGATGCAGTAGTTGTAGTAGTTGCAGTGGTTGCAGTAGATGCAGTAGTTGCAGTAGTTGCTGTATTTGCAGTAGTTGCTGTATTTGCAGTAGTTGCAGTGGTTGCAGTAGATGCAGTAGTTGCAGTAGTTGCTGTATTTGCAGTAGTTGCTGTATTTGCAGTAGTTGCTGTATTTGCAGTAGTTGTAGTAGTTGCAGTGGTTGCAGAAGTTGCTGTAGTTGCAGTAGTTGCTGTATTTGCAGTAGTTGCTGTATTTGCAGTAGTTGCAGTGGTTGCAGTAGTTGCAGTAGTTGCTGTATTTGCAGTAGTTGCTGTATTTGCAGTAGTTGTAGTAGTTGTAGTATTTGCAGTGGTTGCAGTAGTTGCAGTAGTTGTAGTAGTTGCAGTGGTTGCAGAAGTTGCTGTAGTTGCAGTAGTTGCTGTATTTGCAGTAGTTGCAGTGGTTGCAGTAGATGCAGTAGTTGCAGTAGTTGCTGTATTTGCAGTAGTTGCTGTATTTGCAGTAGTTGCTGTATTTGCAGTAGTTGCAGTAGTTGTAGTATTTGCAGTGGTTGCAGTAGTTGCAGTAGTTGTAGTAGTTGCAGTGGTTGCAGAAGTTGCTGTAGTTGCAGTAGTTGCTGTATTTGCAGTAGTTGCAGTGGTTGCAGTAGATGCAGTAGTTGCAGTAGTTGCTGTATTTGCAGTAGTTGCTGTATTTGCAGTAGTTGCTGTATTTGCAGTAGTTGTAGTAGTTGCAGTGGTTGCAGAAGTTGCTGTAGTTGCAGTAGTTGCTGTATTTGCAGTAGTTGCTGTATTTGCAGTAGATGCAGTAGTTGCAGTAGTTGCTGTATTTGCAGTAGTTGCTGTATTTGCAGTAGTTGCAGTAGTTGTAGTATTTGCAGTGGTTGCAGTAGTTGCAGTAGTTGCAGTAGTTGCAGTGGTTGCAGAAGTTGCTGTAGTTGCAGTGGTTGCTGTAGATGCAGTAGTTGCAGTAGTTGCTGTATTTGCAGTAGTTGCTGTATTTGCAGTAGATGCAGTAGTTGCTGTATTTGCAGTAGTTGCTGTAGTTGCAGTAGTTGCAGTAGTTGCAGTAGTTGCAGTAGTTGCTGTATTTGCAGTAGTTGCTGTATTTGCAGTAGTTGCAGTAGTTGTAGTATTTGCAGTGGTTGCAGTAGTTGCAGTAGTTGCAGTAGTTGCAGTGGTTGCAGAAGTTGCTGTAGTTGCAGTAGTTGCTGTATTTGCAGTAGTTGCTGTATTTGCAGTAGTTGCTGTATTTGCAGTAGTTGCAGTAGTTGTAGTATTTGCAGTGGTTGCAGTAGTTGCAGTAGTTGCAGTAGTTGCAGTGGTTGCAGAAGTTGCAGTAGTTGCAGTGGTTGCAGTAGATGCAGTAGTTGCAGTAGTTGCTGTATTTGCAGTAGTTGCTGTATTTGCAGTAGTTGCAGTAGTTGTAGTATTTGCAGTGGTTGCAGTAGTTGCTGTAGTTGCAGTGGTTGCTGTATTTGCAGTAGTTGCAGTAGTTGCTGTAGTTGCAGTAGTTGCTGTATTTGCAGTAGTTGCTGTATTTGCAGTAGTTGCAGTAGTTGCTGTAGTTGCAGTAGTTGCTGTAGTTGCAGTAGTTGCTGTATTTGCAGTAGTTGCTGTATTTGCAGTAGTTGCAGTAGTTGCTGTATTTGCAGTAGTTGCAGTAGTTGTAGTATTTGCAGTGGTTGCAGAAGTTGTAGTAGTTGCAGTAGTTGCTGTAGTTGCAGTAGTTGCTGTATTTGCAGTAGTTGCTGTATTTGCAGTAGTTGCTGTATTTGCAGTAGTTGCAGTAGTTGCAGTAGTTGCAGTAGTTGTAGTAGTTGCAGTGGTTGCAGAAGTTGCTGTATTTGCAGTAGTTGCAGTGGTTGCAGTAGATGCAGTAGTTGTAGTAGTTGTAGTATTTGCAGTGGTTGCAGTAGTTGTAGTATTTGCAGTAGTTGCTGTATTTGCAGTAGTTGCAGTGGTTGCTGTATTTGCAGTAGTTGCAGTAGTTGCTGTAGTTGCAGTAGTTGCTGTATTTGCAGTAGTTGCTGTATTTGCAGTAGTTGCAGTAGTTGCTGTAGTTGCAGTAGTTGCTGTATTTGCAGTAGTTGCAGTAGTTGCTGTATTTGCAGTAGTTGCAGTAGTTGTAGTATTTGCAGTGGTGCAGAAGTTGTAGTAGTTGCAGTAGTTGCTGTAGTTGCAGTAGTTGCTGTATTTGCAGTAGTTGCTGTATTTGCAGTAGTTGCTGTATTTGCAGTAGTTGCAGTAGTTGCAGTAGTTGCAGTAGTTGTAGTAGTTGCAGTGGTTGCAGAAGTTGCTGTATTTGCAGTAGTTGCAGTGGTTGCAGTAGATGCAGTAGTTGTAGTAGTTGTAGTATTTGCAGTGGTTGCAGTAGTTGTAGTATTTGCAGTAGTTGCTGTATTTGCAGTAGTTGCTGTATTTGCAGTAGTTGCAGTAGTTGCAGTAGTTGTAGTAGTTGCAGTGGTTGCAGAAGTTGCTGTATTTGCAGTAGTTGCAGTGGTTGCAGTAGATGCAGTAGTTGTAGTAGTTGTAGTATTTGCAGTGGTTGCAGTAGTTGTAGTATTTGTAGTAGTTGCAGTATTTGCAGTGGTTGCAGTAGTTGCAGTAGTTGTAGTAGTTGCAGTGGTTGCAGTAGTTGCAGTATTTGCAGTAGTTTGCAGTGGTTGCAGTAGATGCAGTAGTTGTAGTAGTTGCAGTGGTTGCAGTAGATGCAGTAGTTGCAGTAGTTGCT
>JASDAP010000034.1:779426-891745 GCA_031216635.1 Dissostichus eleginoides | reverse complement strand
AGGTGTGTGTTGTGTGTGTGTTGTCTGTTCTCAGGTGTGTGTGTGGTCTGTGTATGTTCTCAGGTGTGTGTGTGTGTTCTCAGGTGTGTGTGTTCTCAGGTGTGTTTTCTCAGGTGTGTGTTCTCAAGTGTGTGTGTGTTTTCAGGTATGTGTTCTCAGGTGTGTGTTCTCAGGTGTGTGTTCTCAGGTGTGTGTTCTCAGGTGTGTGTGTGTGTGTGTTCTCAGGTGTGTGTTCTCAGGTGTGTGTTCTCAGGTGTGTGTTCTCAGGTGTGTGTGTGTGTGTGTGTGTTCTCAGGTGTGTGACGAGGCTCTGTACAGTCTGCGTATCCAGGACAACGGGCGGTTGTTGGCGTGTGGCAGTGAAGGGGGCGGAGCCTCTCTGCTGGAGCTGAGCAGCGGCCTGAGGACCAATCAGAGCAACGACAAGAACCTGCTGGCTGCTGTGAGAACTGCACTTTATCATTATTATTATTATTATTGTTATTATTTGTATTTTTAACATTATATTAATATTATTGTTATTATTATTTTTCTCAGTTTACATTATTATTGCATTGATTATAGGCTGAGTGTTTAAAAAAATTACGACCAATCACAACTATATATAATGAAAATAGAACCCACTGTCAGGATCTGAGACCCTCTGCTCTTCCCTGTTTAGGGGCTGTTTGTTTGGGTTGTTTACTTTAGGGTCTTCACGACCTCTGTATTAATTCCCCTCCCCCCACCCCCCCCATCTCAGATGCTGGAGCGGGAGACCAAGAGGGAGAGAGTTCTGGAGGCCCGGCAGAGGGAGGTGCGTCTGAAGGAGAAGAGCCGCTCTGAGGAGGAGGGGGGGGGGGTCCGTCTGAAGGAGAAGAGCCGCTCTGAGGAGGAGGGGGGGGGGCAGGACGGAGAGGAGAGTCCTGAACAGCTGATCAGCCGGGCGGAGACACACTTCTACAGCCTCACCGAGAGGGGGGGGGTGAGACACACACACACACACACACACACACACACACACACACACACACACTGATTCAGAATAACAGAGACATTATTGATTGTATGTTTCCAGGAGAAAGACGTCTGTGAAGAAAAGGAGGAGAAGGAAGACTAAAAATATATTCATTAAAAATGTCATTTGTTGTTTAAACTACATTTATGGTGTATTTGTTTTAATGTTCTATAACGAAATAAAGATTGAGGATCAAAACGTTGTCTTTTGTCCAAAATTAATGAGATATATATTTAATAAATAAAAATAATATTAAAAAAAATAAAAAGCTTTTTTTTAATGAAGTCATTTTGTTCTAACACCAGGTCACTAATATTTATATATTTATATATTCAGATATTTATATATTTGTGTATTCATACATATCTATCAGACCCTGCTGAAGTGTTCTCTGGGGTTTGGAATGGGGCCCTTTTAACAGATCTGTGGTCTGACGCAGCAGGCAACGTAAAGTCCTGACGTAGGCACGTTTACGTCTGACGTAAACACGCTGTGCTTGGAACCCGGAAGTGCTCTCGCAGTGTTTACATCCTCTCTTTGTTCCGAGACGAGACAACAACAACAACATGTCAAAGAGACGCTGCAGATCCGGGACCAGCAGGAAAACTGATCAGACCCGGAGCACCGGGACCCGCGAGGAGACCAGGAGCACCGGGACCCGCGAGGAGACTAGGAGCACCGGGACCCGGACCCGCAGATCCAGGACCAGATCCAGGACCCCCGATGAGACCCGGTCCCTGCGGGCTCTGGTGCAGCACGCGCTCTCTGCGGTCGCTGCGGAGGTGCTGCTGCTGCTGGAGGAGCGCGTGCTGCTGGAGGAGCGCGTGCTGCTGGAGGAACCCGTGCTGCAGGAGCTGAAGCAGCGGGTCACGGAGAGAATCACCGCCGCTGTGGAGATCATCTTCTCCGAGTTCAGATCCTCCAGAGGACCGGAGGGACCTCCAGGCACCGCTCCGGGTCAAAGTAACAATACTTACTTATTAACGTTATAAAGTGTGTGTGTGTGTGTGTGTGTGTGTGTGTGTGTGTGTGTGTGTGTGTTCGATATTAAACAAACTAATTATAGTAGATTAATTACATTATTCAAACGTGTACAGTAACTATAACCAGTTTAGGTAGTTTGAGAGGTCATTAAAATAGCTAAGTGTGCTTTTCTAACCTGAAGTGTGTGTGTTGCTCATAGGCGGAGTTTGATATTTGCGCTTGGGGGGGCAAACCTTTTTTACTGACGTGAGTACACAGTCCAAACTATTGCGTGGGTTGCTACGGATACAGTAACAATAAAGCCAGCGCTCACCGCACTGAGTATGACTTTTCCATGCCCGCCATACACTCACACTCATATGGAAGGGGCGGTCTCTCCCCCCAACAACAGTGCATTAGATAACTGTAAAACTTATCATAACTGTGCACATATTATACTTATTTGATAACTACTATATCCCTTGGTTACTTGAACACGCTACAATATTATTAACCAGTGTCCTACCTTATTAAAATATTGATATACGAAATATTTGTATTGGAACAGTTTTCGACGTAGTAATGCTGTAACATATTTCAGCCACTAGGGGGGGCAATGCCCCCCCTGCCCCCCCGCAAAACCCGCCTATGGTGTTGCTCCGCTCACAGCTGCAGGTGATCATGCAGAGCTCTCTCTCCCGTCAGATTAGACTTCACTCGCGTTTATGTCCATATCGATCAGATCTAGCTAGTTCTAGCTAATGATATGAATACCTGCTTATTAAAAGACACCTAAACAATAAGCGTCACTATGCAACCGGGTGAGGCCACAAAGTAATGTCTGTCACGTACTCTTCTTGTCCGTCACAGACTCTTCTTGTCCGTCACAGACTCTTCCTGTCACGTACTCTTCTTGTCTGTCACGTACTCTTCTTGTCCGTCACAGACTCTTCCTGTCACGTACTCTTCTTGTCTGTCACGTACTCTTCTTGTCTGTCACGTACTCTTCTTGTCCGTCACGTACTCTTCTTGTCCGTCACGTACTCTTCTGTCCGTCACAGACTCTTCTTGTCCGTCACGACTCTTCTTGTCCGTCACGTACTCTTCCTGTCCGTCACGTACTCTTCCTGTCCGTCACGTACTCTTCTTGTCCGTCACGTACTCTTCTTGTCCGTCACAGACTCTTCTTGTCCGTCACAGACTCTTCCTGTCACGTACTCTTCTTGTCTGTCACGTACTCTTCTTGTCCGTCACAGACTCTTCCTGTCACGTACTCTTCTTGTCTGTCACGTACTCTTCTTGTCTGTCACGTACTCTTCTTGTCCGTCACGTACTCTTCTTGTCCGTCACGTACTCTTCTTGTCCGTCACAGACTCTTCTTGTCCGTCACAGACTCTTCTTGTCCGTCACGTACTCTTCCTGTCCGTCACGTACTCTTCCTGTCCGTCACGTACTCTTCTTGTCCGTCACGTACTCTTCTTGTCCGTCACAGACTCTTCTTGTCCGTCACGTACTCTTCCTGTCCGTCACGTACTCTTCTTGTCTGTCACGTACTCTTCTTGTCTGTCACAGACTCTTCTTGTCCGTCACGTACTCTTCCTGTCCGTCACGTACTCTTCCTGTCCATCACGTACTCTTCTTGTCCGTCACAGACTCTTCTTGTCCGTCACAGACTCTTCTTGTCCGTCACGTACTCTTCCTGTCCGTCACGTACTCTTCCTGTCCATCACGTACTCTTCTTGTCCGTCACGTACTCTTCTTGTCTGTCAAAGACTCTTCTTGTCCGTCACGTACTCTTCCTGTCCGTCACGTACTCTTCCTGTCCATCACGTACTCTTCTTGTCCGTCACAGACTCTTCTTGTCCGTCACAGACTCTTCTTGTCCGTCACGTACTCTTCCTGTCTGTCACATACTCTTCTTGTCCGTCACGTACTCTTCTTGTCTGTCACAGACTCTTCTTGTCCGTCACGTACTCTTCTTGTCCGTCACGTACTCTTCTTGTCCGTCACGTACCCTTCCTGTCCGTCACAGACGCTTCTTGTCCGTCACGTACTCTTCCTGTCCGTCACAGACGCTTCTTGTCCGTCACAGACTCTTCTTGTCCGTCACGTACTCTTCCTGTCTGTCACAGACTCTTCCTGTCTGTCACGTACTCTTCTTGTCTGTCACGTACTCTTCCTGTCCGTCACGTACTCTTCCTGTCCGTCACGTACTCTTCCTGTCTGTCACAGACTCTTCCTGTCTGTCACAGACTCTTCTTGTCTGTCATGTACTCTTCTTGTCCGTCACAGACTCTTCTTTTCCGTCACGTACTCTTCCTGTCACGTACTCTTCTTGTCTGTCACGTACTCTTCTTGTCCGTCACAGACTCTTCCTGTCACATACTCTTCTTGTCCGTCCGTACTCTCTTGTCCGTCACGTACTCTTCTTGTCCGTCACAGACTCTTCTTGTCCGTCAGTACTCATCTTGTCCGTCACAGACTTTCTTGTCCGTCACGTACTCTTCCTGTCCGTCACGACTCTTCTGTCCGTCACGTACTCTTCCTGTCCGTCACGTACTCTTCTGTCTGCACAGATCTTCTTGTCCGTCACGTACTCTTCCTGTCCGTCACGTACTCTTCTGTCCATCACGTACTCTTCTTGTCCGTCACAGACTCTTCTTGTCCGTCACAGACTCTTCTTGTCCGTCACGTACTCTTCCTGTCCGTCACGTACTCTTCTTGTCCGTCACGTACTCTTCCTGTCCGTCACGTACTCTTCCTGTCCGTCACGTACTCTTCCTGTCCATCACGTACTCTTCTTGTCCGTCACAGACTCTCTTGTCCGTCACAGACTCTTCTTGTCCGTCACGTACTCTTCCTGTCCGTCACGTACTCTTCCTGTCCATCACGTACTCTTCTTGTCCGTCACGTACTCTTCTTGTCCGTCACGTACTCTTCCTTGTCTGTCACGTACTCTTCTGTCCGTCACGTACTCTTCTTGTCCGTCTCTCTCACCCTCTTCTGTCCGTCACGTACTCTTCTTGTCCGTCACGTACTCTTCCTGTCCGTCACAGACGCTTCTTGTCCGTCACACTCTTCTTGTCCGTCACGTACTCTTCCTGTCCGTCACGTACTCTTCTGTCCGTCACAGACTCTTCCTGTCTGTCACATACTCTTCTGTCTGTCACTACTCTTCTTGTCTGTCACGTACTCTTCTTGTCTGTCACGTACTCTTCTTGTCTGTCACATACCCTTCTTGTCTGTCACGGACTCTTCCTGTCTGTCACATACTCTTCCTGTCTGTCACGTACTCTTCCTGTCTGTCACGTACTCTTCCTGTCTGTCACGTACTCTTCTGTCTGTCACGTACTCTTCTTGTCTGTCACGTACTCTTCTTGTCTGTCACGTAATCTTCTTGTCTGTCACGTACCCTTCTTGTCTGTCACGTACCCTTCTTGTCTGTCACGTACCCTTCTTGTCTGTCAGGTACTCTTCTTGTCTGTGTGGGTGTGTGTGGTTCCAGGTGTGTGTGGTTCCAGGTGTGTGTGGTTCCAGGTGTGTGTGGTTCCAGGTGTGTTTGGTTCCAGGTGTGTGTGGTTCCAGGTGTGTGTGGTTCCAGGTGTGTGTGGTTCCAGGTGTGTGTGGTTCCAGGTGTGTGTGGTTCCAGGTGTGTTTGGTTCCAGGTGTCTTTGGTCTCAGGTGTGTTTGGTTCCAGGTGTGTGTGGTCTCAGGTGTGTTTGGTTCCAGGTGTGTGTGGTCTCAGGTGTGTTTGGTTCCAGGTGTGTGTGGTCTCAGGTGTGTTTGGTTCCAGGTGTGTGTGGTTCCAGGTGTGTTTGGTTCCAGGTGTGTTTGGTTCCAGGTGTGTGTGGTCTCAGGTGTGTTTGGTTCCAGGTGTGTGTGGTTCCAGGTGTGTGTGGTTCCAGGTGTGTGTGGTTCCAGCTGTGTTTGGTTCCAGGTGTGTTTGGTTCCAGGTGTGTTTGGTTCCAGGTGTGTGTGGTCTCAGGTGTGTTTGGTTCCAGGAGTGTGTGGTTCCAGGTGTGTTTGGCTCCAGGTGTGTGTGGTCTCAGGTGTGTGTGGTTCCAGGTGTGTGTGGTTCCAGGAGTGTGTGGTTCCAGGTGTGTTTGGTTCCAGGTGTGTTTGGTTCCAGGAGTGTGTGGTTCCAGGTGTGTTTGGTTCCAGGTGTGTGTGGTTCCAGGCGTGCGATTAACGCATGTGTATTTGTCCTCGGCCCACCCCGTAGTTTCAGAGCCCAAAGGCTTGACGTTGTTGTTGTTGTTAGTTGGATGGTGGGAGATTCTAGCGAGAGATATGGATGGTGTTTTAAACAGCAAGCCAAGCACCCAGCTGATGCTGCCAGCCCCGCTCCTGCCGCTCGCTTGCGGCAGACCACGCTTGAAAGTTTGCCGGGGAGACGCCTGGACAACAACAGCGATAGCTAAATGGGTGGCTACATCTTCACATTGTGGAGGACGAGGGGCTGCGTGAGATCATTCGGATCGCATCCAAATAGGGGTGCAACAACTAATCGACTTAATCGATTAAAATCGATGACCAAATTAGTTGCCAACTAACTCTCTAACTAAGAGATCTCTCTCCCCCGCCCCCTCTTTCTAGTAGCGCTGTAGCCCCGTCCACGAGTAACGTTTCCACGTCAGCAACACACGGAGTTAACTCAATGATACAAACATGGGCTAATGATTAGAGGTAACTGAGTTATTGATTTATTTAAAGTTTCAGCTATTCTGTTTACAGTTCTGAGAGAGAGAGAGAGGAGAGAGAGAGAGAGAGAGAGAGAGAGAGAGAGAGAGAGAGAGAGAGAGAGAAGAGAGAGAGAGAGAGAGAGAGAGAGAGAGAGAGAGAGAAGAGAGAGAGAAGAGAGAGAGAGAGAGAGAGAGAGAGAGAGAGAGAGAGAGAGAGAGAGAGAGAGAGAGAGAGAGAGAGAGAGAGAGAGAGAGAGAGAGATTTTTTTTAATCGACTGACGGCCCTCTGTCTCTGCAGCGTTGTCTGTCTCTGGAGATCAGCTGAGTGTCTCAGTGGAACCCGGAACCTCCTGCAGACCAGAACCAGGACCTGAGCCGGACCTCCACCCGGCCCCCGGGGAGGAAGGGGAAGAGGGGGAGGAGGAAGAGGGGGAGGAGGAAGAGGCGTCTCTCTGCTGCAGAGTCTGCGGGAAGTCGTTTGACAGGAAAGGGTTCCTGATGAAGCACGCTGAGTCTCACCTGAAGGGGGCGCCGTGGCTCTGTGGTCTCTGTGGAGAGGGCTCAGAGTCCAGCGCCGGGCTGAAGGTCCACCTGCAGACGCACCGGGATCGGAGCAGAACCTGCGATGTCTGCGGGAAGAAGTTCCCTTCGATCCGAGCGCAGGAGACGCACCGCCGGCTGCACACCGGAGAGAAACCCTTCAGATGCTCCGTCTGCGGGAAGGACTTCAACCAGAAGGGCAACATGGTGACTCACATGCGCACTCACAGCGAGGAGAAACCCTTCGGATGCTCCGCCTGCAGGAAGCAGTTCAGCCAAGCCGCATCTCTGGAGCGACACATGCAGGTTCATGTTGATGTTGAGAACATTGGAGAGAAACCCTTCAGCTGCTCCGTCTGCGAGGCTGCGTTCAGTAAGAGCGCCGAGCTGAGACGGCACCGCCGGAGCCACGAGGCCCGCGGGCCGCCGGTCCAGAGCCCCAGCAGGAAACCCAGTCTGAAGCCCAGTCTCACGCCCTCTCACCGCTGCAAGGTCTGCGGCAGCGCCTTCCACAACAAGGGGAACTTCATGCGTCACGCAGAGACTCACCTCCACGAGACCCCGGGGCTCTGTGGGGTCTGCGGCGAGACCTCGGAGACCCGGAGAGTCTGCAGATCCACATCCAGAGCCACAGGAAGACCAGCAAGATCTGCGACATCTGCGGCATGGCCTTCAGGGACATGGAGATCCACATGAGGACGCACTCGGGACAGAAGCCCTTCAGCTGCTCAGACTGCGGGAAAGACTTCCCCAGGAAAGGCTCTCTGGAGAGACACATGAAGCTGCACGCCGGCGAGCGGCCGTACATCTGCGAGTTCTGCGGGAAGACCTTCGTGGAGAACACGGTCCTGAAGAGACACATCAAGAGCCCACGGGGGGAAACCCCGCATCTACGCCTGCGATGTCTGCGGCAAGAAGTTCACCATGAGCCAACACCTGGATGTGCACAAGAGGATCCACACCGGGGAGAAGCCCTACACCTGCAGGGTCTGTGGGAAGAGCTTCCGGCAGATCGGGAACCTGGACTCGCACTCGAGGATCCACACAGGAGAGAAGCCCTTCATCTGCAGCCTCTGCGGGAAACGCTTCCGGCAGAAGATTTCTCTGGAGACGCACGAGCGCTTCCACAAGAAGGAGAAACCATTCGGCTGCTCGCTGTGCAGCAAAGGCTTCGTGCAAAAGATCGACCTGAAGAGACACATGCTGACGCACACGGGGGAGAAACCCTACAGCTGCTCCCTCTGTGGGAAGAGCTACCAGGAGAAACGCTCCGTGGACTCGCACATGAAGGTGCACGCCGCCGAGAGGGAGACACTGGGGGGGGGAGTGGGTGAGAGAGTGGGGGAGAGACAGACGGAGAGAGTGGGCGAGAGAGTGGGGGAGATGCGACAGGAAGCAGCGAACACCGACTTCATCCAGCTGTGACGAGCAGACACACCTGGAGACAGAGTTTAACACCTGGAGACAGAGTTTAACACCTGGAGACAGAGTTTAACACCTGGAGAAGAGTCCAGATGTTCGGTTTAAAGGGTCTTAAAGCGTTTTTCTTGCAGACCCTGAACTCGTTACCCATCATTCATCACTTCCTGTACAAGTTATTGTTTATCTTTACTGTTGAATATTTCCGAGAGCATCGAGATAACGAAGTTGTTTAATAAACTAAAGTCAATAAAAACATTTGAGATTTCTTGTGTGGTTTCTTCTCCTCTGAAACTGAAGAGTTATTCGACCGTAGAGACGTGAGGAGCGGAAGAGATATTCGACCGTAGAGACGTGAGGAGCGGAAGAGATATTCGACCGTAGAGACGTGAGGAGCGGAAGAGATATTCGACCGTAGAGACAAGGAGCGGAAGAGTTATTCGACCGTAGAGACGTGAGGAGCGGAAGAGTTATTCGACCGTAGAGACGTGAGGAGCGGAAGAGATATTCAACCGTAGAGACGTGAGGAGCGGAAGAGATATTCAACTGTAGAGACGTGAGGAGCGGAAGAGATATTCAACCGTAGAGACGTGAGGAGCGGAAGAGTTATTCGACCGTAGAGACGTGAGGAGCGGAAGAGATATTCAACCGTAGAGACGTGAGGAGCGGAAGAGTTATTCGACCGTAGAGACGAGGAGCGGAAGAGTATTCACCGTAGAGACGTGAGGAGCGGAAGAGTTATTCGACCGTAGAGACGTGAGGAGCGGAAGAGTTATTCGACCGTAGAGACGTGAGGAGCGGAAGAGTTATTCGACCGTAGAGACGTGAGGAGCGGAAGAGTTATTCGACCGTAGAGACGTGAGGAGCGGAAGAGTTATTCGACCGTAGAGACGTGAGGAGCGGAAGAGATATTCGACCGTAGAGACGTGAGGAGCGAAGAGATATTCGACCGTAGAGACGTGAGGAGCGGAAGAGTATTCGACCGTAGAGACGTGAGGAGCGGAAGAGATATTCGACCGTAGAGACGTGAGGAGCGGAAGAGTTATATTCGAACCGTAGAGACGTGAGGAGCGGAAGAGTTATTCGACCGTAGAGACGTGAGGAGCGGAAGAGATATTCGACCGTAGAGACGTGAGAGCGGAAGAGATATTCAACCGTAGAGACGTGAGGAGCGGAAGAGTTATTCGACCGTAGAGACGTGAGGAGCGGAAGAGATATTCAACCGTAGAGACGTGAGGAGCGGAAGAGTTATTCGACCGTAGAGACGTGAGGAGCGGAAGAGATATTCAACCGTAGAGACGTGAGGAGCGGAAGAGTTATTCGACCGTAGAGACGTGAGGAGCGGAAGAGTATTCGACCATAGAGACGTGAGGAGCGGAAGAGTTATTCGACCGTAGAGACGTGAGGAGCGGAAGAGTTATTCGACCGTAGAGACGTGAGGAGCGGAAGAGTATTCGACCGTAGAGACGTGAGGAGCGGAAGAGATATTCGACCGTAGAGACGTGAGGAGCGGAAGAGATATTCGACCGTAGAGACGTGAGGAGCGGAAGAGATATTCGACCGTAGAGACGTGAGGAGCGGAAGAGATATTCGACCGTAGAGACGTGAGGAGCGGAAGAGTTATTCGACCGTAGAGACTGAGGAGCGGAAGAGTTATCGACCGTAGAGACGTGAGGAGCGGAAGAGTTATTCGACCGTAGAGACGTGAGGAGCGGAAGAGTTATTCGACCGTAGAGACGTGAGGAGCGGAAGAGATATTCGACCGTAGAGACGTGAGGAGCGGAAGAGATATTCGACCGTAGAGACGTGAGGAGCGGAAGAGATATTCGACCGTAGAGACAAGGAGTGGAAGAGTTAATCGACCGTAGAGACGTGAGGAGCGGAAGAGTTATTCGACCGTAGAGACGTGAGGAGCGGAAGAGATATTCAACCGTAGAGACGTGAGGAGCGGAAGAGATATTCAACTGTAGAGACGTGAGGAGCGGAAGAGATATTCAACCGTAGAGACGTGAGGAGCGGAAGAGTTATTCGACCGTAGAGACGTGAGGAGCGGAAGAGATATTCAACCGTAGAGACGTGAGGAGCGGAAGAGTTATTCAACCGTAGAGACAAGGAGCGGAAGAGTCTCTACGTTAGTAACACTGAAGACCATAAAGAGGACAAGACTTTCATATTCTCCTTGATGAGGCTGAGGGTCAGTGGGGGGGGGCTCGTTGATGAGGCTGAGGGTCAGTGGGGGGGGGCTCGTTGATGAGGCTGAGGGTCAGGGGGGGGGGCTCGTTGATGAGGCTGAGGGTCAGTGGGGGGGGGATCGTTGATGAGGCTGAGGGTCAGTGGGGGGGGGGCTCGTTGATGAGGCTGAGGGTCAGTGGGGGGGGGGCTCGTTGATGAGGCTGAGGGTCAGGGGGGGGTGCTCGTTGATGAGGCTGAGGGTCAGTGGGGGGGATCGTTGATGAGGCTGAGGGTCAGTGGGGGGGGGCTCGTTGATGAGGCTGAGGGTCAGTGGGGGGGGGGGGCTCGTTGATGAGGCTGAGGGTCAGTGGGGGGGTCTCGTTGATGAGGCTGAGGGTCAGTGGGGGGGGGGCTCGTTGATGAGGCTGAGGGTCAGTGGGGGGGGTCTCGTTGATGAGGCTGAGGGTCAGTGGGGGGGGGGGCTCGTTGATGAGGCTGAGGGTCAGTGGGGGGGTGCTCGTTGATGAGGCTGAGGGTCAGTGGGGGGGCTCGTTGATGAGGCTGAGGGTCAGTGGGGGGGGCTCGTTGATGAGGCTGAGGGTCAGTGGGGGGGGATCGTTGATGAGGCTGAGGGTCAGTGGGGGGGGCTCGTGATGAGGCTGAGGGTCAGTGGGGGGGGCTCGTTGATGAGGCTGAGGGTCAGTGGGGGGGGGATCGTTGATGAGGCTGAGGGTCAGTGGGGGGGCTCGTTGATGAGGCTGAGGGTCAGTGGGGGGGGCTCGTTGATGAGGCTGATGATGAGGCGGAGGGGGGGTGATGAGGGGGGGGGGCGGGGGCTCGTTTTGGCGGGTCAGTGGGGGGGGGATCGTTGATGAGGCTGAGGGTCAGTGGGGGGGGGGCTCGTTGATGAGGCTGAGCGTCAGTGGGGGGGGGGCTCGTTGATGAGGCTGAGGGTCAGTGGGGGGGGGGGCTCAGAGCCCCTCCTCTATGGGATTAGTTGTGTTTCATAAAGATAAAGCAAAACTAAGAGTTTAACAGAAAAAAAACTGAGTCAAGCAAAATAAATAAATGTAATTTAAAAAATTAAACTATAAATCTGTTTCTGTGTTTGAACAGATCTTTGTGTTTGCAGATCTTTGTGTTTGCAGATCTTTGTGTTTGCAGATCTTTGTG
Organism: Dissostichus eleginoides; assembly: GCA_031216635.1. Taxonomy (NCBI): domain Eukaryota; kingdom Metazoa; phylum Chordata; class Actinopteri; order Perciformes; family Nototheniidae; genus Dissostichus; species Dissostichus eleginoides. The sequence goes on along the minus strand of JASDAP010000034.1, from coordinate 879,798 downwards.
TTTGCAGATCTTTGTGTTTGCAGATCTTTGTGTTTGCAGTTCTCTTTGCTTCTTTCTCAATGATCAGACTTTGGCTCTCGCTGCAGCTCTTCTCGTTTGCGCTCCCAGGTGGGCGGGACTTTCAGGGGTGCATCCCCATTGGCTACTCAGTTTTTGAGTGACAGCCCAGTCCTCCACAGATCGTACAGTGCAACTCATGCAGCAAACTCCGGAGTCCACTCGGCCACGTTAGTGTCGGTGCCTCCTGAGGAGTTCCATGAACACATCGGACTCATCTTATGGATCGCTGAGCCTTAGACTTGTGTTCTGTAGTTTATACTTTATTCCAACGTTAAATATTTTAACACCTGAACACCTGAGCACCTGAACACCTGAATACCTGAGCACCTGAACACCTGAGCACCTGAACACCTGAGCACCTGAACACCTGAGCACCTGAGCACCTGAACACCTGAACACCTGAGCACCTGAATACCTGAGCACCTGAGCACCTGAACACCTGAACACCTGAATACCTGAGCACCTGAACACCTGAGCACCTGAACACCTGAGCACCTGAGCACCTGAACACCTGAGCACCTGAGCACCTGAACACACCGCTGCTGTCAAATAATGTCCCAATTTGGGATCGATAAAGTGTCTGTCTATTTATTTATTTATTTTATAGATAAAAAAAACACACCTATGTATTTTCCAGCTGAAGGTGAATCACAATATAAACTGAATACTGTTCTTTTTTCAAAGACATGTTACATTCCAAAAGCATATATTGCTGTTTAGGACAAACAGTTAAAGACTGCTTTAATTTAACTAACTCTACAATATAAAAGTGGCAGATTTGCTTTATGAAACAGACCTAGGCTGCATCCCAATACAATTAGGACCATGCTCACATCTCACTCTGTTGGTCTGAAGAGCTGAAGCATTCACACACACGGATACACACGGTGTTGTCTCGTTCTATATCCTGTGAGAACATGATAGACATTTAGCATTAAAAACTCCACATGCTGTTCCTGAGGAAGATCTGAGTCATCAACAGTTTGAAGGGAATCTCTAACATTTTCATGTAGAATAAAGACTAAAGAGCGATTATACAAATCACATTGATTGAAATTTGAACCAGAAGATGAAGTCTCAAAGAATGTTTTAAATAAAAGGACATAAAACAAAAAGGTGGATAATAATAAAATCTATTAAATGTATATGTGAAGACATTTGGTCAAATGAAATGACACTGAGCCAGTGATAAGAGCGGCGCCCAGCGTGGATGAAGCTGGTGCAGGTCTTTCTTCATGCCCCCCCTCCGTGCTGTCCCCTCAGAGGAAGTGGGAAACGGGAGAAGACCTCTGGACACCACGCTGTCTCAATGATCCACACTGTTAATATGAGAGGAACATAAATGATTTAGGAAATGAAACTCAGCTCAGGGGCATCATGGACGGTAGGTTTTCCTACAAACTCAGCCTCCATTGATTTTCATATCAAATGAGCGTGTTCATAAAACGGCTTATCCTTGCATCTCTAAACAGAATCATGAAAGCCTGTTGGTAGAGTCAGGCACACGAGTCCGTTTGAGTGTGTGCGCCGGTGTCTGAACGCTCACTCACTGCTAGCTATGTAGCTAACTGTTAGGCTACTTAGCTTGCATTGTTATGGATCTAAAGGGAGCAGAAGCTAACTTTCAGAGCACAGCTTTACTTCTCACTTAACAATAAAGAAACAGACCGTTGTAGTGCCGATGAAAGGGAGTCGGAGGCGGGGTATTCAGAATGGTGAATTATGTCCCATAACGTGTCACCACACCATATAGTTTACATGATTACACAAAGGATTTGTTTGCAACTTATACTTTTATTTTTTAAATTAAATTTATTTTGCTTGACTCAGTTTTTATTTCTCTTAAACTCTTAGTTTTGCTTTATTTATGAAACCAAACTAATCCCATAGAGCTCCTGTAGTTCCTGAACGTGTCACTAGGGGGCACCAGAGAACTCTGGTGAAGCTGCAGGGTGAGAACAACAGAAGAAGAAGGGAGGGGCTCAGCGCACCATCTGGTGCTCTACACACACACCTGGTGCTCTACACACACATCTGGTGCTCTACAGCTGTGTGTGTAGGGAACCAGCTGTGTGTGTAGGGAACCAGCTGTGTGTGTAGAGCACCAGCTGTGTGTAGAGCACCAGCTGTGTGTGTAGGGGAACCAGGTGTGTGTAGAGCACCAGCTGTGGTTAGAGCACCAGCTGTGTGTGTAGGGAACCAGGTTGGTGTGTAGAGCACCAGCTGTGTGTAGAGCACCAGGTGTGTGTGTAGGGAACCAGGTGTGTGTAGAGCACCAGCTGTGTGTAGAGCACCAGGTGTGTGTAGAGCACCAGCGTGTGTAGAGCACCAGCTGTGTGTGAGGAACCAGGTGTGTGTAGAGCACCAGCTGTGTGTAGAGCACCAGCTGTGTGTGTAGGGAACCAGCTGTGTGTGTAGAGCACCAGCTGTGTTAGAGCACCAGCTGTGTGTGTAGGGAACCAGGTGTGGTGTAGAGCACCACTGTGTGTAGAGCACCAGCTGTGTGTGAGGAACCAGGTGTGTGTAGAGCACCAGCTGTGTGTAGAGCACCAGGTGTGTGTAGAGCACCAGCTGTGTGTAGAGCACCAGCTGTGTGTGTAGGGAACCAGGTGTGTGTAGAGCACCAGCTGTGTGTAGAGCACCAGGTGTTGTAGAGCACCAGCTGTGTGTGTAGGGAACCAGCTGTGTGTGTAGAGCACCAGGTGTGTGTGTAGGGAACCAGCTGTGTGTGTAGAGCACCAGCTGTGTGTGTAGGGAACCAGGTGTGTGTAGAGCACCAGCTGTGTGTAGAGCACCAGCTGTGTGTGTAGGGAACCAGGTGTGTGTAGAGCACCAGCTGTGTGTGTAGGGAACCAGCTGTGTGTAGAGCACCAGCTGTGTGTAGAGCACCAGCTGTGTGTAGAGCACCAGCTGTGTGTGTAGGGAACCAGCTGTGTGTGTAGGGAACATAGACTGTATATATAAATGGACGTAGGGTCCGTGACGTCACCAGTAGGATTCTGCAGAGTTGCTGAGAAGCCCTTTATTAGTAGGCGGAGTCGGCCACTAACGGCTCGACAGTGACGTCAGAGTCCAACTCCCGCCTGCTCCAAATAAGGGCAAAGAGGCGGAGCCGAGGCGGGACCTCCTGCCACCGAGCTGGAAGCGCCAAAGCTAGCTGAGGCTACCAAGCTAAGCTAACATGCTCCCCGTCTGCACACCGCCGTCGCATTTGACGTTTCTAAGGTAAGTGGACATGAAACTATTCAGCAAAACTATAAATAATAATCTAAGTTATTGAGTTTTAGCATAATACTTCAGAATCTTAAATCCCTTGACGTTTGTATGCAATTGTGCTAAATTCAACACTGGAATCAAGCACATATTAATATGTTTGCATGACATTAGTTCTTTATATTTTGCTGTCACTTAATTATACGTTTAATACATTTAAGTCAAGCTAAGGTACATGTGATGGTAGCTAGTTAGTGCTCTCACCTGTGAGGCCTCCTCCAAACAGCATAATAACCAGACTATCATTAAAACTAAGTACCAGTTCTAGATCCTTGACTTTAGACAAACAATTCAAAAGACAACATTTATTTAAAGACCAATCTTTATGTGAAGGTGCCTCTTAACCTGAGATATTAGTTATACAGTAATAGTATTGACAATCTAAAACAACTGAGCAACTCAAAAGTCAACTTTATATTTCTTATTGTCTAAAGCATTTATTATTTTCATTTTCCCCCTCTCATATTGTGTGATGGACGGATTGAGACAGCGTGGTGTCCAGAGAGCTGCAGAGACTTCAGGGAGAAACCTCCGTGAGATGGACGGATTGAGACAGCGTGGTGTCCAGAGAGCTGCAGAGACTTCAGGGAGAAACCTCCGTGAGATGGACGGATTGAGACAGCGTGGTGTCCAGAGAGCTGCAGAGACTTCAGGGAGAAACCTCCGTGTGATGGACGGATTGAGACAGCGTGGTGTCCAGAGAGCTGCAGAGACTTCAGGAGAAACCTCCGTGTGATGGACGGATTGAGACAGCGTGGTGTCCAGAGAGCTGCAGAGACTTCAGGAGGAGAAACCTCCGTGTGATGGACGGATTGAGACAGCGTGGTGTCCAGAGAGCTGCAGAGACTTCAGGGAGAAACCTCCGTGTGATGGACGGATTGAGACAGCGTGGTGTCCAGAGAGCTGCAGAGACTTCAGGGAGAAACCTCCGTGTGATGGACGGATTGAGACAGCGTGGTGTCCAGAGAGCTGCAGAGACTTCAGGGAGAAACCTCCGTGTGATGGACGTCCTGTCTGTTGGTTTGGAGAGGACTTAGGGTCTTTCCTCTGCGAGGAGGACCAGGCCTGATGGAGGAGGACCAGGCCTGATGGAGGAGGAGCAGGCCTGATGGACGAGGACCAGGCCTGATGGAGGAGGAGCAGGCCTGATGGAGGAGGAGCAGGCCTGATGGACGAGGAGCAGGCCTGATGGACGAGGACCAGGCCTGATGGAGGAGGAGCAGGCCTGATGGAGGAGGACCAGGCCTGATGGAGGAGGAGCAGGCCTGATGGAGGAGGAGCAGGCCTGATGGAGGAGGAGCAGGCCTGATGGAGGAGGAGCAGGCCTGATGGAGGAGGACCAGGCCTGATGGAGGAGGACCAGGCCTGATGGAGGAGCCCATGCTGGGCATAGCCGATACCAACTGCACAGGCCTAGTCTGTCACTGTATTTGACTAAATGTGTTTACTTATACATTTAATATGTTTACCCCTTCTGTCCATGTGCTTTTTATTTAAAACATTTCTGATTAACTTTTGGTTCACATTTGAATAAATTGAATTTGTATTTGCACTCCTTTTGTCCATTATTCTTCCTGAAAATGTGAGATTACAGATTCACATCTGACTGAAGATTGGCCCCATTTATTTGTGACGTTGCAAACTCTGCGGTACAAGGCACAAGTTGTGAAGCTCATAAAGTGAGGCAAATAGAAATAATCAGCTGATGGAGAGTAGATGTGGAAATAGGTGCATTCGATCAGCTGACTGTGTTTTCACAATAAAAGTAGTTTCTTAGTGAATGTCCTGTACTGGTCTTAAATCTCATAACATCAGCTTTTAATGTTCCTCTTGGATGTTCTTCTTGACCCTCGGAGAAGGAGAACATGCTGAGTCGTGTCTTTCAGGCAAGTCCTTTCCTAACAACAATTACAGGAAACATAAAACATATTATTGCAGAACTGTGTGTTATTTATGAAAGAGGTGTGTGTGTGTGTTTAGGGGCTGTAGATATCATTATTTTGTAATTGTAATGTATTTTTTTTATTTCAACAGTGAGCTACAAAGACAGTCAGATGATGAATGAACAGTATGACATTCATCAACATTGAAATATATTTTATTATCAAAATAATATGTAACTGTTATCAAAACGTAGTGCAACTGTAGAAGCTTTCTCTGTGTCTCTGAAAGGATCACTTTGACCACGTTTGGGACAGAGAGATAAATAGGAGCAGTTCTCACTACGTGTTAAATATCTTTGCCTTCAATACATTCAATTAGAAAGCTGACAGTCATATTGCTTGTTAACATCTAAATGTAACCGTTAGCATGGAAAAAACCCTCACCTTCACTGATGTGTAGGTGATCTAGTATTTAGTATTGTTTAATGGAATGTATATCAGTGTATTAAAGTCAATACTTCATTTATTTAAACCAATATCTTTCTTGATTCTTTGTACAGTGTGAAAAAAGAGTCTTTGTACCTGTGCTGAAGTTCACTGCTGTGAGGAGTCCAGTGCTGTCTCTCGCTCTCTGGTCCAGCCTGTCTGCGTCACCTGGACACTTTAAAACTAACAGATATGTACAGAACCATGTGTACAAACAATAGAACTGATTCTCTTCTGTTGAACATGTTGGATTGTGTATTGTCCGAGTCAGGGTCCTTTTATTTTACTGTAACTTTGGAAGAACAAATGAAATGCAATGAATAAGCTTAATTTTAACTGAAGCAAACATAACGTCTGATCTAATATTTTTAACAAATCATCCCTAAAGCATTGAGTGGGCTATTTATCGTCCTTAAATGCAGGCATTAAGTCCAATGGGAGCCAGAGCCTTTTCTTATCAAGCTCCACTTTTGTGGAATCAGCTTCCAGTTTGTGTTCGGGCGGCAGACAGCCTATCCGTTTTTAAGAGTGCGCTTAAGACCTTCCTTTTTGATAAAGCTTATAGTTAATAAAATAATCTAATAAGAGTGCAGTACGTAGACACGCTGTGCCTCTCCACCTCTGTTCCTTACTTCTTCTCAACCTATCCTAAGGGAGTGCAGTACGTAGACACGCTGTGCCTCTCCACCTCTGTTCCTTACTTCTTCTCAACCTATCCTAAGGGAGTGCAGTACGTAGACACGCTGTGCCTCTCCACCTCTGTTCCTTACTTCTTCTCAACCTATCCTAAGGGAGTGCAGTACGTAGACACGCTGTGCCTCTCCACCTCTGTTCCTTACTTCTTCTCAACCTATCCTAAGGGAGTGCAGTACGTAGACACGCTGTGCCTCTCCACCTCTGTTCCTTACTTCTTCTCAACCTATCCTAAGGGAGTGCAGTACGTAGACACGCTGTGCCTCTCCACCTCTGTTCCTTACTTCTTCTCAACCTATCCTAAGGGAGTGCAGTACGTAGACACGCTGTGCCTCTCCACCTCTGTTCCCTACTTCTTCTCAACCTATCCTAAGGGAGTGCATGTACGTAGACACGCTGTGCCTCTCCACCTCTGTTCCTTACTTCTTCTCAACCTATCCTAAGGGAGTGCATGTACGTAGACACGCTGTGCCTCTCCACCTCTGTTCCTTACTTCTTCTCAACCTATCCTAAGGGAGTGCAGTACGTAGACACGCTGTGCCTCTCCACCTCTGTTCCTTACTTCTTCTCAACCTATCCTAAGGGAGTGCATGTACGTAGACACGCTGTGCCTCTCCACCTCTGTTCCTTACTTCTTCTCAACCTATCCTAAGGGAGTGCAGTACATAGACACGCTGTGCCTCTCCACCTCTGTTCTTACTTCTTCTCAACCTATCCTAAGGGAGTGCAGTACGTAGACACGCTGTGCTCTCCACCTCTACATCTTAGTTCTTACTCTTTTTCCTTACTGATGGTATGTCATTTGGTCGTGTGTGTAGACGGTGGAAGCAGGGAGAGGCATACACGTGCCTTGATCCCTGCCGAGTCGACGCACAACTGTTGATTGTTGTCAGTGCCCAAAAACTTTTTAGGAGCAATGCGCTCATGGTATAGATGTGGCGCATACATCTCAATTCCTACTCTTTCCGCTCAACCTATCCTAAGGGAGTCCATGTACGTAGACACGTTAGTTTAGCTGCTATAGGCTTGGACTGTCGGGGGACAGCTTACTTCTTCCTTCTGTCTGTCTGTACCTGTGTACTCTCATGTTCCGGATAACCCAGCTTCCCCCAAATTTATTTTTGGTGTATATATCTACGCCGGGATCCGGAGTCGAGGCTGATCCTGTTGCTGTGGTCCTGAGTCCTGCATCCTCTATCCTGAGTCCTGGACTTCGAGTCGTGGCTGAACCTGTTTCTGCGGTCCTGAGTCCTGGATCCTCTATCCTGAGTTCTGGATCTGAGTCCTGGACTTCGAGTCGTGGCTGATCCTGTCTCTGCGGTCCTGCCTGACTCTCATCATACTACTTCCCTGATGGCTCCCACAGGATTGTTGACTTCCTCGTGGATTCATCTTCTTATTATAGACACATGCATTTCCAAACATTTGGTCTACCTACGCTGTCAAATGTATTATCTCTTTGATTTACACACAGCATCTATTGCAGTCTGTCCGTCCTGGGAGAGGGATCCCTCCTCTGTTGCTCTCCCTGAGGTTTCTCCCATGTTCCCCTTTAAACTGAGGGGTTTTCTCTGGAAGTGTTTCCTTGTACGATGTGAGGGTCTCAGGACAGAGGGGGTCGTATTGTCTACTGATATTCTGTACTAACTGTGAAGTCCACTGAGACAAATGTAACATTTGTGATATTGGGCTATAGAAATAAACACTGATTGATTGACATGTTCACGTTCTACAGCCACAATTAGTCGGTTTCACAAGTGTAATGAAAATCAAATAAATAGTAAGCATTGGTGTTTCCAATACTTACTATTTATTTGATACCAATTTGGTAATACAATTAATAAAAACAATAAGGTTTGGGTTCGTTCTTCAGATATGACTGACATTAACGTGTCAGCTCAATAATGAACTCCAGCTCAACCAACCATATTGTAATATCTAAGTAATCATCTTGAAATATGACATTAATAATTGTAATATACACACATCTTATTGTGAGGTTGATTTCACATACACTACTTCGACGTTAGCTTGTCTACATACTTGAGCATAGCCAATTTAAATGAACCTTAGCGATGCATGCAGTTCCTACCTACATAATCAAATATCTCTCTAAGTTACAAGGATGACCTTATTTCACCAACCTCAAACAGAAGCCGTTTGTTCTACAGTATTATCCCACTTAACGCTTAACACTTGTCTATTTCGTTTTAACCTTTATATATACAGTCTATGGTTTTAACTTGGAGGCTACGATTAGCATCGTTAGCACAGATGTAGCTACCACTCGCTTACACGCTAACCCAAGCCTTAACATTCATTACGTAGCTGATTAAATCATAAACACATAAATAAGTACTCGAATTTCACTTACCGCAAAAACCGCATTCATGCACCGTCTGTTTGAACCGCAGAGCGAGTCTCAAGAGTCCGATATATAAGCATGAAGAACAAACACGGCCGGGGTCAAGTTGTGTTCCCTGGATGAGCTGAGCAGGCAGAGTCCCTGTAGCTTCACGGAGCTGCTAGCAGAGAGACAAGAAGCTAACAGCAGCAGTCACTGGACAGAGCTGTCACTCAATGTGACCACGCCCTAATTTATGCAAACACTTTAAGACCTAATATAAATAAAAGGGTCATGTTAGAAAACAATTCACTCACAGATTCATAATCATGAAGGTGGAATCTATCTATATCCTGAATCATTTTTATTGCATCCAGGGGTAGAAACATGTTTATTTCTGCTGTAAAGTTGGGCATTTTAACATGGGGTCTACGGAGACTGCTCCTACTGGTCACTAGAGGAACTGCAGTTTGAGGCACTTCCTTATTGTCCTCCCGGCTCTGCACCAGAGTTTGCCGCTTGGTAGGGAACCAGGTGTGTTTAGATCTCCAGGTGTGTTTAGATCTCCAGGTGTGTTTAGATCTCCAGGTGTGTTTAGATCTCCAGGTGTGTTTAGAGCTCCAGGTGTGTGTAGGGCTCCAGGTGTGTTTAGAGCACCAGGTGTGTGTAGGGCACCAGGTGTGTTTAGAGCTCCAGGTGTGTTTAGAGCTCCAGGTGTGTGTAGAGCACCAGGTGTGTTTAGAGCACCAGGTGTGTGTAGGGCACCAGGTGTGTGTAGAGCACCAGGTGTGTGTAGGGCACCAGGTGTGTGTTGGGCACCAGGTGTGTTTAGAGCACCAGGTGTGTGTGTAGGGCAACAGGTGTGTGTAGGGCTCCAGGTGTGTGTAGGGCTCCAGGTGTGTGTAGGGCTCCAGGTGTGTGTAGGGCTCCAGGTGTGTGTAGAGCACCAGGTGCGTGTGTGTGTCTCTCTCTGTGTGTGTGTGTGTGTGTGTGTTTGTTTGTGTGTGTGTCTGTGTGTGTCTGTGTGTGTATGTGTGTCTCTCTCTGTGTGTGTGTATGTGTGTCTCTCTCTCTGTGTGTGTGTGTGTGTGTCTGTCTCTCTGTGTGTGTGTGTGTGTGTGTCTCTGTGTGTGTGTGTGTTTGTGTCTCTCTCTCTGTGTTTGTGTGTCTGTGTGTGTGTCTCTCTCTCTGTGTGTGTGTGTGTGTGTGTGTCTGTCTCTCTGTGTGTGTGTGTGTGTGTGTCTCTCTGTGTGTGTGTGTGTTTGTGTCTCTCTCTCTGTGTTTGTGTGTCTGTGTGTGTGTCTCTCTCTCTGTGTGTGTGTGTGTGTTTGTGTGTGTGTCTCTCTCTCTCTGTGTGTGTGTGTGTGTGTCTCTCTCTCTGTGTGTGTGTGTGTGTCTCTCTCTCTCTCTGTGTGTGTGTGTGTGTCTGTGTGTGTCTCTATCTGTGTGTGTGTGTGTCTCTCTCTGTGTGTGTGTGTGTGTCTCTCTCTCTCTCTCTCTCTCTCTCTCTCTCTCTCTCTCTCTCTCTCTCTCTCTCTCTCTCCTCTCTCTCTCTCTCTCTCTCTCTCTCTCTCTCTCTCTCATGATGCTGCAGCTGCTCCGGCTCTCGGTCCAGCAGAAGCTTCTGATCCTCCTGGAGGACCTCCTTCAGCTGCTGGAGGAACACACGGATCCTCCGGAGCTGAGAGCGATGCTCAGCGAGCGGCTGGCGGTGGCAGAGCAGCAGATATTCGGGGAGTTTGAGGAGAGCGTGAAGGCGTTCGATGAGCGAGAGGAGCGCAGAGAGAGAGACATCCAGAGGCTGGAGGCCGTGCTGAGGGAGCCCAGAGTGCGCCTGCGCAGAGCAGGTAAGTGCTGCTAACGCTAGCTCCGGAGGATAATGCTAATGTTTCCTAACGTTAACGTTAGCTCCGGAGGTTAAGGCTAACGTTAGCTCCAGAGGTTAAGGCTAACGTTAGCTCTGGAGGTTAATGCTGTTAATGCTAATGTTAGCTCCGGAAGTTAAGGCTAACGTTAGCTCCGGAGGTTAATGCTGTTAATGCCAACGTTAGCTACGGAGGTTAATGCTGTTAATGCTAACGTTAGCTCCGGAGGTTAAGGCTAACCTTAGCCCCAGAGGTTAATGCTAACGTTAGCTCCGGAGGTTAAGGCTAACGTTAGCTCCAGAGGTTAATGCTAACGTTAGCTCTGGAGGTTAATGCTAACGTTAGCTCCAGAGGCTAATGGCTGGCTGAGAGGCTGCACGGCCTGAGAGGAAACAGGTGAGTGACAGGTGACACAGAGCTGTCTCATGTACTGTGTGAGTCTGAGGCATGTTAATGTGTGTATGCACATGCACACACATATGTCCTTGTATTTGTGAACACTGAGGTGTTATTAGATATGTCTCGTTATAACAGGTAGTGACGGACAGACTCACACTCCAGAGGGCTTCACTGTTTCAAGTAAACAGTATAAAATACTATCTGACAGTAAAAACAAGTTGTTATTAATAAACAAGAATACAGTTTGGAAGGGGAGTGATTTGTAAAATATTCATAAAGAAAAATAAATCTGTTTACAGTTCTGTTTCATCTGGGTGTAGAGAGATGTATCCATAGATCTCTCCATGTAGAGAGATGTATCCATAGATCTCTCCATGTAGAGAGATGTATCCATAGATCTCTCCATGTAGAGAGATGTATCCATAGATCTCTACATGTAGAGAGATGTATCCATAGATCTCTCTACATGTAGAGAGATGTATCCATAGATCTCTCCATGTAGAGAGATGTATCCATAGATCTCTACATGTAGAGAGATGTATCCATAGATCTCTCTCCATGTAGAGAGATGGATCCATAGATCTCTCCATGTAGAGAGATGTATCCATAGATCTCTCCATGTAGAGAGATGTATCCATAGATCTCTCCATGTAGAGAGATGTATCCATAGATCTCTCCATGTAGAGAGATGGATCCATAGATCTCTCTCCATGTAGAGAGATGTATCCATAGATCTCTCCATGTAGAGATCTATGGATCCATAGATCTCTCCATGTAGAGAGATGGATCCATAGATCTCTCCATGTAGAGAGATGTATCCATAGATCTCTCCATGTTGCTCTCAACATGCTCCAGATTGATGCTTTCAACTTCAACATTTAAAAAAAATCTTCCCGGGGGAGCATGCCCCTGGACCCCCGGTTAGGACCCCCCTAGAGGAGGTTAGGACCCCCTAGAGGAGGTTAGGACCCCCCCCACTTAAATCATGTCCACATGGATAGGAAACTAAATACATTTGCACACATCTCGTGTCCATATCTTTCTGTTGTGGTGGTCATGCCATGCCGTGCACGTGCATGCATGCCACGCCGTGCACGTGCATGCATGCACGTGCACGGCGTGGCATGCATGCATGAGTCATGGTGAGATCTCTGGATTCAGAGGTTGCTGTTTCTTTGCACAGAAAGAGATTCTTTGCACAGAAAGAGAGGCCAAATGAATGGGCTGTGATTTTAGTGTTTTGAAGCAGAGGTCAATCATTTGTAAGGCCCTCGGAGGATGTTGAAAAAATTGAAATGGCCCTTGAGAGGAAAAAGGTTCCCCCCCCTGTCCTAAAGGCTAAAGGCTACTTCAAGCACTGTATATATATATATATATATATATATATATATAAATATATGTATACACATATGTAACGTTCCTGTTCTCTGCAGACGTGCAGCTGGCTGAAGGAGGTGGTCCCCAGCAGGAGGAGCCCCCCCCCCACATCAAAGAGGAAGAGGTGGAGGAGGAGATAAAGCCCACCTTCACTCCTGTCCCTGTGAAGAGTGAAAATGATGAAGAGGAGCCTCAGTCCTCTCATCTTCATCAAAGAGACACTGTGGGACCAGATGGAGAGGACTGTGGAGGACCAGGACCAGCCAGGAACCAGGATGCAGATCCAGGGTTAGAACCCATCAGTGAGGAGGACTCCCTGGACTCCTCTGAGACCGACAACAGTGACTGGTCTCTCCCAGACGAGGCTCAGTCGGGGGTCGGGGCCCCGAACAGGGACGCTCCGGAGAGCGATGTGGGGTCGTCTCACAAAGAGAGGCCGTTCCCCTGCTCCTTCTGCGGGAAGAGGTTCAGCCTGAAGGGGAACCTGAACCGGCACGTCAGAGACCACACGGGCGAGAGACCCTTCCCCTGCACCGGCTGCAACAAGACCTTCAAAGACAGCGGCTCTCTGACGGCCCACAGGAGGATCCACACCGGAGAACAGCCCTACAGCTGCCTGTTCTGCGGGAAGAGCTTCAGCGGCCGGGGGAACATGACCCGGCACATGAGGATCCACACCGGAGAGAAACCCTTCGAATGCTCCGTCTGCAGCAAGAGCTTCCACGTCAAGGAGCACCTGAACCGACACATGAAGTTCCACACGGGGGAGAAACCCTTCAGCTGCTCCGTCTGCGGGAAGGGCTGCGCGCAGAAGACAGACCTGAAGAAACACATGAGGGTCCACACTGGAGAGAAACCCTACAGCTGTCCCTTCTGCGGGAAGTGCTGCGCTGAGAAGGGGGACCTGACCAAACACATGAGGGTCCACACGGGGGAGAAACCCTTCAGCTGCACCGTCTGCGGGAAGAGCTGCGCCCAGAAGGGCAGCCTGAAGATCCACATGAGGGTCCACACCGGAGAGAAACCCTTCAGCTGCTCCGTCTGTGGGAAGAGCTTCACCGTCACCGGACACCTGAAGAGGCACCTGAGGCTGCATGAGGCTGGAGGGCAACAGGAAGTAGTAGGGGGTGATTCACACTCAGCTGAAGACCAACAGGAAGTAGAACCTCTCTGTGGTTCTGGAGGCAGCGGTGCCCCCCCCGCCCCTCGGCTGTCGGAGATCAAAGGACAGAAAGAGACGGTAAATGATCCAGGGCACTCTGGAGAAAAGTGTAAGGTTGGAGAAGTAGTTATTTAACTTAATCTGGCTCTGTATGATTAAAAGAAACACGATCATCGACCCGATGCAGTCCCCCGTTGTTGTTGTTGTTGTTGTTGTTGTTGTTGTTGTTGTTGTTGTTGTGAACGGTGACATCATGACGCAGCACCTGTCGGGCTCTGAGCGGTGGAAACACACCTGAGGCTACAGAGAAGAACCGGTTCGGAACCAGAAGAGCACGGAGCTGGAATTCAATGATATTCAAGTCTCTCTCGCCACGAGCTCAGCAGCTTCAGAGGAGAGATGGAGAGGAGAAACGAGTCCTCCTCCAACAGAGCAACATGAATATATAAAGGACATAGAACACATACAACAGATAAGAGTGAAGAGAATGTGTTCAGATGTGCAAGTTAATACAAATAAAATAGAAATAGTGTCAGAAGAGTCTATATACAAGTAAATGGAATATGAGATATAGATAAATAATTATCAAGATGCAATCAGATGAATGTTCTGGATGTTCTTCACAGAGTTCAGGACTTTAACAGTCTGATGTTCTGTGGGAGGAAACTGTCTCTGGGTCTGAGGTTTTAGACCTGATATCAATATATAAGTGTGTGTGTGTGTGTCTGTGTGTGTCTGTGTGTGTGTGTGTGTGTGTGTCTGTGTGTGTGTGTGTGTCTGTGTGTGTCTGTGTGTGTGTGTCTGTGTGTGTGTGTGTGTGTCTGTGTGTGTGTGGGAAGTGGAGTCGGCATCACAGGAAGTGGAGACAGCGTCCAACAGAGTTCCTGTCAGCGGAGGAGGAAGTGTCGCTGTAGAGAAACGGCTGCTCTCAGTGCGGGAAGAGGTTCAGCTCCAGTGGAGATCTGAAGAGACGTCAATCAATCAATCAATGTTTATTTCTATAGCCCAGTATCACAAATGTTACATTGGTCTCAGTGGACTTCACAGTTTGTACAGAATATCAGTAGACAATACGACCCCCTCTGTCCTGAGACCCTCACATCGTACAAGGAAACACTTCCAGAGAGACCCCTCAGTTTAAAGGGGAACATGGGAGAAACCTCAGGGAGAGCAACAGAGGAGGGATCCCTCTCCCAGGACGGACAGACGTGCAGTAGATGCCGTGTGTAAATCAAAGAGATAATACATTTGACAGCGTAGGTAGACCAAATGTTTGGAAATGCATGTGTCTATAATAAGAAGATGAATCCACGAGGATGTCAACAATCCTGTGGGAGCCATCAGGGAAGCAGCATGATGAGAGTCAGGCAGGACCGCAGAGACAGGTTCAGCCACGACTCGAAGTCCAGGACTCAGATCCAGGACTCAGGATAGAGGATCCAGGACTCAGGACCGCAGCAACAGGATCAGCCACGACTCAGGATCCAGGACTCAGGACCACAGCAACAGGATCAGCCTCGACTCAGGATCCCGGCGTAGATATAGACACCAAAAATAAATTTGGGGGAAGCTGGGTTATTCGGAACATGAGAGTACACAGGTACAGACAGACAGGAAGAAGTAAGGGGTCCCCCGACAGTCCAAGCCTATAGCAGCTAAACTAACGTGTCTACGTACATGCACTCCCTTAGGATAGGTTGAGGGAAAAGGGTAGTAGGTAAGAAGTAGGGAACAGAGGTGGAGAGGCACAGCGTGTCTACGTACTGCACTCTTATTAGATTATTTGATCAACTATAAGCTTTATCAAAAAGGAAGGTCTTAAGCGCACTCTTAAAAACGGATAGGGTGTCTGCCGCCCGAACACAAACTGGAAGCTGATTCCACAAAAGTGGAGCTTGATAAGAAAAGGCTCTGGCTCCCATTGGACTTTTAGAGACTCTAGGAACAACCAACAACCCTGCATTCTAGGAACGCAATGCCCTAGGAGGCCAGTAGGATGTCATGGTCGATAGTATCAAATGCAGCACTGAGATCGAGCAAAACAAGAATAGAGACAAGTCCTTTGTCTGAGGCTATGAGAAGGACTTTAACCAGAGCTGTCTCTGTGCTATGATGTGTTCTAAAGCCAGACTGAACATCTTCAAATCAATCATTGTTTTCTAAGTAATCACACAACTGTTTTGCGACCGCTTTCTCAAGAATCTTTGAGAGGAACGGAAGATTAGAAATAGGTCTATAGTTGGCTGAAACCTCTGGATCGAGGTTGTGCTTTTTAAGAAGAGGTTTTATCACTGCTACTTTGAATGATTGTGGAACATAGCCTGATAATAAAGACATATTCATCATATTTAATAAACAGGTGCTAATTAATGGAAAAACTTCCTTTAACAGCTGAGTTGGAATCGGGTCTAAGATACACGTTGATGGTTTAGAAGAAAGAATCATTGAATTCAATTGTTCAAGGTTTATGGCTGAAAAGCATTCTAGTTTTCTATCTAGTGTAATATTAGAACGTACGTTTCCGGGAGCTGTTGATAACTCTATGCTGGTCGAAGGCAAGAGGTCATTCATTTTGTTTCTAAGAGGAACCATTTTATCATTAAAAAAGAACATGAAATCATTCCTACTGAGTGCTATGGGAATAGAAGGCTCATAGAGCTGTGGCTCTCTGTCAGCCTGGCTGTCTGTCTGTCTGTCTGTCTGACTGTCTGTCTGTCTGTCTCTCTCTGTCTGTCTGTCTGTCTGTCTCTCTGTCTGTCTGTCTGTCTGTCTGTCTGTCTGACTGTCTGTCTGTCTGTCTGTCTGTCTGTCTGTCTCTCTGTCTGTCTGTCTGTCTGTCACCTCTCTGTCTGTCTGTCTGTCTGTCTGTCTGTCTGTCTGTCTGTCTGTCTGTCTGTCTGTCTGTCTGTCTGTCTGTCACCTCTCTGTCTGTCTGTCTGTCTGTCTGTCTGTCTGTCTGTCTGTCTGTCTGTCTGTCTGTATTATGGCATCATGCCATGGAGCTAGTCTATGTTGTTTTATTCTCTTCTTTTTCAAAGGAGCAACAGAGTCTAAATGTGTTCGCAGCGCATCTGTAGCACTATCAGCAACATGATCAATTTGGGGTGGTGTACGTTTTGTATAAGTTTCCTCCCTGACATGCAGACATGCTATCGGGTTAAGTATTGATGGAATCTCTTCCTTACATGCAGACATGCTATCGAGTTAAGTATTGATGGAATCTCTTCCTTACATGCAGACATGCTATCGGGTTAAGTATTGATGGAATCTCTTCCTTACATGCAGACATGCTATCAAGTTAAGTATTGATGGAATCTCTTCCTGACATGCAGACATGCTATCGAGTTAAGTATTGATGGAATCTCTCCCTTACATGCAGACATGCTATCGGGTTAAGTATTGATGGAATCTCTTCCTTACATGCAGACATGCTATCAAGTTAAGTATTGATGGAATCTCTCCCTTACATGCAGACATGCTATCGAGTTAAGTATTGATGGAATCTCTCCCTTACATGCAGACATGCTATCAAGTTAAGTATTGATGGAATCACTTCCTTACATGCAGACATGCTATCGAGTTAAGTATTGATGGAATCTCTCCCTTACATGCAGACATGCTATCGGGTTAAGTATTGATGGAATCTCTTCCTTACATGCAGACATGCTATCGGGTTAAGTGTTGATGGAATCTCTTCCTTACATGCAGACATGCTATCGGGTTAAGTATTGATGGAATCTCTCCCTTACATGCAGACATGCTATCGGGTTAAGTATTGATGGAATCTCTTCTTTACATGCAGACATGCTATCGGGTTAAGTATTGATGGAATCTCTCCCTTACATGCAGACATGCTATCGGGTTAAGTATTGATGGAATCTCTTCCTTACATGCAGACATGCTATCGGGTTAAGTGTTGATGGAATCTCTTCCTTACATGCAGACATGCTATCGGGTTAAGTATTGATGGAATCTCTCCCTTACATGCAGACATGCTATCAGGTTAAGTATTGATGGAATCTCTTCCTTACATGCAGACATGCTATCGGGTTAAGTGTTGATGGAATCTCTTCCTTACATGCAGACATGCTATCAGGTTAAGTATTGATGGAATCTCTTCTTTACATGCAGACATGCTATCGGGTTAAGTATTGATGGAATCTCTTCCTTACATGCAGACATGCTATCGGGTTAAGTATTGATGGAATCTCTTCCTTACATGTGGCTATAGCGCTAACAGACAGGTTTCTGCTGCAGGAGCTTGTGACTGATGCTTTGTCGTCTAGCAACAGAACTTCAAAAGTTACTAAGAAATTGTCGGATAAAGCAGGATTATGCGGTTCGACTAATAGTTGCTCAATTTCAATTCCATAAGTCAGAGCAAGGTCGAGAGTGTGATTATAGCAGTGGGTTGGTTTATTTACACTCTGACGGAAACCAACAGAATCTAATACAGAGTTAAATGCAACAGTAAGGATATTTTTATCATCGTCAACATGAATATTAAAGTCACCTACGATAATGACTTTATCTGTTTTAAGAACCAGAGTTGATAAAAACTCAGAGAATTCTGTTAAGAATTCTGAATAAGGACCTGGAGCACGGTACACTGTAACAAATAAGATTGGCTGCACAGTTTTCCAGGTCGGATGCGTAAGACTAAAAACAAGACTTTCAAAGGAGGTATAATTTAATTTTGGTTTAGTATTGATAAGTAAACTTGAGTCAAAGATGGCTGCAACTCCACCTCCTCGGCCTGTGCCTCCAGCAATATGAGTATTGATATGGCTGGGTGGAGTGGCCTCATCTATGCTGACATACTCTTCATGTCTCAACCAAGTTTCAGTGAGACAGCAAATATCAATAATCTGATATTAAATCATTGACTTGCTTTAGATGCTAGAGATCTTATATTTAAGAGACCACATCTAATCTTCCTGTTTGTTACATTTACTTTGATTAGGTTATTATGTATGACACCTCTATCAGGCTTCATCTTAAATTGGCCTTGGGCAGACACACACACACACACACACAGACACACACACACACACACACACACACACAGACACACACACACACACAGACACAGACACACACACACACACACACACACACACAGACACAGACACACACAGACACACACACACACACAGACACACACACACACACACAGACACACACACACACACATACACACCCACCCACACACACACACACAGACACAGACACACACACAGACACACACACACACACACACAGACACACACACAGACACACATACACACCCACACACACACAGACACACACACACACAGACACATACAAGCACACACACAGACACACACACACAGACACACACGCACAGACACACATACACACCCACCCACACACACACACACACACACAGACACAAACACACACACAGACACACACAGACACACACACAGACACAGACACACACATACACACCCACACACACACAGACACACACACACACAGACACACACACAGACACACAACCACCCACACACACACACAGACACACACACACAGACACACACACACACACAGACACACACACACACACATAGACACACACACACAGACACACCCACACACACACACACACACAGACACACACAGACAGACACACACACAGACACACACACACACAGACACACACACACAGACACACACACACAGACACACACACACAGACACACACACACACACACAGACACAGACACAGACACACACAGACACACATACACACCCACCCACACACACACACACACAGACACACACACACACACAGACACACACACATACACACACACAGACACACAGACACACACACACACACAGACACACACACACACAGACACACACACACACACACAGACACAGACACACACAGACACACATAAACACCCACCCACACACACACACACACACACACACACAGACACACACACAGACACACACACACACACAGACACACATACACACCCACACACACACACAGACACACACACACACACAGACACACACAGACACACACACAGACACACACACACACAGACACAGACACACACAGACACACACACACACACACAGACACACACACACCCACCCACACACACACACACACCCACCCACACACATACACACAGACACACACACACAGACACACACACATACACACAGACACACACACACACAGACACACACACACACACACACACACACACACACCGTTAATATTGGGTATTATCAGTGGCGGCGCCAGAGTCTTTGTGTTGGGTAATCTATGGTAGGGCTAACCCATCCAGTGGTGGGGCTCAAGTCAGTATTTGCAGTGTAATTACATACACGCTATATCGCCCCCCTGACAGTGAAACGCCACGCGTGAGGTTTAGATTATTTCCCTGTCTCAATCCAAATGGAACTGTATGAAATAAAACGGCACATTTGTCTTGTAGTAAATAAAAAGGGCGACCTGGAGCCAATCCTGCAATTTCCCCACAGGTGAAAGAGTTGACCTGCTGAAACCCAACCCCTGCAGGGGGTCTGGGGGGATTCTCCCCCAGGAGATTTTTTGAAATACTAACATAAAATACACATTCTGGTACTCTCTTGAGAAGAAAAATAAATAAATCTATTACTACACATTTAAAAAAATGAATGCCATTTTAGTTTTGTGTTACTTTGTTCTGAAAGCTGAACCTGCTGCTCCTCACAGAGAGAAGAGGAGAGAGGCTGTGGATTACTTTACCTTGTGGATAAGGGTGGATAGCCCCCATTGCTCTGTGTGTCAAAATGAAAGACAGCCCACACACCTACCAATCATCAAACCGTGGGGTCTTATTTCATTACGTGTTGATTTCTATCAACGTAATGTTGTATCCATGGATATAGAGATGTACCGCGAAAGTGTTCTCCGTCGGGGCTTCCTGCAACAACACCACGCCGTTATCGTGATTCTGATTGGCCAGAAGACATTATCAAAGATGTTTTATTGGAAAGACGATCACTACGTGACAAAAGTTTTCAAAACCGTTTCTAGTCTTCGGTATTTCCAGACAAGTGGCTGCTGAAATCAATCTGACTGCAGTCTGTGCAATTTACTCCTGCTTACTTTAACATCATGTTTCATGGTGGGGCTGAGGTGGGGCTAAGGTGGGGCTGAGGTGGGGCTAAGGTGGGGCTGAGGTGGGGCTAAGGTGGGGCTGAGGTGGGGCTAAGGTGGGGCTGAGGTGGGGCTAAGGTGGGGCTAAGGTGGGGCTAAGGTGGGGGTAAGGTGGGGCTAAGGTGGGGCTAAGGTGGGGCTGAGGTGGGGCTAAGGTGGGGCTAAGGTGGGGCTGAGGTGGGGCTAAGCCATTTCTTGGTATGGCTGTAGCCTACCCCAGCCATACCCTGGCGCCGCCACTGGGTATTTTATTGGAGAGAGCGCAGAGAAGCGTGTAAAACTGCGACTCCGCCTCCTGGTCTCAACTCTAGTTTGGCATGGATTAAGTCCACAAAGCTCTGAAATGTTTGCTGAAATGAGATCTGCACCTTCCAGAGTAGGATGAATGCCGTCTCTCTTAATCAGACCAGGTTTTCCCCAGAAGGCTGTCCAATTATTTACGAAGCCCACATCGTTTGCTGGGCACCACCCAGACATCCAGCGCTGAAATGATGACATGCGGCTATACATGTCGTCATTGATCAGATTGGGGAGGGGACCAGAGAAAATTACGGTGTCCGACATTGTTTTAGCATATCTCCAAACCGACGCCACATTAGCTTTGGTGCATTCTGATTGGCGTAAACGAACATCATTACCACCGACGTGAATAACAATCCTACTGTATTTACGTTTATTCTTAGCCAGCAGTTTAAGATGCGCCTCAACGTCGCCCGCTCTGGCCCCCGGAATGCATGTGACTGTGGAGGCTTTGGTCTCTAAATTCACATGTCTCATAATAGAGCTACCAATAACCAGAGTTGACTCCTCAGCGGGTGTCTCGCTGAGTTGAGAATATCTGTTAGATAAGTGAACGGGTTGGTGGGGACCTGCGGGTCTCGCGTTATGCCCCTTCTGAACAGTCACCCAGTCTCCCGGCTGCTCGGGAGTTGCCGGGGGACGGCTAGTAGGAGCTATCTCTTGCCGGTCTGTACCGACTAACATGGGCTTTACTGTAGCTGAGTTACTTTCTAAAATGCGGAGCCGGGCTTCTATGGCTATGATTCCCGCCTCCAACCTAGCAACTGTACTACATTTAACACAAGTAGGCCTATCGGTACCAGTAAAGGAGGAAGGGAAATAACCAAACATGAGACAGATAGAGCAGGAAATAGCACCCAAGGGTGGGGAAGGAGCCATGGCTAGCTATCAAGCTAAAGTAGCTTAGCAAACCCGAAAGGAGTGTAAGCAACTGTGGGGTTACAGTCGCTAAGAGAAGAAGAGTTGTGAGTGCATAAGCTGTAGTAACGTGTGACGTGAGGATTCACACCGGAGAGAAACCGTACGGCTGCTCCGGGGAAACCTGAAGAAACACATGAGGGCCACACGGGGGCTATCAGAGAGCTGTCCAATCACCCTGACCAATCACCTCACAGGACTATCAGAGAGCTGTCCAATCACCTCACAGGACTATTACCTATAATAGAAATTATCTATATTATGAAAGGAGCTTTTGGTCATAGAACACGTTCCTATTACTGCTTACCTCTCTAGCCAACAGCTGTTGCTCTTCAAGTGCCCTCCGTTTCTTTGTGGGCAGCTGCTGCACAGATCCACTGATTTCACCAGAAGGAATGGAGTCCCTGATCCAAACCACAAGTAACCAAGTACAATTACTCATTGTGGCAAGAATTGACAAATTAGGTTTGACTATTTGAAATAGTAGTCAGAGATACACCTTATGAACGTTATATAATATATACATTTCCAGTAAGCCTGTTTAAGATATTTAAATAAGTATGTATGAGTTGGTCTATTGTGTTCAGCTAAATCACATTTAGGTTTCACAGATTTCCTAAAATAAGCACATCTCAGCCATTGTAAATAATGATTTACCTGATGGTTTGTATGCTGCTGGTGAACCTCTTGATGAGTCCTGTGATGTAGACAGAGTCGATGTTCCTCTTCTGCAGTTGCCTAAACAGCATGTCTACATGTGGCATTATCTTGTGGAACAATGTCAGGAAAAAGCAAAAAACTTCATCTTCCATCATTCTCACAAAGCCCCCGGCTTCTCTCACTGTTATAGGATCAAAGTCACCTGAGTCTCTGATTGTCTGGAAACACCTCAGGATGTTCTCCTTGTGCTCATAGACAGTGTTAACAGCACGACTGTGAAAGTTCCATCTTGTTGTGGAAGTGCCAGGAAGTCTGTGTGCCTTGATCCAGGATCGCAGTTCGCTTAAATGACCTGGAGAAAAATGCAGCAAATCCACCAAGGTCTGAAAAAAATGTGAGTGTGGGATGTTGCCTGCTGCATAATGAGGTTCAGCTGATGCGCATAGCAGTGGCAGAGCCGGCCCGACCCATTAAGCGACATAAGCGGCCGCTTAGGGCCCCGCAGGGCTAAGGGCCCCCTAGAAAAAAATGAAAAAAAAAAAATCTCAGTACACCGTCGCCGTGATAAGTATGTTTAATTAATGTTGTTAATATGCCTAGATTGCCTACTCTCAAAGTAATGTATTATATTATTGAGTCAATAATATAATACATTAACCGTGCTTTACCTGAACCTCATCATGACACTAGAGAGGACGGCAGGAATGTAATTTCCCGTGTTCAGTGAATGCAACAGAGGCAAGACATCAGACCGCCCAGAGAGTTGCATGGAAATAAACATCTGTCTTATTGGCTGAGCGGTACCTATCCTGTGAGCTGTGACAATGTTTGTATTGTATGACACTTTGTCATACAATCTAAATGTAATGTTTTTTAGCGTTACCTGGTGATTTCAAAGAAAGCTCTCTGGGAAATGTTGACTTACTGTTCGACATGAAGCTAGAAGCTACCTTACAGTACACAGTTGATCCTGAATGCTGTCAGTTAAAGTGTTTCATAGTTAGCTTAGCTAAGCATCAACCTAGCACTGAAACATATGGATGTTATGTGACAGTATTTCTGAGGAAAAGTCAGCTGAAATGGTGGCATGCCACTGCTTTACGTGTCGACAGCATGTTTGAACGTATTTGCAGCAGTAAATGTGGCTGTCTGGCCACTGACGTTGCCATAACAACACCTGCATTTCAATGTGCAACCTCTTTTTGTGACAGATTTTTGCATGAAATTATAATTCCTCTGAATGATATTCCTACTGACAGCTAGTTTCTATGTGAACATTATGAGAACATTATGAGATGGACGGCCAGAGAGAATACATGAAAAACAGGTATGAAATATATGACAGTAAAACAAGAATAGAGTTTGAAAGGGGAGGGATTAGTAAAATATCCATAAAGAAAAAGAAAATCTGTTTACAGTTCTGTTTCATCTGGGTGTAGAGAGAGGCATCCATAGATCTCTCCATGTAGAGAGATGTATCCATAGATCTCTCCATGTAGAGAGATGGATCCATAGATCTCTCTACATGTAGAGAGATGTATCCATAGATCTCTCCATGTAGAGAGATGTATCCATAGATCTCTCCATGTAGAGAGATGGATCCATAGATCTCTACATGTAGAGAGAGGCATCCATAGATCTCTACATGTAGAGAGATGTATCCATAGATCTCTCCATGTAGAGAGATGCATCCATAGATCTCTACATGTAGAGAGATGTATCCATAGATCTCTCCATGTAGAGAGATGGATCCATAGATCTCTCCATGTAGAGAGATGGATCCATAGATCTCTCTACATGTAGAGAGATGTATCCATAGATCTCTCCATGTAGAGAGATGTATCCATAGATCTCTCCATGTAGAGAGATGGATCCATAGATCTCTACATGTAGAGAGAGGCATCCATAGATCTCTACATGTAGAGAGATGTATCCATAGATCTCTCCATGTAGAGAGATGCATCCATAGATCTCTACATGTAGAGAGATGTATCCATAGATCTCTCCATGTAGAGAGATGGATCCATAGATCTCTCCATGTAGAGAGATGGATCCATAGATCTCTCTCCATGTAGAGAGATGGATCCATAGATCTCTACATGTAGAGAGAGGCATCCATAGATCTCTACATGTAGAGAGATGTATCCATAGATCTCTCCATGTAGAGAGATGCATCCATAGATCTCTACATGTAGAGAGATGTATCCATAGATCTCTCCATGTAGAGAGATGTATCCATAGATCTCTCCATGTAGAGAGATGTATCCATAGATCTCCTCATGTAGAGAGATGGATCCATAGATCTCTCCATGTAGAGAGAGGTATCCATAGATCTCCTCATGTAGAGAGATGGATCCATAGATCTCTACATGTTGCTCTCAAAGTGCACCAGATTGATGCTTTTAACTTCAATATTTAAAAAAAAATCTTCCCGGGGGAGCATGCTCCCGGACCCCCCTAGAGGAGGTTAGGACCCCCCTTTAGGAGGTGAGGACCCCCCTAGAGGAGGTTAGGTCCCCCCTAGAGGAGGTTAGGTCCCCCCTTTAGGAGGTGAGGACCCCCCTAGAGGAGGTTAGGTCCCCCCTATAGGAGGTGAGGACCCCCCTAGAGGAGGTTAGGTCTACGGTGTTTACATGCTTATTTATACAATATGTGTGCTTATGCTAACATCATAAGACAAAAGTTGGTTCCGTGTTGTGTGTAGTGAGAACGCGCTAGAGTGAGGGGGGCCCCCAAGCCAAAGCTCGCTTAGGGCCCCCAAAAGTCTAGGGCCGGCCCTGATTACATTTAACAGATATTTGTATATTTAAAGCATTACACATTAATAATTTTGGGGGCGGGGCGAGGCGAGACGAGGTGAGGCAAGGCGAGGCGGGGCGAGGCGGGGCGAGGCAGGGCGAGGCGGGGCACGGCAGGGCGAGGCGGGGCACGGCAGGGCGGGGCGGGGCGAGGTGAGGCGGGGCGAGGCAGGACGAGGCAGGGCAAGACGAGGTGAGGCAAGGCGAGGCGAGGCAGGGCGAGGCGAGGCGAGGCGTGACAGGGCGAGGCAGGGCGAGGCGGGGCGAGGCGAGGCAGGGCGGGGCGAGGCAGGGTGAGGCGAGGCGGGGCGGGGCGAGGCGAGGCGGGGCGAGACAGGGCGGGGCGAGGCGAGGCGGGACGGGGCGGGGCGAGGCGAGGCAGGGCGAGGCAGGGCGAGGCGAGGCGGGGCGAGGCGGGGCGAGGCGGGGCGGGGCGGGGCGAGGCGGGGCGAGGCGGGGCGAGGCGAGGCAGGGTGAGGCGGGGTGAGGCGGGGCGAGGCGGGACAGGGCGAGGCGGGGCGAGGCGGGGCGAGGCGGGGCGAGGCGAGGCAGGGTGAGGCGAGGCGAGGCGAGGCGGGGCGAGGCGGGGCGAGGCGGGGCGAGGCGAGGCGGGGCGAGGCGGGGCGAGGCGGGGCGAGGCGGGGCAGGGTGAGGCGAGGCGAGGCGGGGCGAGGCGGGGCAGGGTGAGGCGAGGCGAGGCAAGTTAAGTTAAGTGAAGTTTTTATATAGCACCTTTCAGCACACGGCAATTCAAAGTGCTTTACAAAATAAAATAACATACATTGTAGCTAAAAGCAACTACAGACCATTCAACAAATAAAATATTCCGCTTTTTCAGCTAAATGCAGCAACAAAGGTTCACCGTTTACAGCATTCGCACGCATTTTCAGCAGGAAATGCATTTTCTAGTATTTATTTTGCGATCCAGATATACCAACATAAACTCCCTACATTCAAAAGGAGTGTTCGGTGTAATCCAATACAAGAAAAAGATGTGTCCCATTGACCAGCAATATACAATACAGCTTTATTTATAGAGCACTTTAAACCTCCAGACCAAAGCGCTGTACAGCAAATAAACAAAACATACAAAAAGTAGCTCAGCTCACACCATAAAACAAGAACAAGGAACAACAAGAGACAACTTAAAAGCAATAAAAGCAACGCTCTAAAAGATGTTAATACGCTGAGGAGAAGAGGTGGGTTTTAAGAAGCGATTTAAAAGCAGGCAGTGTGGGAGCCTGTCTGATGAGACTGCGGTCAAGCCAGCCGTCTTTCACTTTTGCGTGGTCAAACCAGCCGCCCCTGTATTTCGAGTGCGCGATTAGTTACAGGTTTACGGTAATGCAATAAAACAACCCTGGGAAGCTGTTGGAATTAGCCGAAGTGACTTTCGAATACAGTCTCACAAGTTGATCTTACAGAAATACTTTAATTATTCCCGGTAATGAACTGAATGAACATCGAATCAATATGACGTTTCGTATGTGCAGTATTATATATTCGACCACTTTAAAGCTACAGAAAATCCCACCGAGGAACACTTCCGGTGAGGATTTCAAAGTAAAGGATGGCATGTGGTTCATTTCTATTATTTGCGATTGAGGAACAGGGTAATTTATGAGAATAATGTTAGGACTTATTGCTTCATAAACTTGTTGCACAAATACTATGAACTACTTTTACTGTGTACTTTTTCAGTAATTTGAGTTTCAAAGTCCTCTCCAGGGAAAAAAGATTGGGCATTTTCGTCTAACTTTGATGTGGGATAAAAATCATTTCTTCCATAAGTAGTTTATGAAACTGCCAGGTTTGTACTTAGTATTTCTTAGACTACTTGCAAACATAATATGAAAATGAAAATGAAAATGAAAGCTTATCAACTGAAACACTGTCATTCAGTGATTGTGTATGTATGACAAAAACAGGCAAACAGATTTTTTCCCCTTTTTCTTTATTGTTCTGCCCTAGTTGCAGAGAAAGCAATTCCAATTGCTTGCCCTGGCTTCTTGGAGTTGGTCCTGATTAATCCCCAGGCACTGCTCATGGAACCATCTTTCACAGGTGTCACACTGTATCTGTAAAATGAAATGAGTGACCATCAAATCTGATACATCTTGTCATCTGAAATGATGAAGAAATGAAGTGCAATAGAGAATCATTTTGGCAAAATTAGATTCATGTCAACTTTATTACATGTAGCTATAGTCTGTAGCATACTCGCCTCAAACACCAATTTCATATCTGAAATAACTATATTATGTCTACATTTTCAGTTTTTCAAATACAAATGTTTTTGAGGTAGTTATAGCTAGAAGATTTATAGTTCTGGGAAAACCCCATGTTGCATCACTATAATGTAGTTACCTTTTGGTATTCTTAATTGGTCAGTTATGTATTGCATATGACCTGCTTCTCCCTGCTTCCATATTTTGATAGTGACTTACAGGATGTTGGTGTGTGAAAGAGGACAACAGCAGATAACACACACAAACGTCTTTCCAAGTGGTCCGTTTTCCATTAGGAGTGTTGCCTCAAGGTATAACTTGGTTTCCAGGCCTGATCTGGTGGACATGTACCGTCAGTCTCCCAGCGGCGTAGAGTGAGGTGGAGGAACCGCGGGGTGCGTAATTCAGTGCCCCATATTGCTATTTTCCAAGCTAATGTAGCTTTGTCATATTTGTCAACGCTGCATTGAGGCTATTGTCATCATGTGGGTGGACTTAGGCTCAAACCTGGGGTGAAGTTACACTTAATTAATATGTTGCTATTAGACTGATTAGAATTGTCAGTATCCCTATTCCACTACTCATCACATTTTATATTCTCTCTGTTCATTATATGTGTAAACAATGTATATACATTACCATTTATCTGAGAGAAGTTGTCTTGACTGTTTTGTTAGTAAATCAATTTATATCGGTTCCACAGTCATTTTGAATAGAGTTAATGTGTGTGGGCTGCAGCTGGGGCGACGCACGAGGTTGCCGTAAAAAAATTATTCAGCATGCGCTGAAAAGTAGAAATCGAAGCATGGCCCTGCGGCGTTTTCGCTGGACCGCCTGATCTGGATAGACCCAGTGACTCAACAGTTTTGTAAATACATCTAATATCATAAATTGAATTTGATTAGAATATGATGAAGCCCTATTATAACTACACTACGACAAACACTCACCCAATCTGTAGTGGGAGGCCCAGATCCTGGGGGCTTTGAGGCAGAGCACATTGCACAGTTGTTCTCCATGTTAACACTGCAGGAAAGAAAATATGTTATTTAGACATACTGTATATGTATACAGTTAACAGTTTATTGCCAGCAGAAGTGCAGTCAAATTCTATGCAGCTGTTCAGCTGTAAATTATAGCTTATGAACTCTAAATGGATCATGAATGGGATCATCAACACAGGTTTAATATGTTTTTAAGGATGGATGTTTTAAAAAGAAGACTATGTACACAGTGTGAACAGAACAACATATAAGCAGACATACATAAACAATCCGTAATATTCTAAACATTACTAGGCAATGACCTGTATGCAACAAATTTAAAAATGCAGCAATTTTTATTTGTCACTGTTTCACTCTAAGCCCTGTTTTGTGTTCCATATTTCACCCATGCCTCCTGCCGCTCTGCCTGTAAGCTTCTGGTTTTTTCCAATAAACCACCTATAAACTGTTCCTGGATGCCTGGTACAATCGGTATTCGTTTCCTCTTCCCTGCTCTCCTGACACAAACCGTGACAGTTTAAGTGTCAGTATTTACATTCCTTATTGCAGCAGGAAAAAAAGTTATTCTTCAACTGTTAATGTCTCAATGGAGTGTGTGTGAGAGAAATATAAGTTATGGGTTCAACTGAGATATGTATGGAATATTTGGTTTGGGCCCTGTGCTTAAAATCAATGATGCTGTAGGCTATAAATGCAGTAGTGTGTGGACTCAAAGGCAATTTTACAGGCTGTAGTTATTGTAGATTTGTTTGTTGCATTGGATTAATAGAAGTTCATCATTTCCATAACAACTAACTAAGAACCATAACATAAAGCAGGACAAATGACTTACAAACCTGAACCATTGAGTATTGAAAGTGCAAACTTTCTCCTCTCACAAGCCATCTCCTTTTTGGATGTCCCAAAGGACATAACTGGTAATGCAGGAAAGGCCTCCATCACTGCTCTTGCCATCTACACACCAACACACAGAATCACACTTGTCATCTGCGCTACATTGTTTTTGCCAGTAAAATTCCAAAATTGAATTGATATTTCAATAAAAATTATCAAACTATTAATAACTAATAGTTGTAATGAGGTAATTAACACAACTTGAAGAATGTACATGACAAACTACATGGGCTGTGTCAACAACCAGCCCTCTCATCACTTTTACACAATTCCCCTAAAAAATAAACTGAAAATTGATAATTCAGAAACTAATGACTTATTTTTTAACATCATTGACTATTTTATACTTTAAACTTGTATAATAATCAAGACACTGAAATAAATATAAGAATATATATATATGTAGCAGAAGCATAAATATTACATATAGTAGTTAAAGTAAAAAACTACGTTACCATGGTAACAATGACCCCACAGCTACTGCCATCACGTTGAACTGGATGGTGCATGGTTGCTCCTCTCCATTTGACAGTCCTCCTTGCCATAGCAGGTCCTCCTTGCCATAGCAGGTCCTCCTCATCTTGAAGCATTCCCTTTGTAAAACACATTGTGGAATAGTCTCTAATGTAACTCCCAACAGACACATGTAGAATAAAAATCTTTAAATATTGTGTAAAATAAAAACACTCCATCCGAACAGTATGGACACTGGACAATATTGTAGGTTACCTTGCTTACTGAGCTACTTCATTTACAATTGTGTACACAGATACTAAGGGCAGGATAAGGAAATATCATTTAAAAAACAGCTGAGACCACCAAGCACAAAATAAATGCTTCAGTGGTGTGGGTTTGGGAACTTCTGTTAACATACTTATACATGTTTACTTAAACACAAAGCACTAAATATAATTCTAAGATCACTTTATATCTAATTTGCTGACTTACCGTACTCTTTTCGCAGCATTTTCCGAGTCTGCTTTCTCTTTGGAATTTGCCGCTGGATCCACCAAAAATACTGATGTTATGGCGGGAAATAAGTACTAAAAAAAAAGTGATGTTATTTCAAAACAGCATCAAACATATATACATATTTTAAATGAAAGGGATTTCTGAATGAAAACAATCACTAACCAGCAACTTCCAGTGTGTTCTTTCAATATTTACAAAGGCGATCACGGCTTGATAATCATTAAAGTTCATCTATAACAGCAATAAAAATACTTTTTTTTAAGTTTTCCTAGGAATATGATGCCTTATTTTATTAAAAATAAATCATGGTGTTTCAATTTGTATATTCAATTACAAAATAGAAAACCCAAAGTACTATAACACAAGTACACATGCAAGTAAGTCCATTTCACAGCCAATTTTGGCTCTAAAGGTGTGGATAGGTAAAAGGCATGAAAACACACATTACCTTTGGCAAGCCGTGCCGACTGAGCTCGGTTCGTTGTCCAAGAAGTATCATCCCTGCTGTGTAATGATTGAGTATGTAAATGGTGTTTCCAGTGTTGAACTGGCTGGCATACAGATGGAATAGGCCCTCAATAACCTAAATCCGATAATTGAGATGAAGACAGAAAAAAAATACAGCGGATTAAACACTAATAAAATATATAATACAATTACATACTAAACTTTTTTTTTTACTGTGGGTAATATTGTTTTTAACCACAAAATACCTCGCCTGTTAGCCACTGGTGAGGTCTCAGAGTGCGTAGCTCACTGTGGTGGATCAATAAATTGTTCCCTCTAATATGGGAGGGGAGCACAGCAACTACAACTTCAGTGTCCTTCCTTTTCCACATTGATGTCAGCTGCAGAAACAAATTAACAACTTTTGAAGTAAAAAAAAAATCAGTCTTACTATATTTATGATAAATTATACAAAACTCTACATAATTAATATTCAGAAAAAAGGGACATTTTAAGTTTAAACATATTAACTGTAAAATCGTATATTCTAAAACAGACATATTAAGTTATGACCAGTAAACAAAGTGATTCAGAATACATTCAAACATTTATATGTAATACTGTGTAATGCTGCAGGTTCTTATTGGCCGCATTGACAACACCATCAACTACGAATGTTGTGAGATCTGCCTTCCATACACATACTTTGACAGTTTCAGACAGTTCAACTGACAACGTCTTGACTTGGTGCTTCTTCCTGCTGAGGAATCCAGATCCAGGGTGGTGCGTCTTCCACTACACTGACACTGGACAAGTCAGTTCCTTCTGTATCACACTGTACACATAAAGACAGAATGGCATCTACTGTAAGTACAATGTCAGTATATTAAAAATGATGCAGTATAATTGTAGTATCATCCCTGGATTAATGTTAATCTAAAAAATACATTATTCCTAAAATATATTTATTTTTTTATCCACAGTACAGGTTTTATAATGCTTTGTTAAGAAAATGGACCTGTGATGTCACATGTTCTGGAGAGGGCTTCTGTTCATGTGCATCAGTGATGACTGATGTTGACTGGTGGGGGGACTTGAGCTGTGAACAATGTAATACAGATAATTCCATGAAATACAAACATCACCCCATTATAAAACATGTACATTAGCTATTTCACTATTTGTCCCTCAGAATGAGATGGGAGGGATAGCATGTCATGGTAAACACAAAAGTTGGAGACAAGAAATGTTACAAATGGAAAAGTTACAAGATACATCAACAACATTTCATAAGATCATCATGAGATCTTCTTAAAGAAGAACTCTAATTCTTTGTTCTTTCTAGTAGAATGAAAAAAGCCATTCTGTCATCCTTTACAATTGAAGGACATTTAAAAATAAATGCAGCAAAGTGTTAGGCACTAACCTGAGATGGTGTGTGCTGTGGAAAGCTGTCTCTGTGTTTTTCCTGTGCCTCTTTGAGGTTGGACGTGGACAGAGATGGGTTGAGAATCTTCTTCATAACCTGATAATCCCAAATGTACTTGACGTCAACATTTTATATTATCTGTATTATATAAACACATAGCATCACTTTTAAAAAATGGTGATCAATGAAGTAACCTTTCCTTTACCTTCTTTGCTTTAGATTTCTTGAAATCAAAAGGCTTTGTGATTGGTGTAACATATACACCTCTCCTCCTCTGTTTCCTCTGTTTCCACCGTTCCACATCTACCCTGTGGGTCTTAATTATAATAAACAGAGAGCAATAGGTGTAGTTACTATAAATGGAAGACAATATTTCCACAACATTTTCAATTGCATTCTGTATAAATTGGCACAGATTAGTGGATATGTGGCAAAACTAGACAACTATGTGATGGCAATTTCATCACCTATGGTTAGTTGATGTTTTCAATAATATATTTGGTGCTTAAACCTGAGGTTATGTCTTAGTCCTGCAAGTGATTCTGACCTGTAATGGGATGTAATTTGCATTAACAAAAAGTTATTTTAATATGTTAGTCCATGCATATAATTGTAAAAATGGATAACATATTAAAGGTAAACGAAACAGACATAACAGATGCTTTTTCATTGTTACATTTTAACAACAGATCAGTTCTGGGAGTCAATCAGCTACAACTAATTTAAAGTAATTCTGCTATGCAAAGAAATGAATATATACTTTCACATCAGCTACTATGTTACACGTATGTAGTGTCAATTTCTGCAAAAACATGTTCAAAGTGACAGAACTGAAAATATAAAACTTTGATCAAAGTTATTAGTTTGATCACATTAT
Source organism: Dissostichus eleginoides (assembly GCA_031216635.1). NCBI lineage: Eukaryota > Metazoa > Chordata > Actinopteri > Perciformes > Nototheniidae > Dissostichus > Dissostichus eleginoides. The sequence goes on along the minus strand of JASDAP010000034.1, from coordinate 846,537 downwards.
GATCCCTCAAACAAGGACAGCGATGACAGAGAAAGGCAATTACAATAAGTAAAGACTTTGCCAAAATATCATACCTTGTTCTTTGTCTTCAGAGAGTCTTGGTATTCTCTCAACAGTGCGTTGTGCATGACCTTGTATGTGTGCACAAAGTCATCCAGTCTTGTGAGCCTCTTCTGCTGAAAGCGAATCTTTTTAAGATCCCACTGGCTCTTCTCCATAATCCCCTGGGTCATGTTGTCTTTAGTGTAGTTCTGTTAGATAACAGCTCTTTGGTGAATTATTGTGCCTACAACTGTATGGATATCAGCCATGTCATAAAGTTGTGGTTAGCTGTAATTATGTTTTTTTGTTCAAGTTTACCTGTGTTGATTTCTGGGCAACTCTCTTGAACCTCTTTGACAGCTTTTCATAAAAGGGACCTCTTCCATGACGTCCAAGGTCACCTGCCATAGAAGCATCTAACTTTAATAATAGGAAAAACAAGCTTAAAATGATACATACATGAAGAAGAGGAAGTTAACTAACCAGTAGTAGTCTTGACCACAGAGCAGCCTGAGGCAGAAAGTACTTGAGCAGCTTGGGATAAAGTTTGGGCAAAAGTACTCATTTGGCTCTCCAACTTTATCCAATGATGCCTGCTGGATGACATCCTTAAAGTGGTAGTCAAACGGTGTTGGGCCCAAATCATTCTGTAAGACACATAATCACGTTCATGTAATTGTTTTGTATTTTGGTGCATTTTTGAGTACTAAACCAGATGTTACTTACAATATTATAATTCTTTGGTCCATGTAATTGTGTATTTTGTATTTTCATGGACTGCAGTTATAATAAATTAATATCTGCTGAACATTTCTATAAAGGAAAAAAGTCCATACAGCTTATACCTATTTAGGCAACTCACAAAAGGGAAATACTCAAAGCACCCAGAAAAACACATAAACATTAGGCTGCAAATAACAATTATTTTCATTGTCAATTAATTTGTCGATAATTTTCTTGATTAATCGATTAGTTGCTTGGTCTATAAAATCTCAGAAAATCAGTGTTTCCCAAAGTCCAACATGACGTACTCAAATGTCTTGTTTTGTCCACAACTCAAAGATATTCAATTTACTGTCATAAAGGAGTAAATATAGCATAAAATATTCACATTTAAGAAGCTGGAATCAGAGAATATTTACTTTTAGACAATATTTACTTTTTCTTAAGAAATTACTCAAACAGATTTTTGAAATAGTTGGCGATTAATTTAATAGTTGACAACTAATCCATTATACAATTTTATTTTACAATTCTACAAAGGATTACCTACCACAAAGTCTTCCTCAGCAATGCCTGAGTCATCAATGACTGGCTGGGCAACTGCTGTCAAAAGCGTCTGAAGGTCTTTAAAATGTTTCTCAACATTTTCCCCACTGCATGGACTTGCCAGCAGCACGGTGGCACTAACTACTACTTGATCCAGTTCTTTTAGAGTAGTAGCCTGGGTCATCAGCCCGAAGACATGCATGCACAGACGATAGTGTTTCGCGGCACTGTGAGGAAAAATTTACAGAATTAATATTATTACAATGCCACTATACTCTAAACTAAAATATAACTAAATCATATTCAGTTGAAGACATCACTCACTGTTTTTTGCAGAGTCCTTTGCGTTTTTCATGACATGGCTCAGGCATCTATGTAGGATAGTAAGTGCAAGTGCATGCTCCTTTCCTTGTCCCGTCACAATGTGATAATATTGTGATAGTAGTTCATTGAGACTAAGGCCACATAGATTATGAGCCATTGCCTGCATCAAAACTACAGAGCCATCACAAAGGAACATAACTGGTCTTCTGCGAATTTTTGGCCCATGTTGTTTGACACAGTCTGTGATGAAAGAGCCAAGAAAGTATGTTATCGATGCTGTGGTGTGTTCACAGGTAACATATGTGGCAACAGGGACAGGGGAGCATCCTTTTACTGGATTTCTGACCACAAGTTCGTAGATGTAAAAAGGTGTGCTCTCCCCTTTTGCCTTTTTAACAATGCTACCTGTGGCATCTAGGTAGACAATGTCCTCCTTCGATCTGTCATGGAATAACCTAATTGTTCTCTTAGACCAAAGCATGACACCTTTTGGCTGCAGGATTACCTTCTGAATCCACTGGTCATCTTTGTCTTGAACATCCTCAGACATAAGTTGCAGACTCACCATCTCATTTTCGTGCCTCCTCTGCTTTTCCCTTTCACCCCAAGATATAGTCTTTAAGACTCCAGTTGTCGGCACCTCATCTCTGCAACCAGATTGCAGAACAGTCTCCTCCAACTTGTTCAAGCTTTGTAAATATACACTTCTTGGGAGTTTAGAGCTAAGAGTGTCTGCTATCAGCTGCCTTTCTTCAGCTCTAATTGGCCTCCTTCTCAGCTGTTGAAGGCTGTGCCGCACAATGCCCCCCTGGAAGCAGACAACAGCCTTGAGGGACGACTCACTTTCCACTTTCACATTTACTTGAACCTGACAGTCATCAAAACGGCAGTACCCAGTGCAGGTAAACAGTGGCTTTTTTGTCATAGAGCCTATCATTTTCACACTGTGCCTCTTGAAACCAAAACTACAGTATGGATGGACACTTCGGATACCTTTTGCAATCACATTTGTCCAATGCAAACTTTTGAACTGCCGTTTTTGTTGGGTCTTTCTGAGTTTTCTCCATTCCTTGTGTGGAAGGAAAAAAAAACAGGGTTGCTCAGGCAATTTGTGGGTGAAGTATTTCTGCTTGTCTTCGTCCTTTGTAGATGATGTGGTACTGCTACTACTGCAGGCACTGCTGGTATTCTGCAAACGCAAGTTGTAAGAAAGGTAGATTAGAAGCTGGTATGCATGAATATGCATTCAAGTATATCCAATTGCCAAATCCAAACTTGAACTGCATATTGCAAATTTCATCATACAATGTAAGGATAAGAAGATGTTTTTTTTCTGTAAAAGGACATCCCTCAGAAATAGCAAATGTCATTCACAATACTCCCAAAATAGTTGTTGTTAAAAAATATAAATGTTTAACATATTTGAAAGCTGGGAATCTAACTATTTAGATGTAAAATGAATAGCTATTTAACTTTTTAAGAATTCATTCTAACCCACTTAAACTGACGTACTTCCAAAGCTTTTTTAAAATAATCTAAGTTTACCTCTTGGCTGTCATCCACAGATGATGATTCATTGTCATTTGGTGATGAAAGACTGTTATCTGTGTCTTGGCGGACTTCCAGCAGGGGCTCACAGCTTGCTGAGTCTGAGCTTGTGTCATTTTGGGATTTTTCAGGGCTCACATCGGGCATGTCTTCAGGATTGGGTCCACAGCCGGCTGAGTCCAACTCAGTTCCATCTTGTGGCACCACAATCGACGTGTCTGGTTTGTCGACTTCCGCTTGCACACTGCCCTGTATTCCCACACCCCATAAGCAAAACAGGTTAAGAGTAATAGATAATGCTGATATCATAGTATGAGCATTGAATATTTTCTTCAATTATAATCACAGTACATTTCATACATTTTTAAGGAGATTAAAAAATATTACGAAAGCAAACAAAATTCAAAATAATGGAATAACCATAAAAAAATATATATTTTATGATGACCTGTTGATGTTGAAGGTAGGCATTTTTAATTCTAATCCTATTACTTGGGATGTTGGTGATTCCTAAGTCCTTGCAGACAATTCCCCAGAAACTCTCTTCTGGATACGCGCTTTGTTCTGCCAGGGGCCCTTTTGTCTTGTCTTGCAGCCTCTGGACGCGAGACAGAGTGTCCGTTGCACTCTTTACCAATTTTCTGGACTATTCAAACAAGGAGGAAAACGGTAAATTGTTTGTTTTATTTAAAGATTTGTCCAAGCTATCAATACATGTGCAAAAAGAAGTAATACTTACCCTCCCAAAAGTTGAAAAAGTAAACGATCTGTAAAGAAAAAAAATACTCAAAGTTACAAAAATGATACATATCATGATGTATAAAGATCAAGAAGACTGTAGAAAAGATATAAAGATCTCGAGCGCAATTATTTTCTGTTTACATATGACTGCACTGAACACTTGACTCACTACATTGTAGGCCTATGTAGTATTGTATATATGTTATATATTTTGAATAACAACACAGTATACAATGCAATCATATAATACAATACTAAAACACAATATATGAATAAAAAAAAAAATATATATTTATATAATTCAGTAACTGAATTGTAATTCCTATAAGTAACCAGTAACATGTTCAGTTTTTCACGTTTATAACCGAATGTCATGAAAATAGCTTTATAATTAAGCGAGTTACAGTCGACTTTGTAGAGAAGTTTGCATCTCTGGATTTCTTCAATAACAGAAGTTGAGCTCTCCAATGGCGGACACGCAGATTAACGTCAAATCGCTAACGCGGTATCTATGAGTCTATAGATATCATGGATGCTATCATGGATGTATATTAACAATACTTTTTTATTATACATCCATAGGGTCTTATTATACAACCATGATATCTTTGTACATGATATTGATTAATGGCTGCAACCGTTTTCAGTACTCGGACTGCAGTAACTGAACTGCGTGCGCGCGTCTGCGGTCCGTGTGCTAACACAGCTATCCTCGCACTGCAGAAACAAAAAATTATGATAGTTCGCCTTTTTTTTTATTTATCCCAAGCAAGACATAATAGTTTAGCAAACCATATCGGTTGATACTTGTCGCTGTTCATGGCCGATGTAGGCATCCGCGCCACGTTAAGGTAACCTAGAAACTAGCCAAAACTAACTAGCCTTTTCACGTCTTATAAAAACATATGGGCCAAATCTATGTCTATATAACACAAGACAAAACACAACACACCTGAAATAACATAGACAAACAATTGGATTCACTATGAAATAGCTTAAGTAACTTCTTTTCAATTTATAGAAGTTGCTATTTCCAAAGTAAAGAAAGCCTATACAAATGACATATGCTAGTCCGTTGACTTTGGTAGGGAGAATAGACTTCCCCTTGACGATGGGTCATCATGAATTTCAAATCGCACAGTGAAGAAATATATTATATGCTGGAAACAAATGAACGCAACTTCGAAGTCATCACTGCCAAAATGGGTCATCACATGGTCATAATGCGTGGCTGTGAGGTGAATAGGCGGGTTCTGTGCAGGGGCGCGGGAAGGGGGGTGCTGAGGGCGCTGCAGCCCCCCCTAGCGGCAGGCAGGCGGTGCGGAGCTCCCCTGTCAGGAAATTTATTTTATTTTTATTTTATATATATGTATTTCATGTCATTGTGCCTGAGATTATATTTTATATTATATGTTATTATTCAAATGATCATTTAAAACTATATAATAAATCATTTTGCTTCAGGGAAGAAAAATAAGAAAGATGTGGAAAAAAAGTTTTTTGTTAGTTTTTAGTCGGCTACTTTTAACGTGACGCACAACAACACAAGTCACTGACACGGCCCAACATCACAAGTCACTGACACGGCGCAACAACACAAGTCACTGACACGGCCCAACAACACAAGTCACTGACACGGCCCAACAACACAAGTCACTGACACGGCGCAACAACACAAGTCACTGACACGGCCCAACAACACAAGTCACTGACACGGCCCACAACACAAGTCACTGACACGGCGCAACAACACAAGTCACTGACACGGCCCAACAACACAAGTCACTGACACGGCCCAACACAAGTCACTGACACGGCGCAACAACACAAGTCACTGACACGGCCCAACAACACAAGTCACTGACACGGCCCAACAACACAAGTCACTGACACGGCCCAACAACACAAGTCACTGACACGGCCCAACAACACAAGTCACTGACACGGCCCAACAACACAAGTCACTGACACGGCCCAACAACACAAGTCACTGACACGGCCCAACAACACAAGTCACTGACACGGCCCAACAACACAAGTCACTGACACGGCGCAACAACACAAGTCACTGACACGGCCCAACAACACAAGTCACTGACACGGCCCAACAACACAAGTCACTGACACGGCCCAACAACACAAGTCACTGACACGGCGCAACAACACAAGTCACTGACACGGCCCAACAACACAAGTCACTGACACGGCCCAACAACACAAGTAACTGACACGGCCCAACAACACAAGTCACTGACACGGCACAACAACACAAGTCACTGACACGGCCCAACAACACAAGTCACTGACACGGCACAACAACACAAGTCACTGACACGGCCCAACAACACAAGTCACTGACACGGCCCAACAACACAAGTCACTGACACGGCCAACAACAAAGTCACTGACACGGCCCAACAACACAAGTCACTGACACGGCGCAACAACACAAGTCACTGACACGGCCCAACAACACAAGTCACTGACACGGCACAACAACACAAGTCACTGACACGGCCCAACAACACAAGTCACTGACACGGCGCAACAACACAAGTCACTGACACGGCGCAACAACACAAGTCACTGACACGGCCCAACAACACAAGTCACTGACACGGCACAACAACACAAGTCACTGACACGGCGCAGAAACGTATCTGGGAATTTCTTCTCTCTAAAAACGCTAAATCTGCAAAATCATGTGCATAATCTGTATACTGGTCAATATCATGTTTGTGGTATTTTAATTATTATGTTATGGTTATTGCTGCTGCAGCCGTGCATAATCTGTGTAATATGCAGTGGAGGCGCCAGGGTATGGCTGGGGTAGGCTACAGCCATACCAAGAAATGGCTTAGCCCCACCTTAGCCCCACCTTAGCCCCACCTCACTCAGCCCACCTCAGCCCCACCTTAGCCCCACCTCAGCCCCACCTCAGCCCCACCTCAGCCCCACCTCAGCCCCACCTCAGCCCCACCTCAGCCCCACCTTAGCCCCACCTCAGCCCCACCTTAGCCCCACCATGAAACATGATGTTAAAGTAAGCAGGAGTAAATTGCACAGACAGCAGTCAGATTGATTTCAGCAGCCACTTGTCTGGAAATACCGAAGACTAGAAACGGTTTTGAAAACTTTTGTCACGTAGTGATCGTCTTCTCAATAAAACATCTTTGATAATGTCTTCTGGCCAATCAGAATCACGATAACGGCGTGGTGTTGTTGCAGGAAGTCCCGACGGAGAACACTTTCGCGGTACATCTCTATATCCATGGATACAACATTACGTTGATAGAAATCAACACGTAATGAAATAAGACCCCACGGTTTGATGATTGGTAGGTGTGTGGGCTGTCTTTCATTTTGACACACAGAGCAATGGGGGCTACCCACCCTTATCCACAATGTAAAGTAATCCACAGCCTCTCTCCTCTTCTCTCTGTGAGGAGCAGCAGGTTCAGCTTTCAGAACAAGTAACAAAAAACAAAATGGCATTCATTTTTTAAATGTGTAGTAATAGATTTATTTATTTTTCTTCTCAAGAGAGTACCAGAATGTGTATTTTATGTTAGTATTTCAAAAAATCTCCTGGGGGAGAATCCCCCCAGACCCCCCTGCAGGGGTTGGGTTTCAGCAGGTCAACTCTTTCACCTGTGGGGAAATTGCAGGATTGGCTCCAGGTCGCCCTTTTTATTTACTACAAGACAAATGTGCCGTTTTATTTCATACAGTTCCATTTGGATTGAGACAGGGAAATAATCTAAACCTCACGCGTGGCGTTTCACTGTCGGGGGGGCGATATAGCGTGTATGTAATTACATTGCAAATACTGACTTGAGCCCCACCACTGGATGGGTTAGCCCTACCATAGATTACCCAACACAAAGACTCTGGAGCCGCCACTGGTGATATGCAGCCAATAAATTCCACATTGTTGGTAAAATAATATTTGACATCTTTGTGGTGTGCGTGCTCTGTGCCTGTGATAGTGTTCACTGGAGTCCATTGTTATGCTGTGTGTGTGTGGTTTTGCCACGCCCCCCCGTTGGTGCGTGATTAGCACATCGGACTGCACCTCAGCACCCCACCCAAATTACCTTCCCGCGCCTCTGGTTCTGTGACAATGCACTTCCTGATTGTTGGGAAAGATAGGAGTCTATCACAATAACAAACACTACTCACGTGAAGAGGGAGAGGATTTATGTAGGTTAAAAAAAAAAAGCACAAAAGCGGCATGGACCAGTAAATGATTATAAACATCTAACATGTAATGAAATAACCATAAATAAAACATAAGTAATGATTGCATAACATGGTATATTTATAAAGATGCATATGTTAATTGTAAATGTATTCATAAGTTTATTTAAAACATGTAAAATGGGTATAACATGGGATCACACCAGCCATAATGATGGCCGGTCCCATCTTCAAGCACAAACTTCAATTTGAACTCAACCAGTAAAAGTTATGCATTCAAAACCTTCCTTAAATAAAAGTACAAGACTTGGCATCAAAATGTACTTAGAGAAACAGTAGTGCAGAATGGCCCATTTAAGAATAATATATATTACTGGATTATAATTATTGATGCCTTAATGTGTTCATCTTTAATGTTGCAGCGGGTAAAGGTGGGAATCATTATAATTACAGTAGTATATACTGTTGGGTCGCTTAATCTATAACCATACATCATATTATTCGTTTATTTTTATTTTATATTAATAATATTAATCGTCAAACTACATAGAAGTTAAAGTTAACAAATACATTTAGTGGAGTAAAAACTACCATATTTGCCTGGAAAATATAGTGGAGTAGAATTTATTTATTAATAAAGTAGCATAAAATGGAATTACAGTGAAGTACAAGTACCTCAAAACTTTATTTAATTACAGAACTTCAGTTAACTTTCTTAATTACATTCCACCTCTTAATTTGTGGCATTATGGATTGGTATGTGTAAGGAGATGAAAAGACAACATGCCTGGTTCCTGTGCCGAAAAAGATACATCCACGCACACACAGCGACTACAGACCGGTGACAGTTTTGCTGTTGTGCTGCTGAGTTTATTGTATTTTGCTACTCTGGCACAACAATTTCCTTCGGGATGAATAAAGTATTATCTTATCTTATCTTATCTTATCTTATCTTATCTTATCTTAAGGAAAGAACGATAAAAGTGAATCAAACCAGCAGTCAAACATGGTGGTGGAAATATTACATTCTCTAGGAGTGACTTTGCCATTGGATTACTGAAAAAGTACACAGTAAAAGTAGTTCATATTATGTTTGCAAGTAGTCTAAGAAGTACTAAGTACAAAACTGGCAGTTTCATAAACTACTTATGGAAGAAATTATTTTTATCCCACATCAAAGTTAGACAAAATGCTCATCTTTTTCCCTGGAGAGGACTTTGAAACTCAAATTACTAAAAAGTACACAGTAAAAGTAGTTCATAGTATTTGTGCAACAAGTTTATGAAGCATAAGTCCTAACATTATTCTCATAAATTACGCTGTTCCTCAATCGCAAATAATAGAAATGAACCACATGCCATCCTTTACTTTGAAATCCTCACCGGAAGTGTTCCTCGGTGGGATTTTCTGTAGCTTTAAAGTGGTCGAATATATAATACTGCACATACGAAACGTCATATTGATTCGATGTTCATTCAGTTCATTACCGGGAATAATTAAAGTATTTCTGTAAGATCAACTTGTGAGACTGTATTCGAAAGTCACTTCGGCTAATTACAACAGCTTCCCAGGGTTGTTTTATTGCATTACCGTAAACCTGTAACTAATCGCGCACTCGAAATACAGGGGCGGCTGGTTTGACCGCAGTCTGATGAGCAGGGGCAGATCGTTCCACAGTGTGGGAGCCTGTCTGATGAGCAGGGGCAGATCGTTCCACAGTGTGGGAGCCTGTCTGATGAGCAGGGGCAGATCGTTCCACAGTGTGGAGGCCTGTCTGATGAGCAGGGGCAGATCGTTCCACAGTGTGGGAGCCTGTCTGATGAGCAGGGGCAGATCGTTCCACAGTGTGGCGGCCTGTCTGATGAGCAGGGGCAGATCGTTCCACAGTGTGGGAGCCTGTCTGATGAGCAGGGGCAGATCGTTCCACAGTGTGGGAGCCTGTCTGATGAGCAGGGGCAGATCGTTCCACAGTGTGGGAGCCTGTCTGATGAGCAGGGGCAGATCGTTCCACAGTGTGGAGCCTGTCTGATGAGCAGGGGCAGATCGTTCCACAGTGTGGAGGCCTGTCTGATGAGCAGGGGCAGATCGTTCCACAGTGTGGAGGCCTGTCTGATGAGCAGGGGCAGATCGTTCCACAGTGTGGGAGGCCTGTCTGATGAGCAGGGGCAGATCGTTCCACAGTGTGGAGCCTGTCTGATGAGCAGGGGCAGATCGTTCCACAGTGTGGGAGCCTGTCTGATGAGCAGGGGCAGATCGTTCCACAGTGTGGAGACCTGTCTGATGTGCAGGGGCAGATCGTTCCACAGTGTGGGAGCCTGTCTGATGAGCAGGGGCAGATCGTTCCACAGTGTGGGAGCCTGTCTGATGAGCAGGGGCAGATCGTTCCACAGTGTGGGAGCCTGTCTGATGTGCAGGGGCAGATCGTTCCACAGTGTGGAGGCCTGTCTGATGTGCAGGGGCAGATCGTTCCACAGTGTGGGACCTGTCTGATGAGCAGGGGCAGATCGTTCCACAGTGTGGGAGCCTGTCTGATGAGCAGGGGCAGATCGTTCCACAGTGTGGAGGCCTGTCTGATGAGCAGGGGCAGATCGTTCCACAGTGTGGGAGCCTGTCTGATGAGCAGGGGCAGATCGTTCCACAGTGTGGAGGCCTGTCTGATGAGCAGGGGCAGATCGTTCCACAGTGTGGGGCCTGTCTGATGAGCAGGGGCAGATCGTTCCACAGTGTGGGAGCCTGTCTGATGAGCAGGGGCAGATCGTTCCACAGTGTGGGAGCCTGTCTGATGAGCAGGGGCAGATCGTTCCACAGTGTGGGACCTGTCTGATGAGCAGGGGCAGATCGTTCCACAGTGTGGGAGCCTGTCTGATGAGCAGGGGCAGATCGTTCCACAGTGTGGGAGCCTGTCTGATGAGCAGGGGCAGATCGTTCCACAGTGTGGGAGCCTGTCTGATGAGCAGGGGCAGATCGTTCCACAGTGTGGGAGCCTGTCTGATGAGCAGGGGCAGATCGTTCCACAGTGTGGGGACCTGTCTGATGAGCAGGGGCAGATCGTTCCACAGTGTGGGGGCCTGTCTGATGAGCAGGGGCAGATCGTTCCACAGTGTGGAGGCCTGTCTGATGAGCAGGGGCAGATCGTTCCACAGTGTGGGAGCTGCTACAGAGAAGCAACGGCCCCCTCTGAGCTTTGACTTGGTTCTGGGCACGTTCAGGAGCAGTTGATCAGCTGACCTGAGAGGGCGGTTGGGCGTGTAAGGGTGTAGCAGCTCAGAAAGATATGGTGGGGTCATGCCATTTAGGGATTTAAAAGTAAACAAAAGGGTTTTGAAATGAATCCTAAAATGTATTGGCAGCCAGTGGAGCGAAGCCAAAATGGGGGAAATGTGGTCATGTTTCCGTGTGCCAGTTAAAAGCCTTGCTGCGGCATTTTGCACCCGCTGCAGACGAGCGAGGGAGGACCCACTGACCCCATGTAGAGAGAGTTACAGTAATCCAGCCGAGTGGGGACAAAGGCGTGTCATATCCTCCCTCATGGCGTATATTTATTGACAGCAAAGTGAGACTTAAATTAACTTATTAATTGACTAAATTAAAACATTTTAAAACCAAGATTATTCACAAAAAATAATAGTTAAGTAAATATAATCTAATGCATTTAAAAATATTAAAACAATAATAATCTGAATAAAGTAAAAGTTGTCTTTGTTGGCTACCCTTTACTGTCCGTGATGTTGCCAAACAGAAATGAAATGAATAAAAAGCTATCTCCATCTGAGGCAGCCAGAACCATCTCCACCTGAGGCAGCCAGAACCATCTCCACCTGAGGCAGCCAGAACCATCTCCACCTGAGGCAGCCAGAACCATCTCCACCTGAGGCAGCCAGAACCATCTCCACCTGAGGCAGCCAGAACCATCTCCACCTGAGGCAGCCAGAACCATCTCCACCTGAGGCAGCCAGAACCATCTCCACCTGAGGCAGCCAGAACCATCTCCACCTGAGGCAGCCAGAACCATCTCCACCTGAGGCAGCCAGACCATCTCCACCTGAGGCAGCCAGAACCATCTCCACCTGAGGCAGCCAGAACCATCTCCATCTGAGGCAGCCAGAACCATCTCCACCTGAGGCAGCCAGAACCATCTCCATCTGAGGCAGCCAGAACCATCTCCACCTGAGGCAGCCAGAACCATCTCCACCTGAGGCAGCCAGAACCATCTCCACCTGAGGCAGCCAGAACCATCTCCACCCGAGGCAGCCAGAACCATCTCCATCTGAGGCAGCCAGAACCATCTCCACCTGAGGCAGCCAGAACCATCTCCACCTGAGGCAGCCAGAACCATCTCCATCTGAGGCAGCCAGAACCATCTCCACCTGAGGCAGCCAGAACCATCTCCACCTGAGGCAGCCAGAACCATCTCCACCCGAGGCAGCCAGAACCATCTCCACCCGAGGCAGCCAGAACCATCTCCATCCGAGGCAGCCAGAACCATCTCCACCTGAGGCATCCAGAACCATCTCCACCCGAGGCAACCAGAACCATCTCCATCTGAGGCAGCCAGAACCATCTCCACCTGAGGCAGCCAGAACCATCTCCACCTGAGGCAGCCAGAACCATCTCCACCTGAGGCATCCAGAACCATCTCCATCTGAGGCAGCCAGAACCATCTCCATCTGATGCAGCCAGAACCATCTCCACCTGAGGCAGCCAGAACCATCTCCACCTGAGGCAGCCAGAACCATCTCCACCTGAGGCAGCCAGAACCATCTCCACCTGAGGCAGAACCATCTCCACCTGAGGCAGAACCATCTCCACCTGAGGCAGCCAGAACCATCTCCACCTGAGGCCGCCAGAACCATCTCCACCTGAGGCAGCCAGAACCATCTCCACCTGAGGCAGCCAGAACCATCTCCACCTGAGGCAGCCAGAACCATCTCCACCTGAGGCAGAACCATCTCCACCTGAGGCAGCCAGAACCATCTCCACCTGAGGCAGCCAGAACCATCTCCACCTGAGGCAGCCAGAACCATCTCCACCTGAGGCAGCCAGAACCATCTCCACCTGAGGCAGCCAGAACCATCTCCACCTGAGGCAGCCAGAACCATCTCCACCTGAGGCAGAACCATCTCCACCTGAGGCAGCCAGAACCATCTCCACCTGAGGCAGCCAGAACCATCTCCACCGGAGCCAGAACCATCTCCACCTGAGGCAGCCAGAACTATCTCCACCTGAGGCAGCCAGAACCATCTCCACCTGAGGCAGCCAGAACCATCTCCACCTGAGGCAGCCAGAACCATCTCCACCTGAGGCAGCCAGAACCATCTCCACCTGAGGCAGCCAGAACCAAAGCTCCATAAACCAGCAAAGAGACTGTAAAGGAGGAGATGGAATGCAAAGCAGTCCAAGAACAGTGGCCTGATGGGATGCAGATGTAACTGGCAGATGGCTGCATAGAAGAGTTCCAGCGGATGGAAGGGGGAGGAGTCAGAATCAGAGGAGTTGGTCGAGCAGACTGTGAGGAGGCCGGGGTCACGGCTCGAGACGAACCAGAGAGACGGGAAGGGAACCGGAATGAGTGAGTTTGAACATAAACACACTTATTCACAAACGCACATAAAAAGGACCACATTTAGAGGAATTGACTTGATAAATAAGTAAAGATAAAAAGTGTGATTACCCATGAATTAATCAATTGGTAAATAAAAATAGCAGTAAAGAAGAAACTATTAAAGTAAAATGAGAAAATAGACTTAAACACACTGAAGGTACTGTGGGATAAGGGGGGGGGGGACATGATGGAAAGATTCACCACACTAAGCAGTGGGTGTTCTGGAGGCAGAGAGCAGAGGAGAACACACTCTTCAATCTTTCATCATGTGGACAAATGATTCTTTTAGAGCTTTTATTCAGGTGTGAATTTGGTAGTGATTGAATTTGTTTCTGTATTGATCTACAGTTTAAAGGAGAGTTTAGTAACAACTCTGTAAGAGCAGACACATCTGTATTGATCTACAGTTTGAAGGAGAGTTTAGTAACCACTCTGTAAGAGCAGACACATCTGTATTGATCTACAGTTTGAAGGAGAGTTTAGTAACCACTCTGTAAGAGCAGACACATCTGTATTGATCTACAGTTTGAAGGAGAGTTTAGTAACCACTCTGTAAGAGCAGACACATCTGTATTGATCTACAGTTTGAAGGAGAGTTTAGTAACCACTCTGTAAGAGCAGACACATCTGTATTGATCTACAGTCTAAAGGAGAGTTTAGTAACCACTCTGTAAGAGCAGACACATCTGTATTGATCTACAGTTTAAAGGAGAGTTTAGTAACCACTCTGTAAGAGCAGACACATCTGTATTGATATAGGTCATGTTGAAGGGAAAGCTAGATCTAAACAAAATGTAGTATTTCAATTAGAGGTATTGGTTTCACCATCGTAGCAGATATTAATACAGCAGAACTTATTATGGGGAAATAACTGTTTGTAGTCCAAAATGTAGAGTTTAGAATAAAATTAAAATAAAAAACAGCAAACTTAATTTTGAAAAAGCAATATAATTGGGAGTAAAACATGCGGGGCCTTGGATCACTCATTGTAAAGGTGCATATGATTGAAAACCAATATCTGATCGGGAGAAGGGGTCACTCAACCCACCCTGCAGCTTGCAGCTTCACAGGGAGCCTAACCCAAGCGTCACCACCTCCTAAAGGTCATCCATTTAATCAGAGATGACCTGAAACTTAGAGATGTTATTTATAAAAGCATACCTGCCATAAGTGATAACTCCTACATTCAACTACAAACCATTGATGAAATGACTTCTGTTTTTAAATCCTTGATAAAGGAGGGAGTGCTTGTTACATGTCCGGACACCCAGGGTTCCACGCACTGCTGAAGGGGTTAACATTGTTCTTTAAGTGGACCAGAATTGAAGATAAATGAATGTAATGAGTTATGAAATACACCGCAGAGCTTCACAGATCCTGATAATGTTTTGACTCAAGAAAATAATTATATGCACAAGTTTCTGAAACAGATCTATTAGACATTTGAATATAGATTAGGTGTAATAAACTGCAGTAGTAGTACTATAAGGAAGTGACATTTTTGGCTACCAAGTTTCAGGAAATGTGGGAAACAGCTGTCCCAATGAAAAGTTAGAGATATCTGGAAAATTATAGTTGTAATCGTGAATTAATAAATGATGGCGCTCCATATATGACAGATTTGTGTAGACAAAGGATACTGGCCTATGCTGAAATATCAAGTCTCTGCAGAGCACGACACATGGCCAAAAGACTGAGACCAAATGACCTTTGACCCTGACCGACAGTGTGACAAAAGCACTGTCAATGACTGACTCTGGGGTGAACCTGACCAAACTTGACAACCAGACGTGTGAGTGTGAATGTATGTCTGCATGTGATCAGTGCAACTGCATGATTTCAAACAATGACTAACAAGCATGTTTTTGGACTAACACATTATTCTGGGGCTCCAAGGGAAACGAGAGGTTTCCTAAAATTCCACAAAATTGGAAAACCGCACATGCGACCCGTTTCTAATCTACTTGATGCTACTTTACTCCCACAGGAGTGGCGGTTTGCAAATGTGAAGCTCAAACTCAAATCTGAAGATTCTGTTTCTTTTAGGACAGAGATGGAGAGACACACTTCTTTTCACTGGAGTGTTTACAGTGGAACAATGGTGGATGTAATTTGTGAATAATGTTTGGTATTTTCTTATAATCAATGATTACCTGAAGGTTTTCTTCCCATACAGGATGTTACACATGAGTTCATGTGAAAAGAGGGGAGTGTGTGTATAATGTATTATATCAACATGGCTGTCAAATTCACAATCTACATTTTTCATTTAGGGACTGAAAGAAACCTGCCGCCCCAACTCGGATGTTCAATCTGACCATTGATTGACAGTTTTAGAATGAACCTGCTCCATGTCCATAAGACACTGTTTGATGAATGTTTCTAAATATTGATTGAATTATAACAGGTAACGCAGATGCAGAAGCAGGGCCAAGGGGCTACGAGAGATGTAATTCCAGAATGGGAATACCAAAGAAGCTGACCTGTGATGAAACGATTTGTAATGTGGATATTTTAACAGATATTAGAGTAAGTGGGGTTTGAAATGTAGAAGAACATATTACAGTTAAGTTAAGCTAAAACATAGTAATGTGATGAGACAGAATTTAATTTAGACAACATCCTGTCTAGCCTGGTAAAGAATTAGAAGTAAAAGCCATAGACTTTATTGTTTAGGTCATTATGGGGATAGAATGAACACAAGACTAGTTTCACAGGCAATTAACTTCATAATAGAAAGACATTTGATGACAGTTGTTGGAATTCTGCATCATTTTTTCAGCTTGATAATATCTAAGCACTGACAGCTAGAAGCAGGAATGCCAGGAAATCATTCACTTTGGCAGTATCATGATTTTAGTTGTTGTTGAATCCACAACATGAGTGTGTTTCTTTACCAGAAACATGAGTAGTTCATTATTATATTTAGATTTTAAAAAGGATTTCAAGGATTTGATTTAAGAATAACACAGATGCTCGTCAGAAATTCAGAGCTATTGAAATATGTCATTTAGTTCTAAAGATGTTGGAGTTTCATTTTGTTGGCACAGGCCAAGTATTAAGATTCTGAGGCTGCACTGGACATAGGAGGTCTAACATTAATTTAGAAAACATTAACATTAGAAATAATAAGCACACCATTTATAATTTACAGAGATAAGAAAAGACATACATGTGGTTTAAACAGAACATTAAGATGAAGAGAATGTGAGATTTAAAGCGAAAAGTGTAAATGAAAGAGCATGTGTTTGACATGTGAAAGTATGAGATGGTAGAATATCTAATGAACAATCAAAGGGCTGTAACTCAATCTTAAATTAACCATACTCGCAGAACACCCACAGACAGATGAACTGGTCCCAGGAGGGAGTTTTTAAGCTAAAGACAGCATTAGGTTGCCTCCTGATGAGTTTACAGATAGAAACCAGATATCAGCAGGTTTTGAAGTAATATTCCTCTGTCCCACAATCAACAAGGATGTGGATGGGGTGAACTATATCTATATAACCAGCAGAGATTCATAAATTACACCAGAGACAGTAAAAAGAATAATAGACGTAGATTAGATTCACACCTTAAAAGGTGTGAAAGGAGGGATTTGTGGAGGCTATTTGTATGTAACATTAGAAAGACTGATTCTTATTATTACATTATAAGCTTATTGTGCTCATTTATGTGGCTGTGACTTAGGAATACATGGACGTCTTTAGCCTGCAATACAGAGAAGCAAGGTCAGGTGCAGACACTGGAAGAATACAAAGAGTTATTCATAAACAGGACATCACTCCGGCCTTGAGCTTTGGGTGAGCTCCGCTCCCACACACAGCTAGGAAGCAGCCTTATGAAGATTCCACTATATCTGCAGAAAGCTTCAGAAAAAACAAATGACGTATGATGGTGCCAGAGTAGGGAGGGACTTCCACAGGCCGGCCGAATGCTGATTGGAGGATCGTGTTGCCAAGAGACTTTTTTCAAAGTCTGTGCACCAACCAAAGAGAACCAAGTCTAAACCACGGTATCTCTTCAGCTAGTCTTGACCAATCATAAATGTACGGGCAACGCCCTGTGTAATAAAAATGTATGCACACACAAGGTTCGAGGCTCTTTACGGATATGGTGGTTACAGATTACAGCTTTGCTGCCTGTGATTTCTATGACGTGACGGAGTCCTTGGCCAACTGATATATATCTTTTGCTCTCTCATAATAAATAGTTAAACTTAGAAGTCGTCTATCTTTCCTGGAATTTTGAACACAACAGCATCTGTCCCCGGCTGTTTGAAGAGTAAGCATGGGAAACAAAAGACAGCATTTACCTGTTAGCATCCAGCTAGCCAAGCCTTTTTGGTGTACCAGCTACGTGAGAAGCCTCGTTGATAACTTTAGTTTTTTTCACGAGCTTGCTGTGATATAGACAAATCGGGTTGGTCCGGTCCAAGGTCTCTAACCAACAATTTCTCTCCCAAACTTCTCCTTTCGAAAGGATTTGATAACAGTGCTCGGACGGAATTGGGCGGGGACCGAGTCCTCATCAACTACTGTAGCGTCACCTTGGATACGAGTCCAAACAACTCACAGACTGCCTTGGGTGCTGAAATTGTAGCCCTTTGACCATCAGATCTGACGACGCTGATTGGCTGAAATTATGTTTCGGCGGCATAGTACTTTTCAGGTAGCAACAGTCAGCAGTTGGTTGGCTGCTGCTGCACTTACTTGGGCTCTTTTCTTAGCGCCCAGACGAGAGAGGGTGATGATACACGGGCACAGATGTCTGCGGCCAGACAGGAAACACGTGACTTATCAGTAACTTTAGACATCGTAACACCATTTTAAACAAGATTTGATTGTAGATTATACATTTTACTCATACCAACTATATCATATTTACCTTGTTCATTAAAAAAAAAAAAAAAATTGTATTTAATTTAATTTTTAATGACAATCTAAAATGTGAGAAGAGGGGGGGCGGCGCCCCTAGCGCCCCTATGGGCCGGCTGCCACTGGGCCCGTGACTGACAGGGGCCCAAACATTTTTAGAACATTAAGAAAAAATGTTTTATGTAACCTTTCATCAATCATCAATAATTAACATTAGTATAACGTTATATTGATAATGTACTCAATAAACTTACAATTCATTTCACTTTTTTTCCTTCCAAAAGTTAATTTTCCAAAGCCTCTGTACACCCCCTTCTATTTACATGTAATGGTTTGGTCCTGCCTCCAAACGCGGTGCGGCACCGGCCCTCTCTAGCAGAGAGACAGTGAGAGCATGTGAGGGAGGGATGCTACTACTTCCGTGTGTAACATGTCTCAACGACTCACAAAGTCAGGCTTTCAAAAAAGAAAAGAAAGGAGAGAAAGACAAGAGAGAGACTAAAGGGCGACAGTATGTCACCCAGTTTTTCAAAAGAAAAGGTGGGTGTGGTCCATGAGTGATGGAAATTAGTCTGTTAGCTAAGCGTAGTCCATTGTAAATAATAATTGTAATGTTTTGCTGACATTAAGTACTGTTAATATCTTCACAGAAAATTCAGAGGTTTTTCATTCCAATAATCTTTTAGCTGACATTTAATAAATGCAGGTACATTTTTTAGCAGCTATTCATACTAAATCAGTTGTCCCTCCCCCTGGTGCCAGGACCAGATCCATCTCTAGGCTCAGCAGCCCTGTCCCCCCATAAGGCTTTGCAGTCTTGCCATGCTGTAAATTGAAAGCCAGTTGGCTAGAAAGCTGGACTTCAAGGACTTGATCAGTGACTTTGCCTGTAGAAGGCCAGGCGCTGGGCTCTTGGTGAGTAAGGCTGAGCAAGGGCTCGTAATAACTGTTAAAGGGCAAGGTAACGATATTGGATCACTACACACAAGATGCATGATGAGAAAAAGACTGAGAACAGGTAATAGGCTCTGATTTAGCACCACCATCAGGCCTTTTCATTTCCATTTCCGTTTTGTTGTCCATTTACACTTTAATACCCGCTTATTTTGTAGTTGGTATGGATATTTAATAATAAAATCTGCTGCTTATGTCATTTTTTGTATTATAGCATTTTATAAATGATAATATTGGTGTTAATGTTCACTTTATTTTAATTTAACAGGTCATGTATATTTAAGTTATATTTATTTTTGATTTATGAATGTTCCATTCAAAAATGTTATTATTAAAAAGGCATGTACACCATAAAAGATGACTATTGAGGTCTATTGTCAGGAATGTTAGTGTTATCAAATAGTGAATTATACTGCAGCAGAATGTTGCACGTCTGCACAGTGTTATATTTTCACAGCTCAGTGTCAGTAAATACTGTGCAGTTAGTATTGGACTACAAGATAGTTGCAATCCTGTAAAGGTAGAGTTATTTAAAGCATAAATGGGTCGGTTGGGTTCTGGAGGTGTGCTTTTCCCTCTTCAAGCTACCTGACTTCACTCCTTCCACCTTTGAATTCCATGCCGTCACTGTAACCCATCCTATACAATTAACCATTGTTGTTCTCTACCGTCCACCAGGCGCCTTGGGGGACAACATGGAGGAATTAGATCATCTCCTCTCACACATCCCTGAAACTGGCCCTCCTGCTGTACTTCTCGGAGACTTCAACCTCCAGACAGGGAAGACACTTTCTCACTGTCTCCATCCCCACCAACTCATAAAGCTGGCAATGTCCTTGATCTCATATTCTCAAGGAGCTGCACTACCTCTAACCTCTCTGTAAACCCGCTTCACACCTCGGATCACTTTTTCATTTCATTCTCTCTACACCTTTCCAAACATAACAAACTAATCTCTTCTAACTCTGCACCTGTCCTCCGTAACCTTCGTTCCCTCTCCCCCTCTACCTTTGCCTCATCGGTGCTCTCAGCCCTCCCTTCCTCTGACTCGTTCCAACTCCTACCTCCAAACTCTGCTGCAGAAACTCTCCTCTCTACTCTTTCATCCTCTCTGGACTCTCTCTGTCCTCTCACATCTCGGCAGGCTCGTCAGTCCCCTCCTGCTCCCTGGCTAAATGACGCACTGCGTGCTAATAGAACCATCCTTCGGGCAGCAGAGCGGAAACGGTGGAAATCCAAACACCATGACGACCTCCTAACCTATCAGGCTCTCCTCTCCTCTTTCTCTGCTTCGATCTCTCAGGCAAGAAGCACTTTCTTTCAAGATAAGATCCATTCTTCCTATTCCAATCCCAAAAAACTATTTTCCATCTTCTCCACCCTCTTAGAACCCCCCAAAGCCCCTTCCCCCTCCTCCCTTCTTCCAAGCGACTTCGTTAACTACTTTGAAAAAAAGGTTGATATTCGCTCTTCTTTTTCTGACTCACCTTTACTCACCGCTGGGTCACCTGACCCACCGTTCACCCACACACTGACCTCCTTTACTCACCGCTGGGTCACCTGACCCACCGTTCACCCACACACTGACCTCCTTTACTCACCGCTGGGTCACCTGACCCACCGTTCACCCACACACTGACTCACCTTTACTCACCGCTGGGTCACCTGACCCACCGTTCACCCACACACTGACCTCCTTTACTCACCGCTGGGTCACCTGACCCACCGTTCACCCACACACTGACCTCCTTTACTCACCGCTGGGTCACCTGACCCACCCTCACCCACACACTGACTCCTTTACTCACCGCTGGGTCACCTGACCCACCGTTCACCCACACACTGACCTCCTTTACTCACCGCTGGGTCACCTGACCCACCGTTCACCCACACACTGACCTCCTTTACTCACCGCTGGGTCACCTGACCCACCGTTCACCCACACACTGACCTCCTTTACTCACCGCTGGGTCACCTGACCCACCGTTCACCCACACACTGACCTCCTTTACTCACCGCTGGGTCACCTGACCCACCGTTCACCCACACACTGACCTCCTTTACTCACCGCTGGGTCACCTGACCCACCGTTCACCCACACACTGACCTCCTTTACTCACCGCTGGGTCACCTGACCCACCGTTCACCCACACACTGACCTCCTTTACTCACCGCTGGGTCACCTGACCCACCGTTCACCCACACACTGACCTCCTTTACTCACCGCTGGGTCACCTGACCCACCGTTCACCCACACACTGACCTCCTTTACTCACCGCTGGGTCACCTGACCCACCGTTCACCCACACACTGACCTCCTTTACTCACCGCTGGGTCACCTGACCCACCGTTCACCCACACACTGACCTCCTTTACTCACCGCTGGGTCACCTGACCCACCGTTCACCCACACACTGACCTCCTTTACTCACCGCTGGGTCACCTGACCCACCGTTCACCCACACACTGACCTCCTTTTCCCCTCTCTCTCCAAGTGAGGTTCTTACCCTCATTACCTCTGCCCGTCCTACCACCTGTCCTCTGGACCCTGTCCCCTCAAACCTCCTTCAGACTATCGCTCCTGATATTCTACCGTTTCTCACCCATTTCATCAACACTTCTCTAACTTCTGGTCACTTTCCAAACAGTCTCAAGGAGGCAAGAGAAACCCTCTCCTAAAGAAACCCACTCTCAACCCGTCTGATGTTATAAACTACAGGCCTGTCTCTCTCCTCCCGTTCCTGTCTAAAACACTTGAACGCGCTGTCTTTAAACAACTCTCCTGTTATCTCCATCAGAACAACCTTCTGGATCCGCACCAGTCTGGTTTCAAGGCAGGTCACTCCACAGAAACTGCCCTCCTCGCTGTCTCTGAGGAACTGCACACGGCTAAAGCAGCCTCCCTCTCCTCTGTCATCATCCTTTTGGACCTGTCTGCTGCATTCGACACGGTGAACCATCAGATCCTCCTTCACACTCTCCAAGAACTTGGAGTTTCAGGCTCTGCACTTTCCCTCCTCACCTCATACCTCAAAGACCGCACCTACAGGGTAACTTGGAGAGGGTCCGAGTCCGACCCTTGTCAATTAACTACAGGGGTCCCTCAGGGCTCTGTCTTGGTCCCCTCCTCTTCTCTGTACACAAACTCGCTCGGATCAGTCATTAGCCCGCATGGTTTTCATACCACTGCTACGCTGACGACACCCAATTAATTCTGTCCTTTCCCCGCTCAGAGACCCAGGTCGTCGCACGCATCTCTGCTTGTCTAGCTGACATCTCTCAGTGGATGTCTGCTCACCACCTCAAGCTCAACCTTGACACTGAACTGCTTTTCCTTCCGGGAAAAGATTGTCCCACTCTTGACCTAACAATCAACATCGGCCCCTCTGTTGTTTCCCCGACTCAGACTGCAAGGAATCTGGGTGTGACCCTAGATAACAACCTGTCCTTCACTGCAAACATCGCTGCTACAACCCGCTGCTGCAGATACACGCTGTACAACATCAGGAGGATACGTCCCCTCCTGACCCAGAAAGCGACGCAGGTTCTGGCCCAGGCTCTCGTCATCTCACGCCTAGACTACTGCAACTCCCTCCTGGCTGGTCTACCTGCATGTGCCATCCGACCTCTGCAGCTCATCCAGAATGCAGCGGCTCGTCTGGTCTTCAACCTTCCTAAATGTTCCCACCCGCTCCTCCGCTCCCTTCACTGGCTTCCAGTAACTGCTAGAATCCACTTCAAGACACTGGTACTTGCGTACCATGCTGTGAATGGATCTGGCCCTTCCTACATCCAGGACATGGTTAAACTGTACACCCCAGCACGTGCACTCCGCTCTGCATCGGCCAAACGGCTCGCTGCACCCGCACTGCGAGGGGGACCCAAGTTCCCATCAGCAAAAACACGTGGGTTTGCTATCCTGGCTCCAAAATGGTGGAATGAGCTCCCCATTGACATCAGGACAGCAGAAAGCTTACACATCTTCCGGCGCAGACTGAAAACTCATCTCTTTCGACTCCACTTCGAGCGATAGAATGACTAACAAAGCACTTATATACTAACAAAGGACTGGCTTATCTAAAGCCAGCTGAGTAGCACTTGAAATGTTTTGGCTCTATGAAACCTGATGTTCTTATATGATTCTGTTTTCTTCTAGTTTGTATCTTGTTGGTCGAATGCACTTATTGTAAGTCGCTTTGGATAAAAGCCTCAGCTAAATGTAACGGTTACAGCAATTGTGCTTGGTTGGCGTGGTCTGTGCCTGGTGATGGGGCCCAATGTCCCTGGCGGCGCCCCTGAGTGTGGTGTAAGGTGTGTGTGTGTATAGTGTGGTGTAAGGTGTGTGTGTGTGTGTATAGTGTGGTGTAAGGTGTGTGTGTGTGTGTATAGCGTGGTGTAAGGTGTGTGTGTTTGTATAGTGTGGTGTAAGGTGTGTGTGTATAGTGTGGTGTAAGGTGTGTGTGTATAGTGTGGTGTAAGGTGTGTGTGTGTATAGTGTGGTGTAAGGTGTGTGTGTGTATAGTGTGGTGTAAGGTGTGTGTGTATAGTGTGGTGTAAGGTTGTGTGTGTGTATAGGTGGTGTAAGGTGTGGTGTGGGTGTATAGTGTGGTGTAAGGTGTGTGTGTGTGTATAGTGTGGTGTAAGGTGTGTGTGTGTGTGTGTATAGTGTGGTGTAAGGTGTGTGTGTGGGTGTATAGTGTGGTGTAAGGTGTGTGTGTGTGTATAGTGTGGTGTAAGGTGTGTGTGTGTGTATAGTGTGGTGTAAGGTGTGTGTGTGTGTATAGTGTGGGTGTAAGGTGTGTGTGTATAGTGTGGTGTAAGGTGTGTGTGTGTGTGATAGTGTGGTGGTAAGGTGTGTGTGTGTGTATAGTGGTGGTGTAAGGTGTGTGTGTATAGTGTGGTGTAAGGTGTGTGTGTGTGTGTGTTAGTGTGGTGTAAGGTGTGTGTGTGTATAGTGTGGTGTAAGGTGTGTGTGTATAGCGTGGTGTAGTGTGTGTGTGTGTGTATAGTGTGGTGTAAGGTGTGTGTGTGTGTGTGTATAGTGTGGTGTAAGGTGTGTGGTGTGTGTGTATAGTGTGGTGTTAGGTGTGTGTGTGTGTGTATAGCGTGGTGTAAGTGTGTGTGTTTGTATAGTGTGGTGTAGGTGTGTGTGTATAGTGTGGTGTAAGGTGTGTGTATAGTGTGGTGTAAGGTGTGTGTGTGTGTATAGTGTGGTGTAAGGTGTGTGTGTGTATAGTGTGGTGTCAGGTGTGTGTATAGTGTGGTGTAGTGTGTGTGTGTGTGTATAGTGGTGTAAGGTGTGTGTGTGGGTGTATAGTGTGGTGTAAGGTGTGTGTGTGTATGAGTGTGGTGTAAGGTGTGTGTGTGTGTGTGTATAGTGTGGTGTAAGGTGTGTGTGTGGGTGTATAGTGTGGTGTAAGGTGTGTGTGTGTGTATATGTGGTGTAAGGTGTGGTGTGTGTATAGTGTGGTGTAAGTTGTGTGTGTGTATAGTGTGGTGTAAGGTGTGTGTGTATAGTGTGGTGTAATGTGTGTGTGGTGTATAGTGTGGTGTAAGGTGTGTGTGTGTGTATAGTGTGGTGTAGGTGTGTGTGTATAGTGGTGGTACGGTGTGTGTGTGTGTGTGTTAGTGTGGTGTAAGGTTGTGTGTCTAGTGTGGTGTAAGGTGTGTGTGTATAGCGTGGTGTAAGGTGTGTGTGTGTGTGTGTATAGTGTGGTGTAAGGTGTGTGTGTGTGTGTGTATAGTGTGGTGTAAGGTGGTGTGTGTATAGTGTGGTGTAGGTGTGTGTGTATAGTGTGGTGTAAGGTGTGTGTGTGTGTGTATAGTGTGGTGTAGGTGTGTGTGTGTGTGTATAGTGTGTGTGTAAGGTGTGTGTGTATAGTGTGGTGTAAGGTGTGTGTGTGTGTGTGTGTATAGTTGTGGTAAGGTGTGTGTGTGTATAGTGTGGTGTAAGGTGTGTGTCTTTGTGTTGTGTGTGTGTGTGTGTATAGTGTGGTGTAAGGTGTGTGTGTGTATAGCGGGTGGTAAGTGTGTGTGTGTAGTCTTGTGTGTGTGTGTGTGTGGGTGATAGTGTGGTGTAAGGTGTGTGTGTGTGTGTGTATAGTGTGGTGTAAGTGTGGTGTGTGTGTATAGTGTGGTGTAAGTGTGTGTGTGTGTATAGTGTGGTGTAAGGTGTGTGTGTGTATAGTGTGGTGTAAGGTGTGTGTGTGTGGGTATAGTGTGTGTAGGTGTGTGTGTGTGTGTATAGTGTGGTGTAAGGTGTGTGTGTGTATAGTGTGGTGTAAGGTGTGGTGTGTGTGTGTATAGGTGGTGTAAGGTGTGTGTGTGTGTGTGTGTGTGTATAGTGTGGTGTAAGGTGTGTGTGTGTGTGTGTATAGTGTGGTGTAAGGTGTGTGTGTGGGTGTATAGTGTGGTGTAAGGTTGTGTGTGTGTAGTGTGGTGTAAGGTGTGTGGTGTGTGTGTGTGTGTGTGTGTATAGTGTGGTGTAAGGTGTGTGTGTGTATAGTGTGGTGTAAGGTGTGTGTGTGTGTGTGTGTGTGTGTGTATAGTGTGGTGTACGGTGTGTGTGTATAGTGTGGTGTAAGGTGTGTGTGTGTGTGTGTATAGTGTGGTGTAAGGTGTGTGTGTGTGTATAGTGTGGTGTAAGGTGTGTGTGTGTGTGTGTATAGTGTGGTGTACGGGGTGTGTGTGTGTGTGTGTGTGTGTGTATAGTGTGTGTAAGGTGTGTGTGTGTGTGTGTGATAGTGTGGTGTAAGGTGTTGTGTGTGTGTGTGTGTGTGGTGTTAGTGTGGTGTAAGGTGTGTGTTGTGTGTGTGTGTGTATAGTGTTGTGGTACGGTGTGTGTGTGTGTGTGTGTGTGTGTATAGTGTGGTGTAAGTGTGTGTGTGTGTGTGTGTATAGTGTGGTGTAAGGTGTGTGTGTGTGTGTGTGTGCGTGTGTATAGTGTGGTGTAAGGTGTGTGTGTGTGTGTATAGTGGTGTAAGGTGTGGTGTGTGTGTGTGTGTGTGTGTGTGTATAGTGTGGTGTAAGGTGTGTGTTGTGTGGTGTATAGTGTGGTGTACGGTGTGTGTGTGTGTGTGTGTGTGTGTGTGTATAGTGTGGTGTCGGTGTGTGTGTGTGTGTGTGTATAGTGTGGTGTAAGTGTGTGTGTGTGTGTGTATAGTGTGGTGTACGGTGTGTGTGTGTGTGTGTGTGTGTGTGTGTATAGTGTGGTGTAAGGTGTGTGTGTGTGTGTGTGTATAGTGTGGTGTACGGTGTGTGTGTGTGTGTGTGTGTGTGTGTATAGTGTGGTGTAAGGTGTGTGTGTGTGTGTGTGTATAGTGTGGTGTAAGGTGTGTGTGTGTGTGTGTATAGTGTGGTGTAAGGTGTGTGTGTGTGTGTGTGTATAGTGTGGTGTAAGGTGTGTGTGTGTGTGTGTGTATAGTGTGTTGTAAGGTGTGTGTGTGTGTGTATAGTGTGGTGTAAGGTGTGTGTGTGTGTGTGTGTGTGTGTATAGTGTGGTGTAAGGTGTGTGCAAAGAAAGTCAGAATTCCTAGATTTTTTCTGAACAACTTGTGTTTTGAGTAATTCCGAAAAATTCAGAATTTTCAGAATAAGTCAGGATTTTGAAATCGGAGAAGAATTCACAGGAAATGTTCTTTGTGAAAAATCTAAGATTTTCAATTTTCAGAAATGCAAGGATTTTGCGATTTTTAGAAAAGTCAGACATTTGAGATTTCAAAATGTCATATTTGAGAACATTTTACAGAACATTTTATGGGTGCAGGTTCTCTCTCTGTATAGTGAGATTAAATCTGCTGCTTGCATGTGATTGGCCAGAGGTCAGCTGGTCAGAGATTATGAGCTCTGATTGGCTTAGAATATCTGCTGCCCTGGAGACACCTGGAGGGAAACAGGAGAACAGGAGTCACACTTGAGGCCTGCAGAACCCTGCAGAACCTAGGACTATCCTGCAGAACCTAGGACTATCCTGCAGAACCTAGGACTGACCTGCAGAACCCTACAGGACCGTCAGGTGATCTGATCAGGACTGGAACAGAACCGTTCTCCGGTCTCTGTCCCTCAGTCTTAATGGGATTATAGAGGAGAGAGTGGATTAGCTGCTTCAGACGTCCCTGAGACACAGGAATAGAGCCGAGCCTGCAGAGGCATCGCAGACACACACAGACACACAACTGATGCACAACAGACACACACAGACACACAACTGATGCACAACAGACACACAACTGATGCACAACTGATGCAAAACAGACACACAACTGATGCACAACAGACACACACAGACACACAACTGATGCACAACAGACACACACAGACACACAACTGATGCACAACAGGCACACACAGAGACACAACTGATGCACAACAGACACACACAGACACACAACTGATGCACAACAAACACACACAGACACACAACAGACACACACAGACACACAACTGATGCACAACAAACACACACAGACACACAACTGATGCACAACAGACACACACAGATACACAACAGACACACACACATACACACAAACACAACTGATGCACAACAGACACACACAGACTCACAACAGACACACACAGACACACAACTGATGCACAACAGACACATCTGACTTCAGACTGATCTGCTGGACTTCAGAGGGATCTGCTGGACTTCAGAGGGATCTGCTGGACTTCAGAGGGATCTGCTGGACTTCAGGGGGATCTGCTGGACTTCAGGGGGATCTGCTGGACTTCAGAGGGATCTGCTGGACTTCAGGGGGATCTGCTGGACTTCAGAGGGATCTGCTGGACTTCAGAGGGATCTGCTGGACTTCAGAGGGATCTGCTGGACTTCAGAGTGATCTGCTGGACTTCAGGGGGATCTGCTGGACTTCAGGGGAATCTGCTGGACTTCAGACTGATCTGCTGGACTTCAGAGTGATCTGCTGGACTTCAGGGGGATCTGCTGGACTTCAGGGGGATCTGCTGGACTTCAGAGGGATCTGCTGGACTTCAGAGTGATCTGCTGGACTTCAGGGGGATCTGCTGGACTTCAGAGGGATCTGCTGGACTTCAGGGGGATCTGCTGGACTTCAGACTGATCTGCTGGACTTCAGAGGGATCTGCTGGACTTCAGGGGGATCTGCTGGACTTCAGAGTGATCTGCTGGACTTCAGAGGGATCTGCTGGACTTCAGAGGGATCTGCTGGACTTCAGAGGGATCTGCTAGACTTCAGGGGGATCTGCTGGACTTCAGAGTGATCTGCTGGACTTCAGGGGGATCTGCTGGACTTCAGGGGGATCTGCTGGACTTCAGGGGGATCTGCTGGACTTCAGAGGGATCTGCTGGACTTCAGAGGGATCTGCTGGACTTCAGGGGGATCTGCTGGACTTCAGGGGGATCTGCTGGACTTCAGAGGGATCTGCTGGACTTCAGGTAGCGCGGGTCGAGGTTTAATTGCAAAAATCTTGACAATCTCCACCAGCTAACAACAGGCTAACAGTAGCATAACAACAGGCTAACAGTAGCATAACAACAGGCTAACAGTAGCATAACAACAGGCTAACAGCAGCATAACAACAGGCTAACAACAGGCTAACAGCAGCCTAACAACAGGCTAACAACAGGCTAACAGCAGCATAACAACAGGCTAACAGCAGGCTAACAGCAGCCTAACAACAGGCTAACAACAGGCTAACAGCAGCATAACAACAGGCTAACAACAGGCTAACAGCAGCATAACAACAGGCTAACAACAGGCTAACAGCAGCATAACAACAGGCTAACAACAGGCTAACAGCAGCCTAACAACAGGCTAACAACAGGCTAACAGCAGCCTAACAACAGGCTAACAACAGGCTAACAGCAGCATAACAACAGGCTAACAACAGGCTAACAGCAGCATAACAACAGGCTAACAGCAGCATAACAACAGGCTAACAACAGGCTAACAGCAGCCTAACAACAGGCTAACAACAGGCTAACAGCAGGCTAACAGTAGCATAACAACAGGCTAACAGCAGCCTAACAACAGGCTAACAGCAGGCTAACAGTAGCATAACAACAGGCTAACAGCAGCCGAACAACAGGCTAACAACAGGCTAACAGCAGCCTAACAACAGGCTAACAACAGGCTAACAGCAGCCTAACAACAGGCTAACAACAGGCTAACAACAGGCTAACAACAGGCTAACAACAGGTTAGCAGCAGCAGTTAGCAGGAAGCTAGTTTGAGCTAACAGACAGAGAGATGGGATCGGAGACAGGAAGTTACAGGAAGGCGTGAGAAGCAGCAAACAGCACCTCTTCTGAAGCCCCGCCCCCTTCTGAAGCCCGTCTCCTTCATGGCCCTCAGACACCTGTGAGTACTCTTTGTGTGTGTGTGTGTGTGTGTGGTGTGTGTGTGTGTGTGTGTGTGTGTGTAAAGCTGCTTAGTACAGAGGGATTAGAGGCGACACGTTGAGTCTCTCTGAGGTTAAGCTGTTCCATGTACCTGTAGAGCAGCACACAGAGGGGGAGGAGATTAAGTGTGTGTGTGTGTGGTGTGAGTCTGTGTGGTGTGTGTGTGGAACAGGAAATCTGACCTCTGACCCATGTGTCCTGTTGCTAGGAGACATGGACGGCCAATGGTGGGACGGCGAGGCTGCACCGATGTCTTTGGTAAGCCCCACCCCTCTAAGCCCCGCCCCCTCCTTCCTGTTCGGTGTCAGGTGTCACATATTGGCTGAAATCAACTGATGCTGTTGCTTAGCGACCACACGTGTTTACATTCTCATCAGCATCCGGTCACCTGGCAACCATCAAAGGATGGAGAGCGTCTGATTGGTCGGATCGTGCTGAACAAGAGGATGAAGGACGGGTCGATTCCTGCAGACACCGGAGCCCTGCTGGGACTCAAGGTGAGACTCCTCCTCTTCCTCCTCCTCTCTCTCCTCCTCCTCCTCCTCTCTGATGCTTTGCTCATGTGTTCAGGTTGTTGGGGGGAAGATGACAGAGTCTGGTCGTCTCTGTGCGTTCATCACGAAGGTGAAGAAAGGAAGTCTGGCTGACACTGTGGGGCAGCTGAGACCAGGTAACACACACACACACACACACACACACAGGGCTGCCCCTGGCCAACTTGTGGCCCCGCGGGTCTGTGTCATTCATGTGTTGCGAGCGGGGGCTAGTGGAGCACCGGAGCCTCGCAGCGGGACACTGTGGAGCGCAGATGAGGCCCAAAGCAGTCTGTACACACACACACACACACACACACACACACACACACACCGGAACTAACCCTCTCTCAGGTGATCAGGTTCTGGAGTGGAACGGTCAGGTTCTGCAGGGAGCCTCGTTTAACGAAGTCTACAACGTTATCCTGGACTCACAACCTGAGCCTCAGGTGGAGCTGATGGTGTCCCGCCCCCTCAGGTACACACACACACACACACACACACACACACACACACACACACCTGATGTTCTGTTGACACGTTACTCTTCTGTTCCTCAGAGAGGTTTCCAGAACAGACGGCTTCCTGCTGGACTCCAGTAAGTTCATCAACACAGACACACAACTACTGACACCAGAGACACACACAGACTCCCTCTCTTGATATACAAGAGAGGGAGTCTGTGTGTGTCTCTGGTGGACCAATCAGAGAACAATCTGAGCCGACAGCTGTCACAATATATATATAGATTTAATATTTGAACAGTGTCCTTCACGTGCTGATATACAAGAGAGGAAGTTACACAGTCACAAGATGGAGGAATAGAAAGCAGTATTCAATGTTTAGTTCTGACTTTTTTTTCTCAATTTTCTTTTTTTTTTTTTTCAGAATTCTGAATTTTTCTCAGAATCAATAAATTCTGAATTTTTCTCAAAATCCTGACTTTTTCTCAAAATCAATAAATTCTGACTTTTTCTCAAAATCCTGACTTTTTCTCAAAATCAATAAATTCTGACTTTTCTCAAAATCAATAAATGTCTGACTTTTTCTCAAATCAATCAATTCTGACTTTTTCTCAAAATCAATCAATTCTGACTTTTTCTCAAAATCAATAAATGTCTGACTTTTTCTCAAAATCAATCAATTCTGACTTTTTCTCAAAATCAATAAATGTCTGACTTTTTCTCAAAATCAATAAATTCTGACTTTTTCAAAAATTCTGACTTTTTCTCAAAATTCTGACTTTTTCTCAAAATTCTGTATTTTTCTAAACATTTCAAAATCCTGAGTTTTTACTCAAAATTCTGACTTCTTCTGAATACTTAAAATGTTAATGATCACTGGTCTCCAGCTTGAGCTTCAACCTCAGGATCCATGTATCTGTGATCCTCTCCAGAATGGAAGGAGTCATCACATACAGAGCATCAACTAGTTCCTGAACAGTGTCCTTCACATGCTGATATCCAAGAGAGGGAGTTACACAGTCACAAGATGGAGGAATAGAAAGTAGTATTCAATGTTTACTTCAGATTAGCTCCACGTCAGAAATGATCATGCTTGTCATATGTCTCTCTCCATAGAGGCTGAATCATCATGTTAATCACATAGCTATCATATGCCTCAAACAGTCCTGATGCTCTTCTAGGTAATCATACATCCTGTCATGTTCACAGCTACAGTTGGGATACCTTTGTTAGCATGCTACTCTCAGATTGGAAGAGGACATTCAGTGTTTTCCCAACACGACAACAACCTCTAACACCAGACAACCACTAACACCAGACAACCACTAACACCAGACAACCACTAACACCAGACAACCACTAACACCAGACAACCACTAACACCAGACAACAACCACTAACACCAGACAACCACTAACACCAGACAACCACCACTAACACCAGACAACCACTAACACCAGACAACAACCACTAACACCAGACAACCACTAACACCAGACAACCACTAACACCAGACAACCACTAACACCAGACAACCACTAACACCAGACAACCACTAACACCAGACAACCACTAACACCAGACAACCACCACTAACACCAGACAACAACCACTAACACCAGACAACCACTAACACCAGACAACCACTAACACCAGACAACCACCACTAACACCAGACAACCACTAACACCAGACAACAACCACTAACACCAGACAACCACTAACACCAGACAACCACCACTAACACCAGACAACCACTAACACCAGACAACCACCACTAACACCAGACAACCACTAACACCAGACAACCACCACTAACACCAGACAACCACTAACACCAGACAACAACCACTAACACCAGACAACCACTAACACCAGACAACCACCACTAACACCAGACAACCACTAACACCAGACAACAACCACTAACACCAGACAACAACCACTAACACCAGACAACCACTAACACCAGACAACCACTAACACCAGACAACCACTAACACCAGACAACAACCACTAACACCAGACAACCACTAACACCAGACAACCACTAACACCAGACAACCACTAACACCAGACAACCACTAACACCAGACAACCACCACTAACACCAGACAACCACTAACACCAGACAACCACTAACACCAGACAACCACTAACACCAGACAACAACCACTAACACCAGACAACCACTAACACCAGACAACCACTAACACCAGACAACCACTAACACCAGACAACCACTAACACCAGACAACCACTAACACCAGACAACCACTAACACCAGACAACCACCACTAACACCAGACAACCACTAACACCAGACAACCACTAACACCAGACAACAACCACTAACACCAGACAACCACTAACACCAGACAACAACCACTAACACCAGACAACAACCTCTAACACCAGACAACCACTAACACCAGACAACAACCACTAACACCAGACAACCACTAACACCAGACAACCACTAACACCAGACAACAACCACTAACACCAGACAACCACCACTAACACCAGACAACCACTAACACCAGACAACAACCACTAACACCAGACAACCACTAACACCAGACAACAACCACTAACACCAGACAACCACTAACACCAGACAACCACTAACACCAGACAACCACTAACACCAGACAACAACCACTAACACCAGACAACCACTAACACCAGACAACAACCACTAACACCAGACAACCACTAACACCAGACAACCACTAACACCAGACAACCACTAACACCAGACAACCTCTAACACCAGACAACCACTAACACCAGACAACCACTAACACCAGACAACCACTAACACCAGACAACCACTAACACCAGACAACCACTAACACCAGACAACAACCACTAACACCAGACAACCACCACTAACACCAGACAACCACTAACACCAGACAACCACTAACACCAGACAACCACTAACACCAGACAACAACCACTAACACCAGACAACCACTAACACCAGACAACCACTAACACCAGACAACCACTAACACCAGACAACAACCACTAACACCAGACAACCACTAACACCAGACAACAACCACTAACACCAGACAACCACTAACACCAGACAACCACTAACACCAGACAACCACTAACACCAGACAACCACTAACACCAGACAACAACCACTAACACCAGACAACAACCTCTAACACCAGACAACCACTAACACCAGACAACCACCACTAACACCAGACAACCACTAACACCAGACAACAACCACTAACACCAGACAACAACCACTAACACCAGACAACCACTAACACCAGACAACCACCACTAACACCAGACAACCACTAACACCAGACAACCACTAACACCAGACAACCACTAACACCAGACAACCACTAACACCAGACAACAACCACTAACACTAGACAACCACTAACACCAGACAACCACTAACACCAGACAACCACTAACACCAGACAACAACCACTAACACCAGACAACCACTAACACCAGACAACAACCACTAACACCAGACAACAACCACTAACACCAGACAACCACTAACACCAGACAACCACTAACACCAGACAACCACTAACACCAGACAACCACTAACACCAGACAACCACTAACACCAGACAACCACTAACACCAGACAACCACTAACACCAGACAACCACCACTAACACCAGACAACAACCACTAACACCAGACAACCACTAACACCAGACAACAACCACTAACACCAGACAACAACCACTAACACCAGACAACCACTAACACCAGACAACCACCACTAACACCAGACAACCACTAACACCAGACAACCACTAACACCAGACAACCACTAACACCAGACAACCACTAACACCAGACAACAACCACTAACACCAGACAGCCACTAACACCAGACAACCACTAACACCAGACAACCACTAACACCAGACAACAACCACTAACACCAGACAACCACTAACACCAGACAACAACCACTAACACCAGACAACAACCACTAACACCAGACAACCACTAACACCAGACAACAACCACTAACACCAGACAACCACTAACACCAGACAACAACCACTAACACCAGACAACAACCACTAACACCAGACAACCACTAACACCAGACAACCACTAACACCAGACAACCACTAACACCAGACAACCACTAACACCAGACAACAACCACTAACACCAGACAACCACTAACACCAGACAACAACCACTAATACCAGACAACCACTAACACCAGACAACCACTAACACCAGACAACCACTAACACCAGACAACAACCACTAACACCAGACAACCACTAACACCAGACAACAACCACTAACACCAGACAACCACTAACACCAGACAACCACTAACACCAGACAACAACCTCTAACACCAGACAACAACCTCTAACACCAGACAACAACCACTAACACCAGACAACCACTAACATCAGACAACCACCACTAACACCAGACAACCACTAACACCAGACAACCACCACTAACACCAGACAACAACCACTAACACCAGACAACCACTAACACCAGACAACCACCACTAACACCAGACAACCACCACTAACACCAGACAACCACCACTAACACCAGACAACCACCACTAACACCAGACAACCACTAACACCAGACAACCACTAACACCAGACAACCACTAACACCAGACAACAACCACTAACACCAGACAACCACTAACACCAGACAACAACCACTAACACCAGACAACCACTAACACCAGACAACCACTAACACCAGACAACCACTAACACCAGACAACCACTAACACCAGACAACCACTAACACCAGACAACCACTAACACCAGACAACCAACCACTAACACCAGACAACAACCTCTAACACCAGACAACCACTAACACCAGACAACCACTAACACCAGACAACCACCACTAACACCAGACAACCACTAACACCAGACAACCACCACTAACACCAGACAACCACTAACACCAGACAACCACCACTAACACCAGACAACCACTAACACCAGACAACAACCACTAACACCAGACAACCACTAACACCAGACAACCACCACTAACACCAGACAACCACTAACACCAGACAACCACCACTAACACCAGACAACAACCACTAACACCAGACAACCACTAACACCAGACAACCTCTAACACCAGACAACCACTAACACCAGACAACCACCACTAACACCAGACAACCACTAACACCAGACAACCACTAACACCAGACAACAACCACTAACACCAGACAACCACTAACACCAGACAACAACCACTAACACCAGACAACCACTAACACCAGACAACCACTAACACCAGACAACCACTAACACCAGACAACCACTAACACCAGACAACCACTAACACCAGACAACCACTAACACCAGACAACCACCACTAACACCAGACAACAACCTCTAACACCAGACAACCACTAACACCAGACAACCACTAACACCAGACAACCACCACTAACACCAGACAACCACTAACACCAGACAACCACCACTAACACCAGACAACCACTAACACCAGACAACCACCACTAACACCAGACAAACAACACCAGACAACACCACTAACACCAGACAACCACTAACACCAGACAACCACCACTAACAGACAACCACTAACACCAGACAACCACCACTAACACCAGACAACAACCACTAACACCAGACAACCACTAACACCAGACAACCTCTAACACCAGACAACCACTAACACCAGACAACCACCACTAACACCAGACAACCACTAACACCAGACAACCACTAACACCAGACAACCACTAACACCAGACAACCACTAACACCAGACAACAAGGACCACACAGAGACTGAAAGTGTTTTCTTCTCTCCAGGTTTACCCATCAGCCCCGGCGTTCTCTCCAACCAGGTTTCTGTAAGTTTACCCAGCATGCACTGCACCATCACACTGCACATCAGCCAATCAGCTCTCAGTTAACTGCGTTTCCGTGGTGATGTGTTTCAGACCAGCAACAGGCGTCCTCTGGTCCCAGGATCCAGGTACTGTAGAGGGTTCTCCTCTGGGTTCTCCTATGGGTTCTCCTCTGGGTTCTCCTCTGGGGTTCTCCTGTGGGTTCTCCTGTGGGGGTTCTCCTCTCTGGTTCTCTTCTCTTGGTTCTCCTCTCCTCTCTTTGTTCTCCTCTGGGTTCCTCTCTCTTACTTCCTCTCGCAGGGTTCTCCTCTCTTTGTTCTCCGCTGGGTTCCTCTCTCTTACTTCCTCTCTCAGGGTTCTCCTCTCTTGGTTCTCCTCTCCTCTCTTTGTTCTCCTCTGGGTTCCTCTCTCTTACTTCTCTCTCTCAGGGTTCTCCTCTCTCTTTGTTCTCCTCTGGTTCCTCTCTCTTACTTCCTCTCTCAGGGTTCTCCTCTCTTGGTTCTCCTCTCCTCTCTTTGTTCTCCTCTGG
The DNA here is from genome assembly GCA_031216635.1 of Dissostichus eleginoides. Classification (NCBI taxonomy): domain Eukaryota; kingdom Metazoa; phylum Chordata; class Actinopteri; order Perciformes; family Nototheniidae; genus Dissostichus; species Dissostichus eleginoides. The sequence goes on along the minus strand of JASDAP010000034.1, from coordinate 809,164 downwards.
GTTCCTCTCTCTTACTTCCTCTCTCAGGGTTCTCCTCTCTTTGTTCTCCTCTGGGTTCCTCTCTCTTACTTCGTCTCTCAGGGTTCTCCTCTCTTGGTTCTCCTCTCCTCTCTTTGTTCTCCTCTGGGTTCCTCTCTCTTACTTCCTCTCTCAGGGTTCTCCTCTCCTCTCTTTGTTCTCCTCTGGGTTCCTCTCTCTTACTTCCTCTCTCAGGGTTCTCCTCTCCTCTTCTCCCTGGAGTACCTGAGGACTGAGTGCCTTACTCAAGGCACACTAGTGTTGGTGTTCCTCACAACCTTCCGATCTTCAGCCCACCTCACTATCCATTTGACCACCACTATCTTTGTTCTCCTCGGGGTTCCTATCTCTTACTTCCTCTCTCTTGGTTCTCCTGTCTGGGTTTTCCTCTCTGGGTTCTCCTCTGGGTTCTCCAGTGTTCTCCAGTGTTCTGTCCTCTTCCAGGTGAAGCTCTGGTATGATAAAGTGGGCCATCAGCTGATCGTGACGGTTCTTGGAGCAAAGAGTCCTGTCCGGCCGACAGCCGACCGAGGAACCCGTTCGTTAAGATCTACTTCCTGCCGGACCGCAGGTGAGAACATGAGAACCCGTTCGTTAAGATTTACTTCCTGCCGGACCGCAGGTGAAAACATGAGAACCGGTTCTGATAGCTAATCCTCCGGTAAACACCTGATTCAGGGTCGTGTGCACACAGGAAGTGAGGGGGAAGACCTTTCAGAATAAAAGAGGAGACAAACAGCTTTATGTGTAGCATCAAAATATAAAACCTTATAAAATAATAAAGGGAACAATAAAGAAGCCCCGCCTCCTGTCATTAAGCCCCGCCTCCTGTCATTAAGCACCGCCTCCTATCATTTAGCCCTTATTATCTCTTTCTCTTTATGTAAGTCAATGGGAAAAAGTATTTTTGAGCCAAAGTGTCGTCAGGAGGCCATCTTCATCTCATTATGCTGCTTCCCCCCCTCTCCCCCTCTCCCCCCCCTCAGTGATGAGTCTCTCTGATTGACAGACCCTCTCCCTCTCTCTCCCCCCCTCCCTCAGTGATCGGAGCTACCGCAGGACGAAGACAGTCAGAAAGTCTCTGGATCCTCGATGGAACCAGACGTTCATGTTCTCCTCCGTGCAGAACAGAGACCTGAGGGAGAGGAACCTGGAGCTGACTGCCTGGGACCAGGGGGGGGAGGAGCTACTGCTGGGGGAGGTAACCAATCAGGGGGGAGGAGCTACTGCTGGGGGAGGTAACCAATCAGGGGGGAGGAGCTACTGCTGGGGGAGGTAACCAATCAGGGGGGAGGAGCTACTGCTGGGGGAGGTAACCAATCAGGGGGGAGGAGCTACTGCTGGGGGAGGTAACCTGTCAGAAAAGTATTCTCATCAAAATATAGTGAAAGTAGCGACAGTGAAAGTAGTCATTGTGCAGATTGGTCCATTTCAGAATAATATATATGATATGTTTTATAATGATTGATCATGAAAGTGTTCTCAAAGCTGGTAAAGGTGCAGCTAGTTTGAATGGCTTTGTATACTGCAGGGTAGCTTGAGGATTTACTCCAGGTGGAATTAAAGTCCGATTTAACACTTGGTTATATTTCACATCATTCATCCACATCTGTGAAGTAACTAAAGGGATTACATACATGTAGTGGAGGAGTAGTACTCCATGTACCTCTGAACTGTAGAGGAGAAGTACACCATGTACCTCTGAACTGTAGAGGAGTAGAAGTACACCATGTACCTCTGAACTGTAGAGGAGTAGAAGTACACCATGTACCTCTGAACTGTAGAGGAGTAGAAGTACACAGAAGCATAAAATGTAAATACTCATGTAAAGTACAAGTACCTCTGAAGTGTACTTAAGTACTTGAGTAAATGTACAGTTACTCCCCCCAGGTGATCGTCCAGCTGGACTCGGCTCTCCTGGATGATCAGCCTCACTGGTACAAACTGCAGCTGCCCATCACCCCCCCCATCCTGCAGAGGAGGGGTCTGCAGAGTGAGACACACACACACACACACTCACACACACAGACACTTTGATGGTTATATTATAACATTTATTCCATGTCCTTTATACATTTCTTCATCTTGTTTTTTCTTCTGTTTAACTTTTTTCCCATGATGCTTTGCCAGACAAAGGTCCTTACTATAACGCAGGTAAAAAGTGTGTGTGTGTGTGTGTGTGTGTGTGTGTGTGTGTGTGTGTGTGTGTGTGTGTGTGTGTGTGTGTGTGTGTGTGTGTGTGTGTGTGTGTGTGTGTGTTATAGATTAATGTCCTTTAACCTCTCTGTTTCTCAGGCGCTCCCAGGATCAGTGAGTTTGAAGAGGATGGCATCGGGTCGTCTCAGGTGAACTACACCTCCCAGCATGCACTACACCTTCCAGCATGCACTGCAGCTCAACATTAAATATACTATATGTATAAGTATGATTTATTGATTTTATTTTTTTCCATGCAGACTACCGGCTGAGTGGGCGGGACTTCCACAGCTCCACCCAATCAGTGCCGGAACAGGTCATGATGGCGTCCAATCAGAGTGCTCGTTCAGACCTAGTTCGGATGAGGTCACGGTCTCCGAGCCAGTCCTCCCCCCTCAGGTAAAGCAGTTACTACACCTGTATTCAAAGTCTCCTATCATGCAAAAGTCACTTTCTGATGTCTTTTCTACATCACCATGTGTCCCCGGTGTGTCAGGAGACTCACAAAGTGATGTCTTCTCTACATCACCATGTGTCCCCGGTGTGTCAGGAGACTCACAAAGTGATGTCTTCTCTACATCACCATGTGTCCCCGGTGTGTCAGGAGACTCACAAGTGATGTCTTCTCTACATCACCATGTGTCCCCGGTGTGTCAGGAGACTCACAAAGTGATGTCTTCTCTACATCACCATGTGTCCCCGGTGTGTCAGGAGACTCACAAAGTGATGTCTTCTCTACATCACCATGTGTCCCCGGTGTGTCAGGAGACTCACAAAGTGATGTCTTCTTACATCACCATGTGTCCCCGGTGTGTCAGGAGACTCACAAAGTGATGTCTTCTCTACATCACCATGTGTCCCCGGTGTGTCAGGAGACTCACAAAGTGATGTCTTCTCTACATCACCATGTGTCCCCGGTGTGTCAGGAGACTCACAAAGTGATGTCTTCTCTACATCACCATGTGTCCCCGGTGTGTCAGGAGACTCACAAAGTGATGTCTTCTCTACATCACCATGTGTCCCCGGTGTGTCAGGAGACTCACAAAGTGATGTCTTCTCTACATCACCATGTGTCCCCGGTGTGTCAGGAGACTCACAAAGTGATGTCTTCTCTACATCACCATGTGTCCCCGGTGTGTCAGGAGACTCACAAAGTGATGTCTTCTCTACATCACCATGTGTCCCCGGTGTGTCGGTCAGGAGACTCACAAAGTGATGTCTTCTCTACATCACCACGTGTCCCCGGTGTGTCAGGAGACTCACAAAGTGATGTCTTCTCTACATCACCATGTGTCCCCGGTGTGTCAGGAGACTCACAAAGTGATGTCTTCTCTACATCACCATGTGTCCCCGGTGTGTCAGGAGACTCACAAAGTGATGTCTTCTCTACATCACCATGTGTCCCCGGTGTGTCCCGGTGTGTCAGGAGACTCACAAAGTGATGTCTTCTCTACATCACCATGTGTCCCCGGTGTGTCCCCGGTGTGTCAGGAGACTCTCAAAGTGTCAGGAAACAAACCCCTCTCTCTTCTCCTCCGTACCCACATCTCTAAAAACGGGGAACAACGGAGCTGATCCAGATTTGCTGCGTCATGACGACATTACTAAAATGTGGGCGGGCTTACACCCATGGGCCAATCAGAAACGTTGCTGTCAGAAACAATGAGACGTGTTCTGGAAGTAATATGGTCTGTGTTTACATTAGCATGCTAACACTCAGAGCTAACCTGTAGTAGTTTTTTTAAAGCTACAGACCCAGAATCATGTCTTTAGTAACAGCTGAGAGAGGGGGGGGAGGCTACAATGATCTGTTTGGTGTTTGGAGCAGGACACTTCAGAGACATGTCTTTAGTAACAGCTGAGAGAGAGGGGGGGAGGCTACAATGATCTGTTTGGGGTTTGGAGCAGGACACTTCAGAGACATGTCTTTAGTAACAGCTGAGAGAGAGGGGGGGAGGCTACAATGATCTGTTTGGTGTTTGGAGCAGGACACTTCAGAGACATGTCTTTAGTAACAGCTGAGAGAGAGGGGGGGAGGCTACAATGATCTGTTTGGTGTTTGGAGCAGGACACTTCAGAGACATGTTTTTATATCTGAGACCTTTAATATATGCCTGACCTCAGCAGTAACCCTCTGTACCCGCTGTACCGCGAGGACGCCGTGCGGCTTCTGCGTGGATCCGGACTCAACCGGGCCTCGTCTGATGCCGGGCAGTACAGCAGCCTGGAGAGGTACCTGACCCCTGACCCTGACCCTAAACCAGACCTGACCCCTGACCCTGAGCCCTGGCCCTAAACCAGACCTGAAACTGAGCATGTAGTACTAATTAAAGTCTGTGTTTCAGGAGATCTCTGAGGAGGATGTCCGTCGCCAACTCTCTCGATTCTCCTGGGAGGTACTGCAACTGTAGTAGAAATACACAAATGTTGTACTTTAGTACATGTGGTCTCAATAGTTGCAGTAGTTGTACCAGTTATAGTAGTTTGCAGTAATTGTAGTAGTTGCAGTAGTTGCAGTAGTTGCAGTGGTTGCAGTAGTTGCAGTGGTTGCAGTAGTTGCTGTATTTGCAGTAGTTGCTGTATTTGCAGTAGTTGCAGTAGTTGCTGTAGTTGCAGTATTTGCAGTGGTTGCAGTAGTTGCAGTAGTTGCAGTAGTTGCTGTATTTGCAGTAGTTGCTGTATTTGCAGTAGTTGCAGTAGTTGCTGTAGTTGCAGTATTTGCAGTGGTTGCAGTAGTTGCAGTAGTTGCAGTAGTTGCAGTAGTTGCAGTGGTTGCAGTAGTTGCTGTATTTGCAGTGGTTGCAGTAGTTGTAGTAGTTGCAGTGGTTGCAGTAGTTGCTGTAGTTGCAGTATTTGCAGTGGTTGCAGTAGTTGCAGTAGTCACAGTAGTTGTAGTAGTTGCAGTGGTTGCAGTAGTTGCAGTAGTTGCAGTAGTTGCTGTATTTGCAGTAGTTGCTGTATTTGCAGTGGTTGCAGTAGTTGCAGTAGTTGCAGTAGTTGCAGTAGTTGCTGTATTTGCAGTAGTTGCAGTAGTTGCAGTAGTTGCAGTAGTTGCTGTATTTGCAGTAGTTGCACTAGTTGCAGTAGTTGCAGTAGTTGCACTAGTTGCAGTAGTTGCACTAGTTGCAGTAGTTGCAGTAGTTGCTGTATTTGCAGTAGTTGCAGTAGTTGCAGTAGTTGCAGTAGTTGCTGTATTTGCAGTAGTTGCACTAGTTGCAGTAGTTGCAGTAGTTGCTGTAGTTGCACTAGTTGCTGTATTTGCAGTAGTTGCACTAGTTGCAGTAGTTGCAGTAGTTGCTGTATTTGCAGTAGTTGCAGTAGTTGCTGTATTTGCAGTAGTTGCAGTAGTTGCAGTAGTTGCACTAGTTGCTGTATTTGCAGTAGTTGCACTAGTTGCAGTAGTTGCAGTAGTTGCTGTATTTGCAGTAGTTGCAGTAGTTGCAGTAGTTGCACTAGTTGCTGTATTTGCAGTAGTTGCACTAGTTGCTGTATTTGCAGTAGTTGCACTAGTTGCTGTATTTGCAGTAGTTGCAGTAGTTGCTGTATTTGCAGTAGTTGCACTAGTTGCTGTATTTGCAGTAGTTGCTGTATTTGCAGTGGTTGCAGTAGTTGCAGTAGTCACAGTAGTTGTAGTAGTTGCAGTATTTGCAGTGGTTGCAGTAGTTGCTGTATTTGCAGTAGTTGCAGTAGTTGCAGTAGTTGCTGTATTTGCAGTAGTTGCAGTAGTTGCAGTAGTTGCACTAGTTGCTGTATTTGCAGTAGTTGCACTAGTTGCAGTAGTTGCAGTAGTTGCTGTATTTGCAGTAGTTGCAGTAGTTGCTGTATTTGCAGTAGTTGCAGTAGTTGCTGTATTTGCAGTAGTTGCACTAGTTGCTGTATTTGCAGTAGTTGCTGTATTTGCAGTGGTTGCAGTAGTTGCAGTAGTCACAGTAGTTGTAGTAGTTGCAGTATTTGCAGTGGTTGCAGTAGTTGCTGTATTTGCAGTAGTTGCTGTATTTGCAGTGGTTGCAGTAGTTGCAGTAGTTGCAGTAGTTGCAGTAGTTGCAGTAGTTGCAGTAGTTGCTGTATTTGCAGTAGTTGCAGTAGTTGCTGTATTTGCAGTAGTTGCAGTAGTTGCAGTATTTGCAGTAGTTGCAGTAGTTGCTGTATTTGCAGTAGTTGCAGTAGTTGCAGTAGTTGCAGTAGTTGCAGTAGTTGCAGTAGTTGCAGTAGTTGCAGTAGTTGCAGTAGTTGCTGTAGTTGCAGTAGTTGCAGTAGTTGCTGTATTTGCAGTAGTTGCTGTATTTGCAGTAGTTGCAGTAGTTGCAGTAGTTGCTGTATTTGCAGTAGTTGCAGTAGTTGCAGTAGTTGCAGTAGTTGCTGTAGTTGCAGTAGTTGCAGTAGTTGCTGTATTTGCAGTAGTTGCTGTATTTGCAGTAGTTGCAGTAGTTGCAGTAGTTGCTGTATTTGCAGTAGTTGCAGTAGTTGCAGTAGTCACAGTAGTTGTAGTAGTTGCAGTGGTTGCAGTAGTTGCTGTATTTGCAGTAGTTGCAGTAGTTGCAGTAGTCACAGTAGTTGTAGTAGTTGCAGTGGTTGCAGTAGTTGCTGTATTTGCAGTAGTTGCAGTAGTCACAGTAGTTGCAGTAGTTGCTGTATTTGCAGTAGTTGCAGTAGTTGCTGTATTTGCAGTAGTTGCTGTATTTGCAGTAGTTGCAGTAGTTGCTGTATTTGCAGTAGTTGCTGTATTTGCAGTGGTTGCAGTAGTTGCAGTAGTCACAGTAGTTGCAGTAGTTGCAGTAGTTGCAGTAGTTGCTGTATTTGCAGTAGTTGCAGTAGTTGCAGTAGTCACAGTAGTTGTAGTATTTGCAGTGGTTGCAGTAGTTGCAGTAGTCACAGGAATTGTAGTAGTTGCAGTGGTTGCAGTAGTTGCTGTATTTGCAGTAGTTGTAGTAATTGCAGTGGTTGCAGAAGTTGCTGTAGTTGCAGTAGTTGCTGTATTTGCAGTAGTTGTAGTAATTGCAGTTGTTGCAGAAGTTGCTGTATTTGCAGTAGTTGCAGTATTAAAAGTCCTCACTCTGTTTTTCTGTGTAAGATATCTCCCCGGTCCGAACCAGTGGACCAATCAGATGATGAACGGGAGCTCTGAGGACTACAGGTGAGCCCCGGGGCTTAAGGATAATGAGATATGTACTTCCTGTTTATCTGCCAGTTAGGGGATCAGAGCTTAAAGGGGCGTGGCCTCTGAGTGTCAGCCATGATTGGATCTTGTGTTAAACTCTAAGTGTGACGCAGATCTGAGGTCAGTGAGCCGTTCTGTTTCTTCTCTCAGTCAGGACTTCATCCCCGACTTCCCATACGAACCCGGCACCTACGACGAGGAGCAGCTCAGGTAACAGTACAGGTGTAGAGGACTTCTTGCTTCAGTAGACAGGTGTAGAAGACTTCCTGTTTCAGTAGACAGGTGTAGAGGACTTCCTGCTTCAGTAGACAGGTGTAGAGGACTTCCTGTTTCAGTCGACATGTGTAGAGGACTTCCTGTTTCAGTAGACATGTGTAGAGGACTTCCTGTTTCAGTAGACATGTGTAGAGGACTTCCTGTTTCAGTAGACATGTATAGAGGACTTCCTGCTTCAGTAGACAGGTGTAGAGGACTTCCTGCTTCAGTAGACAGGTGTAGAGGACTTCCTGTTTCAGTAGACATGTGTAGAGGACTTCCTGTTTCAGTAGACAGGTGTGGAGGACTTCCTTCTTCAGTAGACAGGTGTAGAGGACTTCCTGTTTCAGTAGACAGGTGTAGAGGACTTCCTGTTTCAGTAGACAGGTGTAGAGGAATTCCTGTTTCAGTAGACAGGTGTAGAGGACTTCCTGCCTCAGTAGACAGGTGTAGAGGACTTCCTGCTTCAGTAGACAGGTGTAGAGGACTTCCTGCCTCAGTAGACAGGTGTAGAGGACTTCCTGCTTCAGTAGACAGGTGTAGAGGACTTCCTGCCTCAGTAGACAGGTGTAGAGGACTTCCTGTTTCAGTAGACAGGTGTAGAGGACTTCCTGTTTCAGTAGACAGGTGTAGAGGAATTCCTGTTTCAGTAGACAGGTGTAGAGGACTTCCTGCCTCAGTAGACAGGTGTAGAGGACTTCCTGCTTCAGTAGACAGGTGTAGAGGACTTCCTGCCTCAGTAGACAGGTGTAGAGGACTTCCTGCTTCAGTAGACAGGTGTAAAGGAATTCCTGTTTCAGTAGACAGGTGTAGAGGACTTCCTTCCTTCAGTGATCTGATTCGACCAATCAGAGAGCAGCTCTGCCTGAAGCATTGTACCACTCTCCCTTTAATTGAATCCCCTCACCCTCTGCTAGCTGATTGGCCGTCACTCTACTGACTATGTTTGTATCATCACCTGGTCATTATGTAATAACTTTGCTCTGGGATCAACAGCCTGGATATATATGGCAGTAGTTATTACCTCATGTGATACATATGGCAGTAGTTATTACCACATGTCATATATATGGCAGTAGTTATTACCTCATGTGATACATATGGCAGTAGTTATTACCACATGTCATATATATGGCAGTAGTTATTACCACATGTCATATATATGGCAGTAGTTATTACCTCATGTGATACATATGGCAGTAGTTATTACCACATGTCATATATATGGCAGTAGTTATTACAACATGTCATATATATGGCAGTAGTTATTACAACATGTCATATATATGGCAGTAGTTATTACCTTATGTGATACATATGGCAGTAGTTATTACCACATGTCATATATATGGCAGTAGTTATTACCACATGTCATATATATGGCAGTAGTTATTACCTCATGTCATATATATGGCAGTAGTTATTACCTCATGTGATACATATGGCAGTAGTTATTACCACATATCATATGGCAGTAGTTATTACCTCATGTGATATATATGGCAGTAGTTATTACCTCATGTGATATATATGGCAGTAGTTATTACCACATATCATATGGCAGTAGTTATTACCTCATGTGATATATATGGCAGTAGTTATTACCACATATCATATGGCAGTAGTTTTTACCTCATGTCATATATATGGCAGTAGTTATTACCACATGTCATATATATGGCAGTAGTTATTACCACATGTCATATATATGGAAGTAGTTATATATATATATTATATATATAGTGATAATGCATGCAGCATGTGATAACCCACCAATAGGAAGGCTTAGTTCTCAGTTCACCAGCCATTGGGAGGAGTTTTCTTTGGGACCCCTCTGACTCCTGGCCTTTGACCCTTCGGTTAGGTTGGTAGTTTGAATGTTTGTGTTTTGTTCCAACAGGGTGAACCTTCGAGGCGGATCAGCCAGTTCGAGTCCGACAGGAACGCCGTCCGCCAGCCGCAGAGGACGCCAGCTGCCCATCGTCCCGCCCAAAGGCCCTCCGGACAGAAGTAGGTCTCCTCAAAACAGAGACTGACGTTAGCCGGGCTCTTTCTTACGGTTTGGGTTAACGATGCGCCGCCGGTCCGATACGCATCAGCTATCCAACATCTCTGCCAGTGCAGAACCAAAAGAAAGCAAGAAAGTGAAACTGAGATAAACTGCTGGCCGATCAGAGTGATAAGGTTCTCTTGGTTCTGCGTAGTTCTGCTGCTGGGTGAATCTGTAGTTGTTTTCTGGTTTATGACAGGAGAGTAGGGGTCAGTCAACACCAGTGTTGAAAATGTAATACATTACATTTGACTTATTACTGTCTTTTTAAAGTGGACCTATCATGCTATATTGGCGCGTTTCCACTACAGCGCGGAGCCCGGCCTCGCTCGGCCTCGCTCGGCCTCGTTAGGCCTTGTTAGGACCAGCTCACTTGATGGCGCGTTTCCATTACAGTTTAGGAACTGGGGCAGTAACTATAGTAACGCAGTGTAGGCGGAGCGATCAGCTTTTTGGTGGGCGGAGTCACGCTGCTTAAAACTGCCGTGACGACTTATTTGTTAGAAGTGAGCTTTAGAACAGATAGGGACACAACGCTTTCAAGCAAATAACAGAGCGTTAGAAAAAACGTACCATGCAGAGACTCCAGTAACGCCGTTGCAGAGTCCAGGCCTCCATCCCTCCCAACGCTAGCCGGTCTATGGCCGTAAATGGTGTCCATTAGCTCAAACCACTTCCAGTTTTTAATATTGCGAGTTGTCCCGTCGAGCTCCCGCTGGATCTTATCATCTGCAATGTAATGTAGGAACGTCGTCACTTCCTCGACCAACCACGGCGTGCTTTTCTTTGCCATTTTAGCTCCTCTGTTGACAAAAATGCTGTTTATAAAAATGCTGCAAGCTTCGCTATATATATATGCGACGCTAGGGATTATCTCGCGCGCCGATTGTGACGATTCTCTCTGACCAAACAGCAGTCGAGAGTGTTGACGTCACAACTCAGCCTGGTTGTTCCTGGCCCTAGAACCACGATTTTATGAGGCCAGAAAAACTGTGAATTAGGACCCGCCGGCCGGTACTAGGCCAAGTGGAAACGCAACCAAAGTCGGGCCGCTGACGTCACAGCCCTCTTAAACCGGGCTCCGCGCTGTAGTGGAAACGCGCCATATGTGAAACATCTATTGTAGGGCCATACCTATACAAAACATGTCTGTGAAGTTTTTTTCCAAAATACCAAACAGACCCCCCGTTAGCCATCCCTCATACTGCTCAAACCCCTCTTTTGATGCCCTGTTAGAGAAACGCGGATCTTGGGTCCTTAGCTTGAAAAAAAAGAAAAAAGAGGAGGCGGAGCTAATGCCTGATCAAATTCTACCGGAGATAAAGTTAAATTCTGCTTTGATAAAACGCCATCCTGTTTAAACCACGTCAAGGATTATTTCTGAAACAGTATGGAGCTCAAATGCTTTTTCTCTTGCAGGTTTATCAGAAGGTGAGTTCTTTTTTTATTCCTGCTTTTTAAACACATGTGCTCTCCAGTACAGGTTAGCTCTGAGTGTTAGCGATGCTAATGTAAACAAAGATGAGATTACGTCCAAAACACGTCAGGCATTGTTTCTGATAGCAACTTTCTGTGGGTCCGCCGAGTCACCTCGGATGGACACGTCAGTTCGGATGGAATCTGTATCCGCTCGTTGTACACCCGTTTTTAAAAGATTTGGGTACGGAGGAAGAGAGAGAGTTTTTTTTTTGACGCTGCGTGAGTTCCCCGACGCACCGGGGACACATGTTTATGTATAAAAGACATCACAAAGTGCATTTTGCATGATAGGTCCCCTTTAAGTAATAAGTTACATTACAATATTACTGTCTCTGAAATGTAATGAGTTACACTACTTTTATATTACTTTTGAGTTACTTTCACCAAAATAACTGCAAAAGAATGGCTAGGTATTTTAAATGCTAAAATGTAGTTTAGTGCAGCTCATTATACATCCAGTGAAGGGCGATGTGGTATAGCATAACAAACTGTGTAGGCCATTAAGGCTACTAACAACTTTTATTACACGGCTTAGTTGAATACTTGATTCTGATTGTAAATTCTTAACATGTGACACGTTGTTAATACAGAAGTACAGACCACTGTCAAGGACTATAATGAAGGTTGCTAAGGAGGATCAAGAAAGAGAAAGAGGTTAAAAGACGGAGCGCTGGGCGTCAGATAAATCACCAGAAGAAGGCAGAGAGGAAGTAAACACTAACAGGAACACGGAATGGGCTCTGTAGTTTGTTTAGTATATGGCCATGTACTGTACAGGCCCGGTTCCAGAACAAAATGACTTGGGGTGCCTCTGAGATTACAGGGTGCAGCACTAGTAGGTTTACATGAGCAATAGTGGCCGGCAACAGCAATGAAAAATAGCATTGATGTTATGGTCCCCAATGAACAGATTATTTGTTATGTTTTGAAACCAAGCAAGTGAGAACATTTCAAGTGTGTTAAAAGTGCAATCCTGAAATATTTCATATAGTCCAAAGTGGACTATGGCAAGGAAAAGCACAAAAGCTTCAAAACTGTACTGATAAAACAAAAGAGAACATATTGTAAATCAAGGCAAATATGATTTGAACCAGCTCATGGTTTGAAATGGCAAACATTGAAAAGCAAAAGTATTATTAAAACCATGTACTACATGGCATCGCTCCGTTCTCTTTTTTGAATAGAGGGTGCATAACATTCAACTGGGGGTGCGATGCATGCCTATGCACCCCCGAAGATCCCGACGCGAAGCCTGAAGGGTAAACACCAGGTTTACTAATCTACCCGCACAATTTCTCTCTGGTGTCGGAATGTCTCGCGATGTTGGTACATTCTTAAAAAACAAAACACCATTTAATTTCGGGTTAAAATGTGTTGTAACTGCGTTACTGAGCATTGTAACGGGTAATATATTACCCACATTTCATTAGTAATGCGTTACATTACTTCGTTACAGCAAAAAGTAATACATTACTGTAACTCCATCACTTTTGTAACGCGTTACACCCAACACTGGTCAACACGATGGATTCAGTTTCTCTGGAGCTCATGTATTAATGAAGTTTAAAAGAAGATTTGAGACAACGGTAAAGATGAGTCTGAAGTTCTGAGAGAAAGTTAGGAGAACAGTGAGTGTGTTCTAGAGTCTCGTGAGGTGAAGCTGGGTATCATCAGCATAAAGAGGAGTCACTTATTAATATGCACATTTTGAAGTAACGCATAAAAGCCGCTTGGAAAAGGAAATCGTTTTATAGCAGCTCTTTCCCTCCATTGCACTAACAGTGTTTTCACTCCGAGGTTAATCCTTCCTCCATCTATTTCCAGCAGCTCATCCTGCGTCAGGTGATTAGCCGGCTGAGATGCCTCCTGCTCTCTCCACCAATCAATACAAACGCAGTAATGGAACTAAATTAATTAATTAACTGTTTTTAAGAAAGGACTTCCTACCTTTCCTAGAAACAACGGTGTGTTCTGGCGGTTCACCTGGAAACTACTTTTATAATCTAGAGGATTAAAGCCAGTGTGTTGATATTGTGTTCCAACAGGTCATGTGATTTTGTTTTTCTTTTCTCTTTTGCTCTCCATCAGTTTTATCTACAGAAGCAGCAGCACCAGCTGTAGCTCCTCCCACCCAAAAGCCCCCGCCCCCTACCAATCAGCAGCCACCTCCTGTTATACGAGTCCAAGCCCCGCCTCCCCCAGCACCTGCTAACCCCAACCCACCTTTTGCACCTGCACCCGTTACTACACCTGCACCAGTTACTACACCTGCACCTGTTACTGTATCTGCACCAGTTACTACACCTGCACCTGCACGCGTTACTACACCTGCACCTGCACGCGTTACTACACCTGCACCTGCACGCGTTACTACACCTGCACGCGTTACTACACCTGCACCAGTTACTAAACCTGCACCTGTTACTGTATCTGCACCAGTTACTACACCTGCACCTGTTACTGTATCTGCACCAGTTACTACACCTGCACCAGTTACTAAACCTGCACCTGTTACTGTATCTGCGCCAGTTACTACACCTGCACCTGTTACTGTATCTGCACCCGTTACTACACTAGTACCTGCTCCAAACCAAGCCCCGCCTCCACCTGCGCCTATTACTGCGCCTGCTTTAGTCCAAGTTCCAGTCCAAGCCCCGCCCCCTACACCTGTTCCAGTCCAAGCCCCCCCCCTACACCTGCTCCAGTCCAAGCCCCGCCCCCTGTAACTGCTCCAGTCCAAGCCCCGCCCCCTGTACCTTCTCCAGTCCAAGCCCCACCCCCTACACCTGTTCCAGCCCAAGCCCCACCCCCTACACCTGTTCCAGCCCAAGCCCCACCCCCTACACCTGCTCCAGCCCAAGCCCCGCCCCCTGTACCTGTTTCCCCTCCAGCGGCTGCTGAAGACACGCCCCCAGCTGCTGCCCCAACCACCATCCAATCACTGCCTCCTCCTGAAGCGGCTCCGCCCCCTGCACCTGAACCGGCCCCTCAGAATCCAGGTGAGCAGCTCACAGGTTTGGAGTTATAATCTTTAGATCTGTGAGTCCTCGTCTCTGATCCCTGTGTTTCCATCAGAGCCCGACAGACGACCCACCACACCTGGAGGGACCAAGAAAGGTGAGTCTCACGATGCGTTCAGGTGTCCTGTTGTGTGTGTTTCTGCTCGTTAACTCACCTGTCGCTCTCTCCTGCAGAGGTGAAGTGGGAGGACCTGCAGAACAAAGCAACCAATGGTACGTCACAAACTGGGAGCCCCGCCCACTGTGGTCATGTGACATGTCTGCCCTTGATGACTTGGAGTCTCTTTTTTCTCTGATTGAGTTTGTTTTGTTCTCCAGGGGAGGCAAATGACTTGGAGCCGAAGGTAAGCTTACCACACACACACAGACACATGCGCACACACACACACACACACACACATGTGCACCCATGTGCACATACACACACACACACACACACGCACAAACGCACACACACATGCACACACACCCCCACATACACACAGACAAACACACACACACAGTGACACACACACACACACGCACACACACACACACACACACACACATGTGCACCCATGTGCACATACACACACACACACACACGCACAAACGCACACACACACACACACACATGCACACACACCCCCACATACACACAGACAAACACACACACACACAGTGACACACACACACACATGCACACACACACACACAGTTCCACACACACACACACACACACCTGATGACCTGCCTGTCCTTCTGCAGGTGAAGGACAGTCTATCCACATCAGCGACGTCGGCCATCTCCAGCATCAGGTAGACCAGAAGCCTCAAAAACTTTGTTAACAAAACAAAAAATTCAAACGGCTTTTCTCATGACATTGCTCTTCATCATTCTGTCTACATTCATGCTGTTCTCTCCTCTCATTGGCTGAGACAGTCCATCAGTTGAGTCGGAGGCGGGGTCAGAGGGACCACAGGAAGCTGCAGGGGCCTCAGAGGGTGGGGCTTCAATGAAGAAGAGCGAATCAATGGAGGAGACGGAGGATGAGGAGGAGCCGGAGCCTCCAAAGTAAGCAGCCGACCAATGAGGCACTCTGTAGCAGCTGTAGTGACTCCTCCCCCCTCCAGTGATTGACAGCTCTGCCCCCCCCCCCCTCAGTGATTGACAGTTCTGTCCCCCCCCCCCCCTCAGTGATTGACAGCTCTCCCCCCCCTCAGGCCGCCCCCCCCCCCAGTGAAGGCTCCAGGTGCGGGGGGGGAGGTCTGTTCTCTCGGCAGGAACAACGACGACGATGACGACGACAAGAAGAAACGATCAGGAATCGGAGCGAAGATGATGGGACTGGTCGGGCTCGGGAAGAAACAGAACAGCCAGATCAACCCTGAGGGTGAGACAGGTCACTGAGTGGGAGACGGGTTCACTGAGGGGGAGACAGGTCACTGAGTGGGAGACGGGTTCACTGAGGGGGAGACAGGTCAATGAGTGGGAGACGGGTTCACTGAGGGGGAGACAGGTCACTGAGTGGGAGACGGGTTCACTGAGGGGGAGACAGGTCACTGAGTGGGAGACGGGTTCACTGAGGGGGAGACAGGTCAATGAGTGGGAGACGGGTTCACTGAGGGGGAGACAGGTCACTGAGTGGGAGACGGGTTCACTGAGGGGGAGACAGGTCACTGAGTGGGAGACGGGTTCACTGAGGGAGAAAAGGTCAATGAGGGGGAGACAGGTTACACTGAGGGGTGAGACAGGTCACTGAGGGTGAGACAGGTCACTGAGGGGGTGAGACAGGTCACTGAGGGGGTGAGACAGGTTCACTGAGGGGAGAGACAGGTCACTGAGGGTGAGACAGGTCACTAAGGAGGGGAGACAGGTCACTGAGGGGGAGACAGGTTACACTGAGGGGGTGAGACAGGTGCACTGAGGGGTGAGACAGGTTCACTGAGGGGAAGAGACAGGTCACTGAGGGTGAGACAGGTTACACTGATGGGGGAGACAGGTCACTGAGGGGGAGACAGGTTACACTGAGGGGGAGACAGGTTACACTGAGGGGTGAGACAGGTTCACTGAGGGGGAGAGACAGGTTCACTGAGGGGGGAGACAGGTTACACTGAGGGGCTGAGACAGGTTCACTGAGGGGAGAGACAGGTTCACTGAGGGGGAGAGACAGGTTCACTGAGGGGGAGAGACAGGTTCACTGAGGGGAGACAGGTTACACTGAGGGCTGAGACAGGTTAACTGAGGGGGTGAGACAGGTTACACTGATGGGGTGAGACAGGTTACACTGATGGGGGGAGACAGGTTCACTAAGGGGCTGAGACAGTCACTGAGGGGGGAGACAGGTTCACTGAGGGGGGAGACAGGTCACTGAGGGTGAGACAGGTTCACTGAGGGGGTGAGACAGGTTCACTGAGGGGGGGAGACAGGTCACTGAAGGGGTGAGACAGGTTCACTGAGTGGGTGAGACAGGTTCACTGAGGGGGGAGACAGGTCACTGAAGGGGTGAGACAGGTTCACTGAGGGGGTGAGACAGGTTCACTGAGGGTAGTTATTAATTCAAGTTATTCATCAGAGCTCCAACAGCAGGGTCACTGAGGGGGTGAGACAGGTTCACTGAGGGTGAGACAGGTTCGAGCTCCAACAGCAGGGTCACTTCCTGTTTGAGACGACGCTCTAATTCTTCTTCTTCTTCTTCTTCTTCTTCTTCTTCTTCTTCTTCTTCTTCTTCTTCTTCTTCTTCTTCTTCTTCTTCTCTTCTTCTTCTTCTTCTCCTGCGCTCCAGAGGAAGAGAAGAAGAAGAAGGTGATCAGACTTCCTGTCCAGAGGAGTGTAGAGACGGGCCTTGCTGTGGAGTTCAAAGGTCGTTTCACCCGCCAGCCGAGCCGCGACCCCGACGCTGACGACCCCAAGCCTGGAGCGTGAGAAACACACCTGAGATACAAACCTGAGAAACACACCTGAGATACACACCTGAGAAACACACCTGAGAAACACACCTGAGATACACACCTGAGATACACACCTGAGATACACACCTGAGAAACACACCTGAGAAACACACCTGAGATACACACCTGAGATACACACCTGAGATACAAACCTGAGAAACACACCTGAGATACAAACCTGAGAAACACACCTGAGAAACACACCTGAGATACACACCTGAGATACAAACCTGAGATACACACCTGAGAAACACACCTGAGATACACACCTGAGATACACACCTGAGATACACACCTGAGATACACACCTGAGAAACACACCTGAGATACACACCTGAGATACAAACCTGAGAAACACACCTGAGATACAAACCTGAGAAACACACCTGAGAAACACACCTGAGATACAAACCTGAGATACACACCTGAGATACAAACCTGAGAAACACACCTGAGATACACACCTGAGATACACACCTGAGATACAAACCTGAGATACAAACCTGAGATACACACCTGAGATACACACCTGAGATACACACCTGAGATACACACCTGAGATACACACCTGAGAAACACACCTGAGATACACACCTGAGATACACACCTGAGATACAAACCTGAGATACAAACCTGAGATACACACCTGAGATACACACCTGAGATACACACCTGAGATACAAACCTGAGATACAAACCTGAGATACACACCTGAGATACACACCTGAGATACAAACCTGAGAAACAAACCTGAGATACACACCTGAGAAACACACCTGAGATACACACCTGAGAAACACACCTGAGATACACACCTGAGATACACACCTGAGATACAAACCTGAGATACACACCTGAGAAACACACCTGAGAAACACACCTGAGATACACACCTGAGATACACACCTGAGATACACACCTGAGAAACACACCTGAGATACACACCTGAGATACACACCTGAGATACACACCTGAGATACACACCTGAGATACAAACCTGAGATACACACCTGAGATACAAACCTGAGAAACATACCTGAGATACAAACCTGAGAAACATACCTGAGAAACACACCTGAGAAACACACCTGAGATACAAACCTGAGATACACACCTGAGATACACACCTGAGATACACACCTGAGATACACACCTGAATACTCAAACCTGAGAAACATACCTGAGAAACAAACCTGAGATACACACCTGAGATACAAACCTGAGAAACATACCTGAGAAACACACCTGAGATACACACCTGAGATACAAACCTGAGATACACACCTGAGATACAAACCTGAGAAACACACCTGAGATACACACCTGAGATACACACCTGAGATACACACCTGAGATACAAACCTGAGAAACAAACCTGAGATACACACCTGAGATACACACCTGAGATACAAACCTGAGATACACACCTGAGATACACACCTGAGATACACACCTGAGATACACACCTGAGAAACACACCTGAGATACACACCTGAGAAACATTACAGCTGACATTACACACAGCAGATAAGAGAGACTTAAACCCCGGCCACACGAGGACGCTAACGGTCGTATCTGCTACAGTTCTCTATCAGATAGACGGTTCGGCCACACGAGGACGCTAACGGTCGTATCTGCTACAGTTCTCTATCAGATAGACGGTTCGGCCACACGAGGCCGACATGTAAACGCAGAAAACGATAACGGGTCCCTCGGTGGGTAGATCTGCAAACGGCTCCGTGTCTACGCCTATACGATCATTTCCTAATAACGTTGAAGCAATAGCCCCGCCTCTCCCCACGTCTCCTGCTCAGAGATCAGCTGCTGGGCTGTCAGAAGAGGGGGAGGAAAAGAGAGGCTCCGTTATTCTTATATTATTATATCGAGTCGTTATCAATTTGTTTTAAAACTCAATAAATAACAACGAAGACCTCTGACCGGCACGTTTCTAATTTTGTCCGGAAGATTTAAACTTTAACGGACATGTTGACCGGCGAGAAACTCTGCCGCACGGTCCCCTCGTCCCTTGGAAGAGGCGGAGAGGTGGGTGTTCTTCATCTGCTGGTGGACTACCGGAGAGTAGGAGCAAACGCTCGCCTCGGGGAGGGAGAGAAAGAGCCAGAGCGTCCACAGCGGAGAATAAACAGAAGGGAAACCATGGCAACCATGCGCGGGAAGTCTTCTTCGCTGCTTTTGTGGCAGACTACAGCGCCACTTACAGGCCTGGCATATTTACTGCAGCGTCTCCAGCGGTCTCGTGTGAACGGACACGTTTCTGGTGCCTGTTGCGTGTGGACAGAAGACTTTTTTGATAAGGATTGCGGTCCGTTTGCGTTATGGTCCTCGTGTGGCTGCAGCCTTAAAGGAGCCTCTTTAAAGCGCAGTGATGTTCCCTCAGGCTGATCTTCCCCGGAGTGAAGCTAGCAGCAGATAAACACTTCTCTGGCTTCCTGGAGAACCTCGGCCCCGCCCAGCTGGCCGGGAGGCAGACGCTGGCCACGCCCCCCATGGGTAACAGCCAATCACAGGCCTTCATCTCTATAAACACACCTGAAGTTCAAGTGTTTATATTTACACAATACATGAGTTATATTTATATATAAGTGTCTATTTTAACTCATTAGTTATATATTAGTGTTTATATTTACTCATTATTTATATTGGTTAATAACTGTAACATCACGTAACGAGGCGCTCTAATTGGCCGCTGGTGGTCAGGTGATATTCAGATCGGGATGGTGTACAGGAAGGAGCGTCTGGACGTGGAGGTGATACGAGCCCGCGGCCTTGTGGGTAAACAGGGCACCAAGAACAACACACCAGGTACACACACACACACACACACACACACACACTCACAACAACACACACACCCTAACCCTAACCCCATACCCCCCGCCGGCGGGGGCTACAGGCTTTTTTTCCACGAAACTGTGTCTCAGGGCTTCGTAACATTTAACAACCTATGAATGTGTCATACCCACTTAACGGGAAGAAACTCAGCTAACTGACGATACGAACCATTTCTACCGAAACAAAACACAACTATAACTATTATATGTTATAGTTTGGATTCCTAAAGCTTTCAGTCTCCCATCATCCAAGGCTGCTTTCACTATAAGTCATGTTTTATTTTTGGACGGACACTATAATTTACATTTATTTACTATGTTCAATCTGAATTTACTTAAAAATAAAAACATCTCTATTGATCCTGCCTCTTCTGCATCCAGCTCACAGGTTGATCCTTGCTTTGAGAAAAAGATTATTAATGTTCCCCTTTTAGAAGAGAAGATATGGTCATTTGTTCTGGGCATGTCATTTTGAGCCTGAGGCCTGGAAACAGGCTCAGGGGTTAAAACTGAATTATTGCTTTACTGTCCGGTTCAAACATGATTTTCATTTATTCTCTTATTTCTTTGTGTGCGTGTGTGTGTGTCTGTGTGTGTGTGTGTGTGTGTGTGTGTGTGTGTGTGTGTGTGTGTGTGTGTGTGTGTGTGTGTGTGTGTGTGTGTGTGTGTGTGTGTGTGTGTGTGTGTGTGTAGCCCCCTATGTGAAGGTGTATCTGATGGATAATGGGAAGTGTGTGATGAAGAGGAGAACTCGTCTGGCGAGGAAGAGTCCGGACCCTCTGTACCAGCAGCAGCTGCAGTTTGAAGAGAGTCCGGAGGGGAAAGTACTGCAGGTACTTATACACTATATATATATATACTGCAGGTACTACAAGAAGTATAAATATACTATATATATATATATACTACTTAAGTTCCCCAGAAGTAGAAATGGGTCCAGGTTCTTATGGATTAATATCCTGTATTGAAAAGGAATCTAGCTTCGATACAACCAATGTTATTATCTAGGCCGTCTCCGATACCGAACTCCGGTGCTGATAAGGCTCCGGTGAACGGCCGTCCAATCTTTTTAGGACTTCAAAACCCCCCAGAATCTACACGCAAGATCAACGTAATCTGCTTCGGGGGACATCACTGCAGTGACATCACCACATCAGCAGAGCATATGTTATATTTCAACATTCATCAAAACCACCTCAACCACAGTAACCACAGTAACCACAGTAACCACAGTAACCACAGTAACCAATGTGAAACTATAGTTTAACCTTAGCAGAGTTTCTATTCCCCTAAACAATTTAAATCCAAATGATCAACGAATGTCAGCCTTTTCCAAGGAAGGGTATTCTTACCTCACTCTAAGACCAAGCAGATACCTTCAGAGACCACCAGAGAGAGAGACCAGGAGTTTGGGTCGAAGTGTACAAACCGGTTTTATTAAGGTTTTAACAAAAATTGAGGATTAAAGAGAATCCTTCAAAAATAATAAAGACACCAAGTCCAAATACAAAAGCAACAGGTTCACAAGTCAAAATCTCTTCAAGGGGTCTAATGGCGCGTTTCCACTACAGCGCGGAGCCCGGCCTCGCTCGGCCTCGCTCGGCCTCGTTAGGCCTTGTTAGGACCAGCTCACTTGATGGCGCGTTTCCATTACAGTTTAGGAGCTGGGGCAGTAACTATAGTAACGCAGTGTAGGCGGAGCAATCGGCTTTTGTCGGGCGGAGTCACGCTGCTTAAAACTGCCGTGACGACTTATTTGTTAGAAGTGAGCTTTAGAACAGATAGGGACACAACGCTTTCAAGCAAATAACAGAGCGTTAGAAAAAACGTACCATGCAGAGACTCCAGTAACGCCGTTGCAGAGTCCAGGCCTCCATCCCTCCCAACGCTAGCCGGTCTGGCCGTAAATGGTGTCCATTAGCTCAAACCACTTCCAGTTTTTCCTACTGGCACCACTCGTGTTGTTATTATCTTTGACCAAGCGATATTCACTCTTCATCTTTTTGAGTTTTTCCCTACACTGCACGACAGTCCTCGAGTAGCCGCTTGTGGACATCTGTAGAACCTCCTGAAATACTTTAATATTGCGAGTTGTCCCGTCGAGCTCCCGCTGGATCTTATCATCTGCAATGTAATGTAGGAACGTCGTCACTTCCTCGACCAACCACGGCGTGCTTTTCTTTTCCATTTTAGCTCCTCTGTTGACAAAAATGCTGTTTATAAAATGCTGCAAGCTTCGCTATATTATATGCGACGCCAGGGATTATCTCGCGCGCCGATTGTGACGATTCTCTCTGACCAATCAGCAGTCGAGAGTGTTGACGTCACAACTCAGCCTGGTTGTTCCTGGCCCTAGAACCACGATTTTATGAGGCCAGAAAAACTGTGAATTAGGACCCGCCGGCCGGTACTAGGCCAAGTGGAAACGCAACCAAAGTCGGGCCGCTGACGTCACAGCCCTCTTAAACGGGCTCCGCGCTGTAGTGGAAACGCGCCATAAAAGAGCTGAAGGGGGCCTGGGCCTGGGCCTGGGCCTGGGGCCCCAGGCCCCAGGCCCCAGGCCCCAGGCCCCAGGCCCCAGGCCCCAGGCCCCAGCCCCAGGCCCCAGGCCCAGGCCCAGGCCCCAGGCCCCAGGCCCAGGCCCCAGGCCCAGGCCCAGGCCCAGGCCCCAGGCCCCAGGCCCCAGGCCCCAGCCCCAGGCCCAGGCCCCAGGCCCAGGCCCAGGCCCTTCTTCTCCATCCTTCTTTATAGTCTTCCTCCCCCTCCCTCTCTGCATCAGGTGGTCTCCTCCTCCCTCTCTGCATCAGGTGGTCTCCTCCTCCCTCTCTGCATCAGGTGGTCTCCCCCTCCCTCTCTGCATCAGGTGGTCTCCCCCTCCTTCTCTGCATCAGGTGGTCTCCTCCTCCCTCTCTGCATCAGGTGGTCTCCCCCTCCCTCTCTGCATCAGGTGGTCTCCTCCTCCCTCTCTGCATCAGGTGGTCTCCCCCTCCCTCTCTGCATCAGGTGGTCTCCCCCTCCTTCTCTGCATCAGGTGGTCTCCTCCTCCCTCTCTGCATCAGGTGGTCTCCCCCTCCCTCTGCATCAGGTGGTCTCCTCCTCCCTCTCTGCATCAGGTGGTCTCCCCCTCCCTCTCTGCATCAGGTGGTCTCCCCCTCCTTCTCTGCATCAGGTGGTCTCCTCCTCCCTCTCTGCATCAGGTGGTCTCCTCCTCCTCCCTCTCTGCATCAGGTGGTCTCCCCCCTCTCTGCATCAGGTGGTCTCCTCCTCCCTCTCTGTATCAGGTGGTCTCCCCCTCCCTCTCTGCATCAGGTGGTCTCCCCCTCCCTCTCTGTATCAGGTGGTCTCCCCCTCCCTCTGCATCAGGTGGTCTCCTCCTCCCTCTCTGCATCAGTGGTCTCCCCCTCCCTCTCTGCATCAGGTGGTCTCCCCCTCCCTCTCTGCATCAGGTGGTCTCCCCCTCCCTCTCTGCATCAGGTGGTCTCCTCCTCCCTCTCTGCATCAGGTGGTCTCCCCCTCCCTCTCTGCATCAGGTGGCCTCCCCCTCCCTCTCTGCATCAGGTGGTGATAGTACTGATATGTCATTTTAAAGAGAGGGAATATGAACACTTTTCATGAAAGCAGAACACATTGTCAATGTCATGTTTTAGTCTCAAGTTCTTTTCTTTAAACATTTCTATTTCAAATATGAAAACTTTATTCTTTAATTTATTAACAGAGACAATAAGGACAGCTTGTCTCTGATTCGCTAGCTCAGGAAGTTGATTCGAGCCTTTGTGTAGGTCGCCTGCATCCTGTGCCTCATTGTCTTCATACCCGCTGTAACCGCTCTCAAGGTGTCAGAAACCACAAGCGCCTTCTCTGAATGGTAGCTGGAACCTTTACGCTTTTATTGCACCATCTAGAATGTTTAGTGTGCATAGGTCAAACGTTCAGAATGTTCTATCTAGTTTCACACGCCTGGTTTCACAAGCCTGGTTTCACATGCCTGGTTTCACACGCCTGGTTTCACACGCCTGGTTTCACAAGCCTGGTTTCACATGCCTGGTTTCACATGCCTGGTTTCACACGCCTGGTTTCACACGCCTGGTTTCACACGCCTGGTTTCACACGCCTGGTTTCCCACGCCTGGTTTCACAAGCCTGGTTTCACATGCCTGGTTTCACACGCCTGGTTTCACACGCCTGGTTTCACAAGCCTGGTTTCACATGCCTGGTTTCACACGCCTGGTTTCACACGCCTGGTTTCACAAGCCTGGTTTCACATGCCTGGTTTCACATGCCTGGTTTCACACGCCTGGTTTCACACGCCTGGTTTCACACGCCTGGTTTCACACGCCTGGTTTCACAAGCCTGGTTTCACACGCCTGGTTTCACACGCCTGGTTTCACACGCCTGGTTTCACATGCCTGGTTTCACACGCCTGGTTTCACACGCCTGGTTTCACACGCCTGGTTTCACAAGCCTGGTTTCACACGCCTGGTTTCACACGCCTGGTTTCACACGCCTGGTTTCATATGCCTGGTTTCATATGCCTGAAACAACAAAGAAGGAAACATACATCCTTTCCATTCACAGCCAATTTAGCATCTTTTTATCAATGGTAAGCTTAATAGAGGTCGTGAGGTAAAGGTCAGGTCTGACATGGCCACTCCCACAGCAGAACTGTCAACACTATATATACAGGTTAATATCATGTATATATACAGGTTAATATCATGTGTATATACAGGTTAATATCATGTGTATATACAGGTTAATATCATGTATATATACAGGTTAATATCATGTGTATATACAGGTTAATATCATGTATATACAGGTTAATCATGTATTATACAGGTTAATATCATGTGTATATACAGGTTAATATCATGTGTATATACAGGTTAATATCATGTGTATACAGGTTAATATCATGTGTATATACAGGTTAATATCATGTATATACAGGTTAATATCATGTGTATATACAGGTTAATATCATGTGTATATAAAGGTTAATATCATGTGTATACAGGTTAATATCATGTGTATATACAGGTTAATATCATGTGTATATAAAGGTTAATATGGATGATATTCGTCTCCTCAGATCATCGTGTGGGGGGATTACGGACGGATGGACCATAAATCCTTCATGGGCTGTGTTCAGATCCTATTGGACGACCTGGACCTGTCCAACATGGTGATTGGCTGGTTCAAACTGTTCCCCGCCACCTCATTGGTCGACCCCGCCCTGGCCCCGCTGACCAATAAGGAAGTAGAAGGCAACGTGAAGCCCTAATGACAACAAATCTTCCAAGAGGAGGCGGGGCTTATCGAGAGGAGGCGGGGCTTACTGGGAGGAAGCGGGGCTTACTTTGAACTGAACTGAACTACAGTCGCTCCATTCTGGCTCCATTACATTTATTTTAGCGCTTTACATTACATATATGACATACATAACATTTTTTACATATATGACATATATAACATTTTTTACATATATGACATATATGACATATATGACATATATGACATATATAACATTTTTTACATTTTGAGAGAGACTTCATTTTGTTTAAAGAACATTTATTGACACATATCATATGATAAATGTGAAGTCTTTGGCGATTAGACCCCGATCCTGAAATGGTATATCTAAAGGGGGAAATGCAGCCGTGAGCAGAGGCGGCGGGAAGGTAATTTGGGTGGGGTGCTGAGGTGCTGTCCGATGTGCTAATCACGCACCAACGGGGGGGCGTGGCAAAACCACACACACACAGCATAACAATGGACTCCAGTGAACACTATTACAGGCACAGAGCACGCACACTACAAAGATGTCAAATATTATTTTACCAACAATGTGGAATTTATTGGCTGCATATTACCAGTGGCGGCTCCAGAGTCTTTGTGTTGGGTAATCTATGGTAGGGCTAACCCATCCAGTGGTGGGGCTCAAGTCAGTATTTGCAATGTAATTACATACACGCTATATCGCCCCCTTGACAGTGAAACGCCACGCGGGGAGGTTTAGATTATTTCCCTGTCTCAATCCAAATGGAACTGTATGAAATAAAACGGCACATTTGTCTTGTAGTAAATAAAAAGGGCGACCTGGAGCCAATCCTGCAATTTCCCCACAGGTGGAAGTGTTGACCTGCTGAAACCCAACCCCTGCAGGGGGGTCTGGGGGGATTCTCCCCCAGGAGATTTTTTGAAATACTAACATAAAATACACATTCTGGTACTCTCTTGAGAAGAAAAATAAATAAATCTATTACTACACATTTAAAAAAATGAATGCCATTTTGTTTTTTGTTACTTTGTTCTGAAAGCTGAACCTGCTGCTCCTCACAGAGAGAAGAGGGAAGAGGCTGTGGATTACTTTACATTGTGGATAAGGGTGGATAGCCCCCATTGCTCTGTGTGTCAAAATGAAAGACAGCCCACACACCTACCAATCATCAAACCGTGGGGTCTTATTTCATTACGTGTTGATTTCTATCAACGTAATGTTGTATCCATGGATATAGAGATGTACCGCGAAAGTGTTCTCCGTCGGGGCTTCCTGCAACAACACCACGCCGTTATCGTGATTCTGATTGGCCAGAAGACATTAGCAAAGATGTTTTATTGAGAAGACGATCACTACGTGACAAAAGTTTTCAAAACCGTTTCTAGTCTTCGGCATTTCCAGACAAGTGGCTTACTCTCCAAGTGGCTTACTACTCCTGCTTACTTTAACATCATGTTTCATGGTGGGGCTGAGGTGGGGCTGAGGTGGGGCTGAGGTGGGGCTGAGGTGGGGCTAAGGTGGGGCTAAGGTGGGGCTGAGGTGGGGCTGAGGTGGGGCTGAGGTGGGGCTGAGGTGGGGCTGAGGTGGGGCTGAGGTGGGGCTAAGGTGGGGCTGAGGTGGGGCTGAGGTGGGGCTAAGGTGGGGCTGAGGTGGGGCTGAGGTGGGGCTGAGGTGGGGCTAAGGTGGGGCTAAGGTGGGGCTAAGCCATTTCTTGGTATGGCTGTAGCCTACCCCAGCCATACCCTGGCGCCTCCACTGCATATTACACAGATTATGCACGGCTGCAGCAGCAATAACCATAACATAATAATTAAAATACCACAAACATGATATTGACCAGGATACAGATTATGCACATGATTTTGCAGATTTAGCGTTTTTAGAGAGAAGAAATTCCCAGATACGTTTCTGCGCCGTGTCAGTGACTTGTGTTGTTGGGCCGTGTCAGTGACTTGTGTTGTTGGGCCGTGTCAGTGACTTGTGTTGTTGGGCCGTGTCAGTGACTTGTGTTGTTGGGCCGTGTCAGTGACTTGTGTTGTTGGGCCGTGTCAGTGACTTGTGTTGTTGGGCCGTGTCAGTGACTTGTGTTGTTGTGCCGTGTCAGTGACTTGTGTTGTTGGGCCGTGTCAGTGACTTGTGTTGTTGGGCCGTGTCAGTGACTTGTGTTGTTGGGCCGTGTCAGTGACTTGTGTTGTTGGGCCGCGTCAGTGACTTGTGTTGTTGGGCCGTGTCAGTGACTTGTGTTGTTGGGCCGTGTCAGTGACTTGTGTTGTTGGGCCGTGTCAGTGACTTGTGTTGTTGGGCCGTGTCAGTGACTTGTGTTGTTGGGCCGTGTCAGTGACTTGTGTTGTTGGGCCGTGTCAGTGACTTGTGTTGTTGGGCCGTGTCAGTGACTTGTGTTGTTGGGCCGTGTCAGTGACTTGTGTTGTTGGGCCGTGTCAGTGACTTGTGATGTTGGGCCGTGTCAGTGACTTGTGATGTTGGGCCGTGTCAGTGACTTGTGTTGTTGTGCGTCACGTTAAAAGTAGCCGACTAAAAACTAACTAAAAACTTTTTTTCCACATCTTTTTTATTTTTCTTCCCTGAAGCAAAATGATTTATTATATAGTTTTAAATGATCATTTGAATAATAACATATAATATAAAATATAATCTCAGGCACAATGACATGAAATACATATATATAAAATAAAAATAAAATACATTTCCTGACAGGGGAGCTCCGCACCGCCTGCCTGCCGCTAGGGGGTGCTGCAGCGCCCTCAGCACCCCCTTCCCGCGCCCCTGGCCGTGAGCATATAGGGAACCCCCCGGGGTCTAGACACTGGTGATGACGCTGAAGATCTGGATTTGATGAGGAGATGGGATGGAGAGGAGGTGTGATGAGGTCTTTGGATTAACTCTCCTGGCACTGGATATGATGAAAGGAGGTGGATGGGGAGGAGGCGGGCGGCAGCATGACAACCTGAAATCACAGCTGACTGCAGGAGAGAGGAGAACCATTTGAAAGTTTGGCTGCAGCACAGTGATTGGCTGCTGGAGAATGAGGTGAATGTAATAGGTTAAAGACAACGCCCGTGATGAGCTGATTATATGCAGCTGCGGACTGAATGTATATATACCCAGTCTTCCTGAAAGAACTTGCGCTGAGCTTCATATATGACATATATAACATATATTACATATATGTAATATATGACATATATAACATATATGTAATATATGTTATATATGTCATATATGTCATATATGACATATATGACATATATGACATATATAACATATATTACATATATGTAATATATGACATATATAACATATATTACATATATGTAATATATGACATATATAACATATATGTAATATATGTTATATATGTCATATATGTCATATATGACATATATGACATATATGACATATATAACATATATTACATATATGTAATATATGTAATATATATTAGACAGGTAACAGTGAATGTGGACCCACTGCACCACGCTCCGCTCTCATTGGATGAACGGAGCCCCGCCTCCCTGTTTCTCATTATACGTCCATGAGTTTTGGTGACAAGGGGGTGGGGCCAACTGCCGGAATAAAAAGTCCCATGATGCTCTGCTGCATGATGACATCACATCAATAACACCATGATGTCATCAAGAGGACATTAGCAAAGCATGCTGGGAAAAGGAGAGACAAGGAGAGGCTGCCGGCCAATCACAGCGGCTCCTCAGCATCATGTGACTGATACATGTGTTTCCATGGCAATGTTAATGACGTTGTCTTCACGAGAAAATAAAAAAATAAAGTCCCTTTGAAACATCACCGACTTCATCCAACCTTAGATCGACTTCATCCAACTGTAGACCGACTTCATCCAACTGTAGACCGACTTCATCCAACCTTAGACCGACTTCATCCAACTACAGACCGACTTCATCCAACCTTAGAACGACTTCTTCCAACTGTAGACCGACTTCATCCAACTGTAGACCGACTTCATCCAACCTTAGACCGACTTCATCCAACTGTAGACCGACTTCATCCAACTACAGACCGACTTCATCCAACCTTAGACCGACTTCATCCAACTACAGACCGACTTCATCCAACCTTAGAACGACTTCTTCCAACTGTAGACCGACTTCATCCAACTGTAGACCGACTTCATCCAACCTTAGACCGACTTCATCCAACCTTAGACCGACTTCTTCCAACTGTAGACCGACTTCATCCAACCTTAGACCGACTTAATCCAACTGTAGACCGACTTCATCCAACCTTAGAACGACTTCTTCCAACTGTAGACCGACTTCATCCAACTGTAGACCGACTTCATCCAACCTTAGACCGACTTCATCCAACCTTAGACCGACTTCTTCCAACTGAAGACCGACTTCATCCAACCTTAGACCGACTTAATCCAACTGTAGACCGACTTCATCCAACCTTAGACCGACTTCATCCAACTGTAGACCGACTTTATCCAACTGTAGACCGACT